>JAGSMR010000075.1:1590000-2180000 GCA_029286605.1 Sericinus montela | reverse complement strand
GGAATATTAGAGGAGGCATGAGAGATAAGACGAATGAGTTGATTGAAATAATGAAAGAGAATTAGATGTCGTGTGTTTGTCGGAGACCAAGCGGAAGGGCAGTGGTACTGAAGAGCTCCCTGGCGGGGCGTTAGCTCTATGGTCCGGAGTCCCGGAGAGCGAGAGCGCCTGCCAGGGAGTGGGGGTGCTGCTGTCGTCTCGGTTGGTCGATGTTTTGACTGAATATAAGGTTGTGAACTCGAGACTTCTCTGGGTTCGCTTTAAATTGGGACTGATGAAGTTATTCCTGTGGTGGCTTCGTCGTCCAGAGCTGAGCTGGAGGAGTTTTGGGAGAATGTAAGAAAAGTTCTAGACTTGGTTAGAGGAAACGAAAGAATTGTTGTATGTGGTGATTTGAATGGATGGGTTGGTACCGCTCGGCCAGGGTACGAGTCGGTGCTTGGAATGTTTGGCGATAAAAGGGTTAACGATGCTGGCAAGCTTATACTGGCTGTATGCAAGGAAAAGGGTCTTCTTGTGACAAACACTATGTTTAGTCACAAGAAAATCCATATGTATACTAGAACAAGAGAGAATGAGAAAAGTATGATCGATTTATTCCTGGTGGATGACCGACTGCGAAAACAGGTGATGGATACGCGGGTGTTCCGAGGTGCTGACCTGGGAACGGATCACTACCTAGTGATTACTAGATTTAGGGGTCTGTTCGCGGGTTGGCGCCACCGGACGGCGATACCAGAACCTCAGTCGGTCGGTAGCATCCGAAGCTGGAAGCTTCAGGAAGCGGACACTAGGAATAAATATCAAGCAAGGGTAGCCGAAAAGCTGGACAGCATTGGTGTTAGGAAAGAATGTGTGGAAGAAATATGGCAGAGCCTTAGAGATGGAATGGTTAGTGCAGCGGAAGACGTGTGTGGAAATGTGAAAAGAGGTAGTAGTAAAAAGGGTGATGCATGGTGGAATGACGAAGAGAAAGAAGCTGTAAATAAGAAGAAGAAAGCATGGTTAGACTACTTGGCCTCTAGTAATGATAAGGATATGAGAGAGAAGAGGAAAGAAAGATATAAGCTCCAGAAAGTTCACACGAAAGCATTGATTGAGGAAGTGCGTGAAAGGAGTAGAATGGAAGCGGACGAAAGGTTGTCGCACAAATTCAAGGAGAACTCTAAACTCTTCTGGAAAGAGGTTGGAAGGACCCGGAGTGGTGCGACAGCCTTAAGAATGAATAAAGTGCTTTCGGGAACCAATGACGTCCTCTCAGAAAAATCGGACGTCATGCAGCGATGGAGCGAATTTTATAGAGAGATGTATGCGTGATGATCTTAGTGAGGATCCGGGGTGACGCCGTGACTGGTACGCCAGACTCGGACCTCGATGACACTGAGGTCATCAGTATGAAAGAGATTGAATGTGCGATTAGAAGTTTGAAATGTGGTAAGGCTGCGGGACTAGACAGAGTTACTGCTGAATTGGTCAAGTATGGTGGGCCACGCGTCTGGGACAGCTTTCATCTGCTGTGCAATTTGTGCTGGCGAACGGGGCTGTTCCGGATGATTGGCGAACAGCGGTCATTGTGCCTTTATATAAAGGTAAAGGTTCACATTATGACTGCGGTGCTATCGGGCGATCAGCTTGACCAGTTTAGCAAGTAAAGTTTACTCGAAGGCTTTGACACGTAGGATGCAAGAGAAATCGGAAAGATTTCTATGGGAGGCACAATGCGGATTTAGACCTGGAAGAGGATGCACGGATCAAATGTTTTCTCCGCATGATCACGGAGAAGCTTCTGGCTGCTAACCAGAAGATTTTCTGTGCTTTTGTGGATCTTGAGAAAGCATTTGATAAGGTTGTAAGGAAGAAAATGTGGGAACTGTTGCCGGGGTATGGTGTGGATGGTCGATTGCTATGGCTGTGCAGTCACTTTACTGTGACTGTAAAGCCTGTGTGCGGGTAGGGCATGACCTGTCACCCATGTTTAGCGTCCAAACGGGCGTAAAACAGGGTTGTGTCATGTCTTCCTGGCTATTCATACTGTATCTCAACAGCTGTTTACAGAAGCTGAAAGATAGCTGTTTGGGTGTGAAATTGGGTGACATAAAAGTAAATTGTCTGTTTTATGTTGATGATGCAGTGCTTATAGCACCATCAGAGGCAGAACTGCAGGCATTAGTCACGTGTATGCAAGAAGAATGTGAAATTAATGGTCTCCGTTTGAATGCTAATAAAACTTAGGTTCTGGTATTTGAAAGGGCCGAAGAAAGAACGAAGTGCGAAATTTGGGTAAATCAGGAATGTCTAGAACAGGTGAATGAAATTGTATGCTTGGGGAGTGCGTTTAGCCGGGATGGAAGATGTGATTTAGATGTGGACAGGCGTGTCGCTGCCGGGAACAAAGTCAATGGTGCCCTGAGTGCTTTAATCAAAAGGCAAAGCGTTGTGAAAAGTGCACGCCTTGCAATACATAACGCAGTGTTGGTACCGACTTTTTTATATGGCAGCGAAACCTGGGTATGCCAAAAGAAGCATAAAAGCAGGTTGAATGCAGTGGAGATGCGATCTCTTCGTAAAATGTGCGTCCTTACCATGGCCGACCGAAAGCGAAACGAAGAGATTCGCAATAGGGCAGGTTTGAAAGATGACCTTGTCTCAAAATGGATAAGGGCGTGCTTCGATGGTTTGGGCCCGTTGAGCGAACGAGTGAAGACCGAATGGTGAAGAAAATATATAGCGCGAAAGTTAATATTAAAAGGTGTCGAGGTAGACCGAGATTAACTTTCGAAGACCATGTGAGCAAATTGCTCGAAGAGAGGAGGGTCAAGAGTACTCGGATACCTAGACGTGCATGTATGAAGAAGATGATGAATCTGAAAGAAGCGAAAGAAGTATGTAGGGATCGTGACACTTGGCGATCTGTTCTCTGGCTACCCTGTCAGGGATTGTCATTCCCAATACCCCCAGTATTGGGAATTGCAGGGTAGAAAAAGTTCTAGCCTAGACAATTAAGTGCCTTCGACCTTCTTTCCACCGAAGATATTTTCGGAATTATAAAATATTTAAATATATAATAATTTATAAATATTTTTTTTATAAATAAAGTATGATAACTTTCAGTTTATGTACACTTAAATATTTAAATCCTACATAACGGCCTGTCTATAATGATCCACTATAGGACATTACCATCATCGGTTACGCTTGGCAAGCGGATCGCCGACCACAATACTAGACATCTCGCTCTTTATAAGCTGCTGTCCTCCGCCGATTTATTTATTTTATTTTTATTTATTTAATCTTTATTAATATTTATTGCACCAAAAGGCGAGCTTAACGCTATACTGCATTTTCTACCAGCTAACCCTACGAAGAACACAAAAAATTGTTAGGGCAGTAAAGGTGAACTGATTTACTGTCTGGTGTTACTAAAAGGCATTACCGTGGGCTTTAGATAGGACTCTAATTAGTATGCTTGATAATTAACTTTATAAATTATAGCCAATTATGTTGTGGGTACGTAACTGATAGGACACATTTTATTTCAACAACAAGAACAAGTGAAGAACGAATGAGAAAGAAAATATACTGCCTGAAAGTTACAGTAAACAATAAAAGGCGTTGAGGAGTAGATCGAAACAAACTAACTTTCGAAGACCATATGAGTAAAGCGCGAGGTCTCAAGAGTACTCGGATACCTAGACTTGCGTGTATTAAGAAAATGATAAATTTAACAGAAGAGAAAGAGCTATGGAGGTTCGTAACACTAGGCGTTCTGTATTTCTGGCATCCTCATCTGGGACGATTGTTTAAGAAATTTATTTATTTATTTAGATAAACTAAGAACATAAAACATTATGTAACTACTAAATATGGTGCATTCATGCAGGTAACAGTGCTTAATTTCATATATTTGTATATATATGCTCAGCTCTTTTAAAGTATTAAGAATTACTAATACCACAATATATAATGAGTAATGAAAGACGAAATTAACAGAGATTTATTAGTTTTCACAAGTCTGAAAACGATATCCAATCGCTCGCAGCTGCGGC
Organism: Sericinus montela; assembly: GCA_029286605.1. Lineage (NCBI taxonomy): Eukaryota > Metazoa > Arthropoda > Insecta > Lepidoptera > Papilionidae > Sericinus > Sericinus montela. The sequence goes on along the minus strand of JAGSMR010000075.1, from coordinate 2,175,954 downwards.
TAGCCCATTGTATATTACCCCTATCATTAACATTCTTTGTTTGCCTTCGAATCCCGGCAAAATCACCCATATTGAATGGATCATTGTATTATATTGATGAATGACCCATAGATACTCTTTACATAAAACTTTTCATGAAATTTACCTTTTTTTTCACATTAAAGTAAGGAAAACTTGGCTTATCATGGATGGCTTATTATGGAAAACTTGGCTTGGCTGGTGTTGTTGGCTTAGACACTAAGACGGCGAGGGGCTTTTTCTAAAATAAGCTTCGGTGAAAAAAAGACTAATTTGTCTTGACCTCTGGCTACCCCTATATTGGGAAATGCGTAAAGATAGGGACAAAAAGAAAAGGAAAGCTATGGTGGTTTCTAGTTACCTATCTTCATTTTGATATAATTTATAGATAACATCGCGTTAGGTATCCTGATCATAAGGGTCCACTAAAAGTGACGACCAGGACAAAAATTGTGGGAAGTCGATAGATGCCGGAGGCTTGGGACGTTCTTCGAAGAAAAGAATCTCTGAAGAAGACCTGTGTTCAACAATGGACTTATGATAGGTTGTAAAGAATAAGAATTAGAAGCCATCCATATTTTCAGAGATTTCGTCGTTTCATTCGTTACCATTTATTACTATGACCCTTTAATATAATAATAGTGGAATAACGAAAGCAATAATGTAATACCCACATCGAATTACCAAACCATTATTAAGTAGTAAATGTCACGATATCTGAGTGGTTGGGTGTTTGGGATTCGAGTCAAGAGACCCGAGTTAGGTCCTTGGTGGCAGGCTTTTTAAACTTAAATACGAATTATATCGTTGTTTTGGACACATAGACGGCGACGGGCTCACCACCTGTCACATTGTATCAAAAAAGTCTTTGGTGGAAGGTGTGTCAAAAGTACTTAATTGTCTAGACCTTTATCTACCCTACCATATTAGGAATGGCGAGAAGATATTTTTTTTTGTTATAGTAGCCTACTCACCCTCAAAACAAACTCAAACTCTTTGGAGGAACATTTCAGAGAAGGAACAGAAACCCCACATGTAACCTTTAGTATATTGTTCTATATATAAATTATTACATTATTAACACTTTATTTCAAATCAAAGATCTTAATCAAAATCTTAAAAACTGCGTTACTATAATTAGATTATAAATTAAATTTAGTGTATTACTCTATCATCATAAAAGGGATTGATCAAAAGGAGGATACCTACGGAGTTTCTTGTGGCTATTTATTCTACGTTAAGTGAACCCCGTGACGAAACGAAAATAAATTAATTGATTTGATGAACTAAATACTAATACTCAGCCACCATGATGTTTGTCTTGTTTGATCTTATTGTTTTCGCACCGACTACAGTTTTGACTTAAGTGGTTAAATTTCATCGCTTATTGCAAACGCAGGTGTTAATGTTGTTAGCGAGTTTGCGTTAGAAGTCAAAAGTTTGGTTAACGTAAAGACAAAGTAGTTTTGAACCGTAAGAAAGGCTAATTAGTTTTGATATTTTAGAATATAATTTTGATATTAGACATTTATAATAAACTATAAAATAATAAACTATATAATATATAAATTATAATAAAAAGAATATATAAGTAAGCTTTGCTGCAAAAAAAGCATATTTGTTTACTTTCTCGGTCAGAGACTTGTTGCGTGGGTCGCATTGCCATATTAGTCTTCCATATCATAGTCCATATCCAGTCTGACATAGTAGACTTTGCTAACCGTAAAATATATGTAATTGATATATAATTATACGTAAATATTGTTATAAATGAATAAATATCTTCACTCCATTCCCCATACAGGGGTAGATAGAGGTCTATTCTACACAATTAAGTCCCTTTGACCCACCTTCCACCGAAGATATTTTTAGGACAACGTGACAGGTTGTGAGCCCGTCGCCATCTTTATGTCCAAGCCAACGGTATAATTCGCACATAACTTTTTGAAAAACCCATGGGTACGAGCCTGCCACCTGAATCGAATTTCCGACCACCCAACCATTCGATTATCGTGACTTTTTAAAATAATGTTATATATATATATATATATATATATATATATATATATATATATATATATATATATATATATATATATATATATATATATATATATAACATTATATATATATGTATATATATATGTATATATATATATATATATATATATATACATATATATATATATATATATATATATATATATATATAATATATAATTATACGTAAATATTGTTATAAATGAATAAATATCTTCACTCCATTCCCCATACAGGGGTAGACAGAGGTCAAGTCTAGACAATTAAGTCCCTTTGACCCACCTTCCACCGAAGATATTTTCGGGACAACGTGACAGGTTGTGAGCCCGTCGCCATCTTTATGTCCAAGCCAACGGTATAATTCGCACATAACTTTTGAAAAACCCATGGGTACGAGCCTGCCACCTGAATCGAATTTCCGACCAACCAACCATTCGATTATCGTGACTTTTTAAAATAATGTTATATATATATATATATATATATATATATATATATATATATATATATATATATATATATATATATATATATATATATATATATATGTATATATATATATGTATATATATATATATATATATATATATATATATATATACATATATATATATATATATATATATATATATATATATATAATATATAATTATACGTAAATATTGTTATAAATGAATAAATATCTTCACTCCATTCCCCATACAGGGGTAGACAGAGGTCAAGTCTAGACAATTAAGTCCCTTTGACCCACCTTCCACTGAAGATATTTTCGGGACAACGTGACAGGTGGTGAGCCCGTCGCCATCTTTATGTCCAAGCCAACGATATTCGTACATAAGTTTTTGAAAAACTCATTGGTACTGCCACCTGGGGATCGAACTCGGGTCTATCGACTCGAAATTCCGGCCACCCAACAACTCGGCTATCGTGACTTTTTTAAAATAATGTTCAAATAAATATTACCCCTACTGGACCGGCTTTAAGACATTCTACCGCAGACCTTAGGGATGACAACACGTCAGAAACTTTTTCTTTTGAAATGGCTTGCAGGTGTATGGGCCGCAGCTATATACCAAGAGGTGGCCTATTAGTCTAACGCACATATTTCCATAATTTTTTCTGGCTATTATTCGACCACTTTTTGCTACAAACGATGCTAACAAGTGCCAGTACATGAAAATAACTTAATAATATATTTTCACAAACCATATTTCGGTACGCAACATTCGTTGACAGGCAATTAGAATTTAAGGAAGCTTTAAGACATTCCTGCACGTATATACTCGTATAACTCCGTTTGTTTGTCCGATTCTGGTTATGATTACTTGTAAACAAACAAACGGTTTTCGCGCGTGTTGTTGACACGTGTTGAAATTGAATCTTATAAATCATTCAATAGTTCGTTCCCATTTCTTTTAACCTGACGACGTTTCAAACTATAAATAACGTTATAAACGGTTAGGTTTTACAGTTTTTTTTGGTCCATACATATGTATTTGTATCATTTAAATGTATGTATGGGACCGTTACCGATATCTATAGGCGAATCATTAAATTCATCATTCGGTGAATTAAAAGAAAAAAAATATATTTTTTAAAATACATTTCATACATAGTGGCCAATAAAAACTGCAGCTGAAAGGCCTCAGCCGTTACAATGGTGCTAGCTCGCTAATACAAATTTAAATCGTTTTAAATCGTTCTATTTTTCGTTGGGGGTCATTGTAGAAGCGTGCTCGTCGCGACCCCTGCCAGCCCTTTTCAGGGCTGCAATTCTACACAGCTGCGCACCCATGCCAACGAGGGTTAGGGCGTCCCCCCAAGGCGACGCACACCAGTTCGTCCCCGCTGGTGTGAAATGCAGCGCGCAAAGCGGCGATGGGGACCGCCACCTGTCACGCACAGCCCGACACGGCGGAAGGTGGAGGACGGAGTGCAGAGTTGGCACGTGGAATATTAGAGGAGGCATGAGAGATAAGACGAATGAGTTGATTGAAATAATGAAAGAGAATTAGATGTCGTGTGTTTGTCGGAGACCAAGCGGAAGGGCAGTGGTACTGAAGAGCTCCCTGGCGGGGCGTTAGCTCTATGGTCCGGAGTCCCGGAGAGCGAGAGCGCCTGCCAGGGAGTGGGGGTGCTGCTGTCGTCTCGGTTGGTCGATGTTATGACTGAATATAAGGTTGTGAACTCGAGACTTCTCTGGGTTCGCTTTAAATTGGGACTGACGAAGTTATTCCTTTTGGCTATTTATGCGCCGGTGGCTTCGTCGTCCAGAGCTGAGCTGGAGGAGTTTTGGGAGAATGTAAGAAAAGTTCTAGACTTGGTTAGAGGAAACGAAAGAATTGTTGTATGTGGTGATTTGAATGGATGGGTTGGTACCGCTCGGCCAGGGTACGAGTCGGTGCTTGGAATGTTTGGCGATAAAAGGGTTAACGATGCTGGCAAGCTTATACTGGCTGTATGCAAGGAAAGGGTCTTCTTGTGACAAACACTATGTTTAGTCACAAGAAAATCCATATGTATACTAGAACAAGAGAGAATGAGAGAAGTATGATCGATTTATTCCTGGTGGATGACCGACTGCGAAAACAGGTGATGGATACGCGGGTGTTCCGAGGTGCTGACCTGGGAACGGATCACTACCTAGTGATTACTAGATTTAGGGGTCTGTTCGCGGGTTGGCGCCACCGGACAACGATACCAGAACCTCAGTCGGTCGGTAGCATCCGAAGCTGGAAGCTTCAGGAAGCGGACACTAGGAATAAATATCAAGCAAGGGTAGCCAGCTGGACAGCATTGGTGTTAGGAAAGAATGTGTGGAAGAAATATGGCAGAGCCTTAGAGATGGAATGGTTAGTGCAGCGGAAGACGTGTGTGGAAATGTGAAAAGAGGTAGTAGTAAAAGGGTGATGCATGGTGGAATGACGAAGAGAAAGAAGCTGTAAATAAGAAGAAGAAAGCATGGTTAGACTACTTGGCCTCTAGTAATGATAAGGATATGAGAGAGAAGAGGAAAGAAAGATATAAGCTCCAGAAAGTTCACACGAAAGCATTGATTGAGGAAGTGCGTGAAAGGAGTAGAATGGAAGCGGACGAAAGGTTGTCGCACAAATTCAAGGAGAACTCTAAACTCTTCTGGAAAGAGGTTGGAAGGACCCGGAGTGGTGCGACAGCCTTAGAATGAATAAAGTGCTTTCGGGAACCAATGACGTCCTCTCAGAAAATCGGACGTCATGCAGCGATGGAGCAATTTTATAGAGAGATGTATGCGTGTGATGATCTTAGTGAGGATCCGGGGGTGACGCCGTGACTGGTACGCCAGACTCGGACCTCGATGACACTGAGGTCATCAGTATGAAAGAGATTGAATGTGCGATTAGAAGTTTGAAATGTGGTAAGGCTGCGGGACTAGACAGAGTTACTGCTGAATTGGTCAAGTATGGTGGGCCACGCGTCTGGGACAGCTTTCATCTGCTGTGCAATTTGTGCTGGCGAACGGGGGCTGTTCCGGATGATTGGCGAACAGCGGTCATTGTGCCTTTATATAAAGGTAAAGGTTCACATTATGACTGCGGGTGCTATCGGGCGATCAGCTTGACCAGTTTAGCAAGTAAAGTTTACTCGAAGGCTTTGACACGTAGGATGCAAGAGAAATCGGAAAGATTTCTATGGGAGGCACAATGCGGATTTAGACCTGGAAGAGGATGCACGGATCAAATGTTTTCTCTCCGCATGATCACGGAGAAGCTTCTGGCTGCTAACCAGAAGATTTTCTGTGCTTTTGTGGATCTTGAGAAAGCATTTGATAAGGTTGTAAGGAAGAAAATGTGGGAACTGTTGCCGGGGTATGGTGTGGATGGTCGATTGCTAAGGGCTGTGCAGTCACTTTACTGTGACTGTAAAGCCTGTGTGCAGAGTAGGGCATGACCTGTCACCCATGTTTAGCGTCAAACGGGCGTAAAACAGGGTTGTGTCATGTCTTCCTGGCTATTCATACTGTATCTCAACAGCTGTTTACAGAAGCTGAAAGATAGCTGTTTGGGTGTGAAATTGGGTGACATAAAAGTAAATTGTCTGCTTTATGCTGATGATGCAGTGCTTATAGCGCCATCAGAGGCAGAACTGTAGGCATTAGTCACGTGTATGAAGAAGAATGTGAAATTAATGGTCTCCGTTTGAATGCTAATAAAACTAAGGTTCTGGTATTTGAAAGGGACGAAGAAAGAACGAAGTGCGAAATTTGGGTAAATCAGGAATGTCTAGAACAGGTGAATGAAATTGTATACTTGGGGAGTGCGTTTAGCCGGGATGGAAGATGTGATTTAGATGTGGACAGGCGTGTCGCTGCCGGGAACAAAGTCAATGGTGCCCTGAGTGCGTTAATCAAAAGGCAAGGCGTTGTGAAAAGTGCACGCCTTGCAATACATAACGCAGTGTTGGTACCGACTTTGTTATATGGCAGCGAAACCTGGGTATGCCAGAAGAAGCATAAAAGCAGGTTGAATGCAGTGGAGATGCGATCTCTTCGTAAAATGTGCGTCCTTACCATGGCCGACCGAAAGCGAAACGAAGAGATTCGCAATATGGCAGGTTTGAAAGATGACCTTGTCTCAAAAATGGATAAGGGCGTGCTTCGATGGTTTGGGCCCGTTGAGCGAATGAGTGAAGACCGAATGGTGAAGAAAATATATAGCGCGAAAGTTAATATTAAAAGGTGTCGAGGTAGACCGAGATTAACTTTCGAAGACCATGTGAGCAAATTGCTCGAAGAGAGGAGGGTCAAGAGTACTCGGATACCTAGACGTGCATGTATGAAGAAGATGATGAATCTGAAAGAAGCGAAAGAAGTATGTAGGGATCGTGACACTTGGCGATCTGTTCTCTCTGGCTACCCCGTCAGGGATTGTGCGTGAAGATAAATAAATATATAAATAATAAATAAATTGTTTTACTACTTTTAAATTGCTTTAAGTATAACGTAACTTTACTTTTAAAAGGAATTTCAAGACTCAAAAATGTTAAGGGCTGATCATAATTCTGATATAATGTGCGCAATTTTCCTTAGAGCTTCAGACCGAAGCGGTGGGGAATGATTTATGGATATTTATGACCTTAATTCAAGAGGTTTTACGTATTACTTCTATTTTTGCATAATGAATTACTTCTTAAAACCTATTTGTGTCGATGTCATAAGTGTACACAAGTTTCAAAAAAGTCCTAGGTGTGACTTCCCACCATAGGAATCCCTCCTAGTATTGGTTGAAATTCGGGTCTCTGGAATCGAATTCCGATCACCCAACCACTAATATATTATTAAAGTACATATTTTAATAAAATCCTTGAAGTGTATTCATTATTATGAACTTTGTAATTACTAACTTACGAGATATTTCTTCGAGGTCTCTTGACTATAAGTCCGATCACCGAACCATTCAGCTATCGAAACTTCTTTTAGATATCAAGGGTAGTTAATTTTATTTCACGTAGAATATTTTTTTTGTAAATTGAATGATAAAAGTGAATATAATCCCAACTGCAGTAAGTTTCATGTTATGAAATAGCCAACACTACATCGTAAACTGAAACTCGTAGCAATAGCTTTAAAACTCAGTCTTTTTATTATGCTTTTATTAAACTGAACAAAGCGATATCAGATCCTCAAAAGCATGAACAGACATATTTACTGAGATATACATGATACAGATATACAAGATACAGGACTTACAAGTATTGCTAGCTTCAAACGATTTACAACCTTATAACATTGACATTTAGGGAGACTTTTAACTTCTAATTCACTGATATCGTTGGCTTGGACATAAAGACGGCGACGGCTCACCACATGTCACGTTGTCCCGAAAATAACTCCGGTGGAAGGTGGGTCGAAGGGACTTAACTGTCTAGACTATACCTCTTTCTACTCCTGTATTGAGAATTGCGTGAAGATAATTAAAATAATAAATATAAAGTACCATATACACTGCTCTAATCCCAAAGTAATAACGTAAGGTAAGAACACCCAAAACTGAGAATTTTAAATTAGCAAATATTTTTATAAAATGTTCGACGTATCTAATCAAAGGTATAATACTAATTAGGAAAGTAATCTAAAGGAGCAATTTATCTTCAGACTTCTGTAAACAACACAAAGTTCGAAAGCAGTTAAATTAATTTCTTTGATTTATTCGAAATAGTTAAATTAAGTTACTTGTGTTGTTAACTCATGTTAAATTTCAAAGAATATTTTTTTTATTATTTTTATGAAATATCTATAGACGGACTTATGCATGATAAGCATTCACAAATTGCTATGTAAAAGTGATACCGGTATATCGAAAAATAGGTACCTTGTATATATGTAAAATACAATAGTCGCAATGAAGTGATCGGATTTCGAGCTATGTGACCCGAATTCGATCCTCAGGAGGTAGACTCTTTCCAATGAGTTGGTCATAATTTATGAACGATTTGTATCTTTCGTTTGGACATATAATGTAACACTTCGCTGTCTATAGACAGCGAAGTGCTCACCACCTGTCACGGTTTTCCAAAATAAAAACCGCTGAAATGTGTGTCGAAATGAGTACATTGTCTCGGGCTATCTCTATATTGGGAAAAGCGTGAAGAAAAAAATTGTTGCGAAGAAAAGCTGAATGTATATATATATATATATATATATATATATATATATATATATATATATATATATATATATATATATATATATATATATATATATATATATACAGGGTAGACAGAGGTCGAGTCTAGACAATTAAGTCCCTTTGACCCACCTTCCACCGAAGATATTTTCGGGACAACGTGACAGGTGGTGAGCCTGTCGCCATCTTTATGTCTAAGCCAACGATATGAATCGTACATAGGTTTTTGAAAAAACCCATTGGTACGAGCCTGCCACTTGGGGATCGAACTCGGGTCTCTCGACTCGAAATTCCGACCACCCGTCCACTCGGCTATCGTGACTTTATTTATTATTTTAATTACTAAAACACATATACAAATAATAAATACATATACAGATTGAGACAACGTCACACACATTATTCCTGTGTAAGAAGCTAAAGCACCTGAGATATGGAATCGGAAACAACCGAGGCACTAAAAACCCCCAGACTCGAGAAAATGTAGAAAAAGTGGTTTTTCTACATTAACACGCTCTATGTGTATCTACATAATAGTCATGCAAAAAAAATTGCACACTAATTATTACGCATCACTGCTTAAGCGAAGAAGAGAAGCTCTTCAAATTTCATTATCTCGTCTTCAATATCTCGCATTTCTCCGATCACCTTACCACTCGGCTATCATGACTGTATCGAGTAATAAGTAACTATAAGTAATAATTGAAGCTAGCAATATTAATAAATGCTTCTAAAATAAAATAAAATAAATTAATATATTTACGCCATTCCCAATACAGGGATAGGCAGTGGTCGTGATAATTAAGTCACTTCTACCCACCTTCCACCGAAGATATTTTCGGGACAACGTGACAGGTGGTGAGCCCTTCGCCGTCTTTATGTCCAAGCCAACGATATAATTCGTACATAAGTTTTTGAAAAACCCATTGGTACGAGCCTGCCACGTGGGATCGAACTCGGGTCTCTCGACTCGAAATTCCGACCACCCAACCACTCGGCTAAGTGAAGATAATTATAAAAGTAAATTAAACATGTGAGCTGCCACATTGACATCCTATACTCAAGCTCTGGGTGCAACACCCAGTGTGTTTGTTTGATTGTGAATGGTTGTTTTGGAGAAGCCATTGTTTATATCTATACATAATAGTTTGTCTTTTGGGACCAAGTTCCTTATGGGACGTTGCGGAGGGGTACCCTTTTTGTATCTTTACGCAATTCCCAATACAGGGGTAAACAGAGGTCTAGTGTAGATATTTAAGTCCCCAAAGGGACTCAAAACCCACCTTCCACCGAAGACATTTTCGGGTACCCTAACCGGGAAAAAACGTCCGTAATGTTTTATTATTTATGTATAGTTTTTGTTTGATGGCTATACAATGTCTAATGAATAATCTACTAGAATAGAATGATGGTTATTATTATTTATAAATCATGGTAAATAAAACAAAGTTGATAACTTTATGAAGTAGTTTTTTTTTATCAATAAAAAATACAAAATAAAAAATGTATACCCGAATAATTATTTTCCTTATACCTCGAATACAACTTAAAATCAATATTTTTGGAATAAGGAACTTCGTTTCTATCCGGTGTCCCACGACACCACACGTTTTTTTTTTCTATACATTACAAGAATTTATGAAAATAAAAAAAAAATATCTTCACGCAATTCCCAATACTGGGGTAGACAGAGGTCTAGTCTAGACAATTAAGTCCCTTTGACCCACCTTCCACCGAAGCTATTTTCGAGACAACGTAACAGGTGGTGAGCCCGTCGCCGTCTTTATGTCCATGCCAACGATATAATTCGTACATAAGTTTTTGAAAACCCCATTGGTACGAGCCTGCCACTTGGGGTACGAACTCGGTTCTCTTGACTCGAAATTCCGACCACCCAACCAGTCGGCTATCGTGACTTAAGAATTTATGACATGCAATATAATTAAAATTTCTTCATAAGAAATGGTAATCGCCAATTTTTCACCCTTTTCAAATTATACTCAAGAGCGGCTTTTTCCATAGATTTTTTTATCATCTATTGTATCCTCGTACCAAAATAATTTATGTTATAAACTCGAATCCAAAGAAATTGAAAATATAATCTTAAATAAGTAATTCAACGAAGAGCGGCTCGAATCGTCGACGACCATGTTCTATCTGATCGCCTTGATCCCCAGCTTTGCGAAAAGATGTTGTATCTCTTTGCGTGTTTACTAGATATACCACAGGGAGTATTCCGAGGAATTGTTCGGATTAATTCCAGCCGCAGAAATTCACCGTCAAACCTTATGACATAACCTGAAATTCCATCGTAGCAATCATGATGGCTGGCATTCCACCCATTGCGTTTTTCGCGGAATTGTCTGCCACGCACTTGCACTTTATGGAATTTGCTGCCGTTAGCGGTTTTTCCGGGTCCATCTATTGTTATATTTTTCCATCCAGAGTCTACACGTTTTTCAGACCAAAATGCTTGCGGGCCATGGTATGAACACTATGTCTCATTTTAGTTTGGAACTCACTGATAGTAAATGGAGAACTTTTTAGTTTAGTCTTCGACTTCCAAACCTCTTTTTTGATGGAGTAATCAGTGAAATGAATCAGCACTGCTCTGCTCCGTCCACTGTCATGAGCACCCAGACGATGACAACGCTTAATGGATGAGTTGCTAATATGAGTCAGTCCTAGTTTATTATGAATAAGATCCATAACTTTCCTGGACCTGTCTGGAGTGTAATAAATCTTCTCCCAGACGCACATCGTTTATAATTCCGAGTAATGAAGATGAAGAAGATATGAGTGATTCTGCTCGGATTGACGTTAAAAAGCTGGCTAAGGCCATATCGAAGGAAGTGGAGACAGCAATGAAGAGAGAAATGAAAGACATCTGTGATTCTATTCAATATCATACAGATAGGCTTGAGGAAGTAGCTGAAACTGTGGATGCCTGTAAACAATTCATAAAAGAACTACAGCGTAAGAATGTCGAACTTAATAATAAAAATCTAGAAACCAGAGTTGCTGCACTTGAACAAAGATTAAATGAACAAGATCAAAAAAGGTTATCATCCTGCATTGAAGTCGTTAATGTGCCTCAGGTAGACAATGAAAATGTTACAGATATTGCAAATAATACTGCTTGCAAACTAAAGATGCTAAGCAGCGACATTCTTAACGTAAAGCGAAACACAGGGAGAAAGGACCGGCCCGGTTCAATCACTGTCGGAATGAAAGAAGAAAACATAAGGGATATGTGGATATCGGAAGCTAAAAATAAAAGACTAAAGGTGAAAGACATAATTATTAATGTTTCAAGAACATCTGAGGACATATCAGTGTTGATTCGGGAAGCACTTACGTCTCACAACAAAATGCTTCTCTGGAATGCAAAAAATGAACTTAAGAATACGTTTAAGTTTGTGTGGTGTAAAAGAGGTGTAGTGTTGGCTCGAAAGGAGGAGAAAGACAAAGAAGTTATCAGAATTAGATCAATAGAAGACATAAAAGACCTACTGGCACAATAAGGTTATAATCGTTTATTTACTTGTATTTTTTTTTTACTTTTGAAACTTTATTTCTTTTCTCTAATAATTATGTCATTGTATACAGACTCATTGTATACAGACTGTTTTTTAAAATATGTACCACAAAAAAAGGTCAATCTACTTTGCATACATATTAACATAAGATCTACCGTTAAAAATTTTTCTACCCTAGAACATTATATATTATCTTGTAAAAAAAGTTATTGATGTAATTATTTTGACGGAAGCTAATCTAACAGATACATTATGTAGTATGTTTATGATAAATGGCTACACAATGCACACACAGTTGCGCATATCGCGTGAAGGGGGAGGTATTATTATGTATGTCCACAATAAACACAAAACTACATTAATTAAAACCAACACGATTAATTTTGAAAGCCTAATGATTACGATAAAAACACAATCCAGTTATTGTGCAACACTGTGTTCAGTGTATCGTCCACCTAATAGCCCTAGATATCTATTTGTAAAAGAGTTAAAACGTATCATCAAAACAGTTGATAAAGACACAGATATATTCATTGTAGGAGACACTAACATAGACACCAAATTAGATACTCCTGTAAAACATCAATATACAAGTATGCTGTCAAGCTATGGTCTTGAGTGTGGGATCTCGGACTTTACACGTATTGAAATTAAAGCTTCAAAATTAACAAAGTCTTGTATCGATCATATTTTTATACGATCCCGCACTCAAGAACTATTTACAGCGGCCTTAGGTATTGTACTGGCTGATCACCGTGCGGTGGTACTCGCTTGCGTTAGTCAAACAACACAGATACAGGATGATAATTTGCAATTTAAAACTGTATATGAAAATAACAAACTGCAATTATTGTTGAACAATATCGACTGGCAGCCTATTAAAAATCTGTACTGTCCTATTAAAATATACGAATTTATTAAAAATGCCATACAAAATTGTTATGACCAATCTCAAATAAAAATAAAAATTAAGAGTGTATCAAATAGGGATATAAATAAGTGGATAAATAATAAAATTATAAATTCTTGCCTCTATAAAGATAAATTATTTAATGATTGGAAAAATGATAGCAACAATATAATAAAACGATTAAAATACAATAAAGCTAGGAATCACGCTAATAAGCTAATTGAAAAATCAAAAATTTGTTCTTGATAACCAACATAAATAAAAATAAATCTAATCTTCAAAACTTAAGGAATATTTTAAACAATATGAAAGGAAGGGTTAAGAAATCAATTGACGGTATTATTCTGAACAACTTTGAGAACATTAGAACAAACTTAGTACAGATAGCTAATAATTTTGCAGATGAATTTAAAAACAGTGTTCATAATATATTGACTAACTGCAGAACTCCGTTACTTCATACCGTAGGCCGGTAAATTTAACATTTAGATTTCAGAAAGTAAGCTCCGATACAATAAATTAAAATAATAAAATCACTAGATGACAACAAGTCTCCCGGAATAGATAATATTCGTGCACGTGACCTAAAAATCATTAGACATAAAATTGCACCAGCTATAGCCAAATTAACAAATACCAGTATAACAACTGGAATATATCCTGATGATTTGAAAACTGGAATAGTAAGACCAATTTTCAAAAAAGGAAACCTTAAGGAGTATGGAAATTATCGTCCCATAACCATATTACCCACCTTAGACAAAATAATTGAAAAATGTCTGTCAAATCAATTTCTAAAATTCTATGATTCTAATAACATTCTAAATGATAAGCAATACGGATTTCAACCACACAAAAGCACCACTAAGCTTCTGATCAACTTCACTAATTCGATGAACAAACATTTGCATAGTAAAAAACACATCCTAGTAGTCTTTATTGACTTTAGCAAAGCGTTTGATGCACTTCAACACGAGACATTGATTGAATCACTGGACGAATCGGGAATTAGAGGACCTGCCCAGAAATGGTGTAAAAATTTTCTGTAAAATAGACGTTTTAAAGTTAAGATCGCTGAAAATTGGAGTTATGAAAAGACTGTAACTGAAGGAACTGCACAGGGATCAGTACTCGGACCTTTACACTACTTAACATATGTTAATAGTTTAATAAATTTAATTGACAGCTGTGAAATTTATCAGTTCGCCGACGACACGTGCCTAGTAGCGGCTGATGCCGATCTTGGAGTCGCATTTATACGTTTGCAAAAAGATTTTACATCTCTTATTAAGTGGTCTCACGATGTTGGTTTAGTTTTAAACGATAAAAAATACTAAAATAATGTATTTCAGCTCTTCTCATAACCGTGCTAAAACAGTGCCTAATCTCATAGCACACTCACACTCATGCTTACATTCATGTCAAATAAAATTGATATGCTATTGTCCGTCAATAATTTATACGGACAACCATAGGTACCTAGGTCTCATAATTGATAGCCGACTAAATTGGAAAAAGCATATAAGTAACGTCTGTGACCGGCTAAAATCAATTCTGAGAAAATTTGTACTAAGTAAAAACAAAATTGACTTTCCAATTAAATTATTATTATATAAAGCTTTAGTTGAATCAATAACTTCGTACGGTTTGAGTAGCTATGGATTCACATTCAAAACATACATAGACAAAATTTTTCAACTTCAATTAAGGTTTCTAAAGATAATCGTCCCTCCTAAAGTAAAAAGTAAATATAAAAATAACTACCATATGTTGTTCGCGTATTGTAAAATAATCCCAATCCATGACAAAATCAAATATGTGCTCTTAAAAGAACAGTTATTTAACAAAAACCTGCAAACTGTAATATCACATAGCAAAGGTACTCGCGCTATCTCTAATAAAAAATTATATGTGCCTGTGTATAATAAGAATAACTATGGAAAACGCACACTACGTTACGAAATAAACCCAAACAACATCAAATCTAAATTAACTAACTACTACTTAGCTTTGCTACATGATAATTATATGAAATAATTGATAATAATGTTGACACACCAATAGGACACCCGAACGCATTTGTTTCTTTTTCTTATTTTATGTGCTCGTCATTGTTATAACGACAAAAACATTCGCACCTAATCTACCCTCACTAAAAATTCCTGTATCATGTTCGTAATTATTAATGTAAACTATCTGGTTTATAATAGGTAAACTGCTAAATAACGTTATCTGTATGGACGAACTCCATTGTACAAAACAAACCACTTGGTTTTATAGTACAGTGTATTGTTATTTTCATTTGTAATTTGTTTTTTTTTCTGAATATAAATAAAATAAAAAAAATAATTACCACTATTTTTAAATTGCTTTACTTTCAAAAAGAATCAATAATCTATAGGGCTGATCATGATTCCGATATAATGAGCGCAATTTTCCTGGAGAGAAGATTTATAGATATTTGGAGAAGAGATTTATAGAGGGCTGTATTCAAAAGATTTTACGTATTACTTCTGTTTTTTCATAATGAATTCCTTCTTAAAACCTATCTGTGTCTAAGATTATTATGATTATATCTGGGATAATCGGAAGTTTTTTGAAGTAGTTCAAGTAGTACAAATCGTATACAAGTTTCAAAAAACTCCTAGGCCTGAATTCCCACCATAGGAATCCCTTCTGGTGTTGGTTGGAATTCGGGTCCCTAGACTCTGAGCATATTCTTAAATAAAATGATCAAAGGGAAATATCAAAAGTTCCAGTTCCCACAAGCAGCGTCTGTTAACAAGTCATAAACATAAAAATCAATCGTCACATGTATGACGGATCCTTAAGAACCGTGATTACACTTGACTGGATAAACTTGAAACGTAAAAGTCTTTCAATTTGTGAAATTTCCACTAACATTTTACATCTATTCAAGATAAACTCGTTTAACGTAATGAGATTTTTAAACATATTTCAGGCCATTTAAAATTATTATTACAATAACATGATGTAAGAAGCGACTAAGGAAAAAGCCTTAAATAGTATAATGAAATAATTTTAAAGCAAGAGTTGTTGGGTGGTCGCAATTTCGAGTCGAGAGACCCGAGTTCGATCCCCAGGTGGCAGTACCAATGAGTTTTTCAAAAACTTATGTACGAATTTCGTCGTTGGCTTGGACATAAAGGCGGCGACGGGCTCACCACCTGTCACGTTGTCCCGAAAATATCTTCGGTGGAAGGTGGGTCAAAGGGTTTTAATTGTCTAGACTTGACCTCTGTCTACCCCTGTATTGGGAATTGCGTGAAGATATTTATTTTTATTTATTTTTTATTTAAACCGGCGATGCACAGCTGAGATGTCTCGAACTCCGATCGCCAATCACCTTGCCAAGCGTGGTGATTATGACAAACCGTCCCTCGACAGAGAATTATGGCTAGCAGAGGACTTTTATAAACTGTAAAGTAAGTAATTTAGTGATAAGCAATTTAGGGGTAAGTAACAAACATAACGGCATCTAAATAGTCACTTTGAGCCTCTCCAGAAAGGAGAATATGCGATAATTTCCACGCTTGGAAAGTGAATTGGAGATCACAGAATCGCTATTACACGATTTTATAACCTCCATGCAGCGAGCACTGGTTTTCATGGTGTCGCCAACTCTAAGGTCCTGGGTTAGATTCGCGGTTGTGTAAATGTAGAAAACACTTTTTCTACATTTTCTTAGTTGTGGTTGTTTGTGATACCTTTGTTGTTTCCGATTCATAACAAACGTGATGTGGCTTCTTACTTTGGGAGCAGAGAAATGTATGTGATGTTGTCCCTATCAATGAATGTATTTGCTTACATTTAAAAAGTTTCGCTGCCTCTCACCGGTCTAAGCAGGCTGGCGACGGGCATTGCGTCTATTAATATTTACAAGGTGTTTCTGTCAGTCGCCTCTTACAATATCCACGGAAAAGAGGTGGTATTATTATTGTAATGCATCACGGCAAAATAAAAGTAAACAGAGATAGTAAAACATAGTCAGCATAGACAACATAGCCGTAAGGATCACCACGTTGATGGCAATGGGCCGGCCACATAGCTCGTAGAACTGACAACTGTTGGGGAAGAAAGGCACTCGAGTGGCAACCTCGTACAGGCACAGTGTTGGACAACTCCCACAAGATGTAGTGACGACTTGCAGAATGTTGCGGCACGTCGATGGATGCAGGTAGCTGAGGACCTTTAACTGTGGAAATTTTTAGGGGAGGCCTATTTTAGGCGAGGTTCAGCAGTGGGCTTTTGTTAGACTGTAAAAAAGAGAAGAAGTTATAATTATAAAGAAGTTATAATTAAAAAAATGTACATAAATGGGAACATCACATATATTGCTCTAATCCCGAAGTAAAAAAGTAGCTAAAGTACTTGTGTTTTTGTTTGCAAACAAACACCCAGATCCGAGACAATGTAAAAAAAGTAGTTTTCTAGATTGAACCAATTCAAAGCTGGCAATGATAATGAAAATCTGATGTATATCGGATCCATTCGTTCACGGAGGTCGTCAAAAATATATAAAAATAATAAAATATGCATTTTCTTCATATAATGCCGTGAAGCACTATGGATGTCTTGATGCTCTGGAAGTAAATGTGAACCTATATTGGAAATCATTCCGCATTGTAGCTCACTGAATACTAATATTATCAGATAAATCAGTACCAGTAACTTTATTTATATAGGCTATGTACGCACCTGTCTCAAATGTTTATTTCAATCAACACGTTTATATTTTGTATCTATCCTTTTTTTATTACGATTTAAGGAAAGTTACTTAGTATTTCACTCACGTTAAAGTTATCTTTGTCTCCGCACTTTACTTTAGTGCCTAAAAAGTTAGAACATCATTTCCACTGGTAGAGAATGTTAAGTAATAAATGCAGTAGAACGTTATACACTAAAATCATTAATGAAATCTTAACTTTATTATTTTAAGCTAAACCTTTTGACGAATATTTTATGTAAATTTCTACATGATATTGTACTGCCTTCACAGTAAAGGGTTGCGAGTTTGAGTCTCAGGCGACCTTTGTTCAATTCACTTAATTGTCTAATCTTTAAAATGCGTTAAGATTTTAGTAAAATGTATATGTAAACAACTGTCACTTCTTGTGTTCTTGACATTAAGTATCTCTATAAAACATATGAGAAAATAGTAAATAGTTTTATGTCTATTTCATAGCTGTTATACTTTGTAGACACGTTTCAAGTTTATGAGCTGATGTCAAAAAATTTTAGTACAGATATGATACATAGGCATGAGGTATAAAAAAAATGTATAGAAAGAATTTATAAAATCTATTACGAATAGTCACGGTAACCGAGTGGTTGGGGGATCGCACTTCGAGTAAAGAAACTCGAGTTCGATACCCAGTTTCAGGGTCGTACCAATAAATAAATTATAATAAATATCTTCACGCAATTCCCAATACAGGGGTAGACAGAGGTCAAGTCTAGAAAATTAAGTCCCTTTGACCCATCTTCCACCGAAGACATTTTCGGGAATAACGTGACAGGTGGTGAGCCCGTCGCCGTCTTTGTGTCCAAGCCAACGATGTAATTCGTACATTAGTTTTTAAAATATTCATTGCTACTGCCACCTGGGGATCGAACTCGGGTCTCTCGACTCGAAATTCCGACCACCCAACAACTCGGCTATCGTGACTTAATAAGTTTTTATCAAAACCTATGTACGACTGATATGGTTGGCTTGGACGTAAAGATTGCAAACAAGCTAACCACCTGTCACGGTGTCCCAAAATATGTCCTCGGTGCTAGGTCCGTCATGCGTTCCGTCCAATACTTGTTTCTTTTCTATATACATCATAAATTTGATATTATCGGAATCGAACTCGGCTTTGACCTTCACTCCGATCAGCCATCTTCTCAGTTATCGTGGTTACAAAACTGTGTAATTAAAAAGTATACAGTAAAACTCTTCGTTTGTCACTCAGCAGAAAGGTCATTAAATCTTGGATTCTATTCGTATTAAACGATCTTTGTCATTTCCAAATTGTCAGAAATTCCAGTAATTATAAATCAAACTCCATAATAAGTCCAAGCTTTATTTATGAACGGATGTTTCCTGTCACTCACACACAGTCCTCTGATAAAAAGGCCTGCCGTCAATCCAGTAATCTTCAACATTGTCTTTAGATTTATTCATTGCCACAAAACAGTACATATAAAGGTTATAGCTAATAATAAAAACATATTAAAATAAAATGTATTACTAGATTTCAGCAACGAAACGGCATCCGACTCAGCAAATATGCTGTAGCAATACTGCTGCAGCACTGTTATTCTGCCGGTGCCATTTAAAATAGACCACGCACGCGCGGCTCCAAACATATTTAAAATAATGTAAAATATATGAACTTATATATAAATACTTATTTACTTGAACTTATACATAGACCTTATATAAAATAAGTTTGATACAAATTATAATGTGATAGACATTACATATTAATTAAATTAAGACATATTTCAATAAAGAGCAACAGTGAATAAGATGTAAGATGTAGTATAACTATATGTTTTATAAACTATTGTTTAACTAAGTATAGAGTTTTGCAGTCAAAGTAGTAATCCGGGTAAATAAGTATATGTCTGTATTATTAATGCTTTGACACCACGAATAATAACAGGTTTCAAAGACCGATTTCGTAGATCGATTCAAATTGATTCATTGCAATCGATTCGAATAAATTGTTACCGTATACAAAATCTTATAGTTTTATAGGCACCTCTTTTTATCTTTCATACATTATATTGGATTGTGAATAAAAAAATAGATTATTAAATTTTTAATATCCTTAAAACTATTCAAAAATATAAAAGCTTGAAAGCTTAAAGAAGTGAAAGAGGTTTTAGGAATCTTAACACTTGGCGACATGGTCGTTCTAGCTACCCCGTTAAGTACTCTGCGTGATAATAAACTAAGCTTGAAAGTGATTAATATAATCATAACTAATAGTTAAAGAATAAATACTTTTGTTTGGTTTGAGCTTATTCATTTACTGCTACATCAATTATTCATGTAGTAATCAAGGCGTCAGCACAAAGAAACCAAAATTCTTCTTAAAGGAAATGACACAGAATCCATACAACTTGCCCAAATAAGCCTCCCGGAATAAGGAACACGTGCACCAAATTAAACAAAACAAAATAAGAATTCCTATTAAAGTTGTATTTTTGTTCTCAAATAATTTAAATTAAATATTTATGCTTCTCAGAATGTAAAGACCAGATTTCTATAAAATTATTATTGTTAATTACTTTCTTCCTTTACAGCCCGCAGGATATAGGCCTCTCCCATAAAGATTTGCCATATTTGCCACTATTTGACTAAGACTATCTTAGACTATTGCCCGTCACCGGCCTGAATGAATTTGATCTGGTATTTTTCGAAATAGTTATATCGTCATCTGTCTGAACTTTGTCGCCTTAATAACAGTCACGTGATCAATAGGGGTGGGGAATTCTAATGCCGATTACAAACGAAAACATAAATGTTAACCTACTTACATATTTATTATTATTAATGGATAATAAAGTTGAAAAAGGAAGAGGATTAAAGTTTGAGCATGTTGAACAAATGAATGAGAAAGGAATGGTGAAGAAATAATACAAAACGTAAGTTTTATTATGCAATTTTATTGATTTTCAAAGCAAATTTATGTCGAACTTTTATGTTATTAAATTATGTATATCTCATAAAGAATGTTTTTAAAACCTAATTGTTTCGTTGGACTGGACGCAAAGCAGTGTATGCATCATATACTGACGAGTGACGTACACACCTGTTTCCATGGTGTCACCAGCACTAATGTCCCGGGGTCGATTCCCGGTTGGGTTCCCTCTTCCCCGATCCCCTTATTCTACCTTTTTTCGGGTCGGTGTTTAAGAAACAACGAATTAAGAAACAACAAATGTACCACACATTCGTGGTTTCTTATTCCTTAACACAAGTGCTTTAGCTCCTTACTTCGGTATTAGAGTAATGTGTGTGTTGTTATATCACATAAATATGTCAGTGCATGTGATCACTATTATTAATATTCCTTTGTGATACTAATATTCCTTTAAACTACTCAGGACAAGGTTACCCGAGAGTATTAAGATCTGGTTTGAAGAAAATAATATTATGATAAGAAGATTCTCGAAATCATCTTCAACTCTAAACATCTGTAAAATCCAATCGACTACTTGTTCTCGAACTTTCTATAACTTCCCCGAGAAGTTGTCTATATTACACGCCTAAACTAATCTTTGAATCATGAAGATTCCTTTGAAAGTGGAACCGTTAAAAACTTCCTTTAAGTTGTCAGGAAGTAATTAATAAATAAATAATATCAACACGCTATTTCGAATACAGGGTTAGACAGAAGTATTACCAATTAAGTCTTTTCGACCAAACTTTCACCGACCAAATTTTTTGGACAACGTGGCAGTTGGTGCTATTCCCTCCGTCATTTTGCCAAAGATATATATCGTACATGCTCTTAAGTTTGGGAAACCCCTTTGGTACAAGTATTCCACCTGGGGATCGAACTCGGGTCTCTTGTCTCGAATTCCGATCACCTAACCACTCGGCTATCATGACTATTAATTAATAAAAAAATAGTGTAAACATTAAAACAACTGTATTTAGTTTTTTCTTCGAGTATAATTTAATTAAAAGGAATGTAAGTCTTTATTTATGATATTAACATATAAATCTGCCTTTCATCAAACTTGTCTAGTTTTTAAGTCAATAAAATAACGCTTGACCCCTCAAATAATATAAGAAATAGGACAGGAAAAAGTAACAAAAAGTTACCTAATGACCAGACCTTACCGATACCATATACTTTACATAAGCGTCACCATATATTGGTTAATACTACGACGGCAAAAGGCTTTTCAACTGTCACGAAATGAGGGTCGAAAAACTGTCTAGACCTCTGTCTAACCTAGTAATCGAAATTAGTGAATATACATAGAAAAAGTTAGATGAAGAAGATACGCCTTTCGGAAGCACTTTTATAAAAATTTTAAGAGACCACATTTCAAGCCGACATCAAATGAATGATTTGCAAGTAATGTAAATTACTCACGAAAGAACTGAGAGAAAAAAATATCTTCACGCTATTCCCAATACAGAGGTCTAGACAGTAAAGTCGTTTCGACCCACCTTCCACAGAAGATATTTTTGGGACAACATGACAGGTGGTAAGCCCGTCGCCGTCTCAATATCCAAGCCAACGATATAATTCGTACATAATTTTTGTAAAAACCCATTGGTACGAGCCTGCCATTTGGGGATCGAACTCGGGCCTCTTGACTTAAAATTCCGACTACCCAACGGCATTTTTTTTCTATGTAAGGCTAATTTTAAAGGTGTGAGGATTATGCATAATATATTACATATCTCCAGGCTAATCATTGACCGGGGTAGCTCGTGCATGCACATTTCAGTATCTGAGTACTCTTAACCCTCCCGTCTTTGAGCAATTTGCACAAGTGTCCTTCGAAAGGACGTTTCGGCCTATGTCAGCTCTTTTTATTGATAACTTTCGTTTTATTTATTAAATTAAAGAGAAAAAAGTTAAAATTTCAACTGACAAGGGCGGGAAGCGAACCCGCGATCTTCGTCAATCCGTGGCGACGCTCTTACCTCTGAGCCACCGTGACTTACAAGCATCAGGTGAAATTTAAATTCTGTATTCTCTTATATTACTTTATGCCTTGTTTATTGGCATGGGCGCCATCTATTATTCCTTTTGCAAGTGACAATTTGATAATCCTGACTTTTCAGTTAGGATTTATCAATATGATAACTTTAATTTTTATTATGCAATTTTATTTATTTTTAAAGCATATTTATGCCGAACTTTTATGTTATTAAATTAAAGAGGAAAAAGTTAAAATTTCAACTGACACGGGCGGGATTCGAACCCGCGACCTTCGCCGATCCGTGGCGACTCTTCTCTTTCATTTCGTAACAGATGCTATGCCTTTCGCCGTCGTAGTATTAACCAATATATGATTACGCATATGTAACATATAAGGTATCGGTAAGGTCTGCTAATTAAGTAACTTTTTGTTACTTTTTCCTGTCCTATTTCTTATATTATTTGAGGGGTCAAGCGATATTTTATTGACTTAAAAACTAGAGAAGTTTGATGAAAGGCAGATTTTGAATGTTAATGTCATAAATAAAGACTTATATTCCTTTCAATTAAATTATACTCGAAGAAAAATCTACAATTGTTTTAATATTTACACTATTTTTTATTAATTAATAGTCATGATAGCCGAGTGGTTAGGTAATTGGAATTCCAGACAAGAGATCCGAGTTCGATCCCCAGGTGGAATGCTTGTACCAAAGGGGTTTCCCAAACTTAAGAGCATGTACAATATATATCTTTGGCAAAATGACGGAGGGAATAGCACCAACTGCCACGTTGTCCAAAAATTTGTCGGTGAAAGTTGGGTCGAAAAGACTTAATTGATAATACCTGTCTAATATAATAATCTGTCTAGTCCTGTATTCGAAATAGCTTATTGATATTATTTATTTATTAATTACTTCCTGGCAACCTTAAGGAAGTTTTTAACGGTTCCACTTTCAAAGGAATCTTCATGATTCAAAGATTAGTTTAGGCGTGTAATATAAACAACTTCTCGGGGAAGTTATAGAAAGTTCGAGAACAAGTAGTCGATTGGATTTTACAAGTATATAAATTATTTTACAAGACGTATTTCGTTAATGTACTTATTTTTGTTCTTAATTTGCTGTGTGAAAAGGCAAAGGGGTTGTCGAAATACTTTTACAACTTAATTACCGTAGTTAACATAGTACTAAATAACAAACCGTGTAAGATATGACATGGCACTGGAATTTACTAACACATTGCGTGTAAATAATTTTTCTGTTATTATGACAGAGGAATATACCCCCTCTTTCCTTCCTGGGTTTAACAAAAGGTGACTTATCCTCACAGTCACGAAAGTCAAGTGGCTGGGTAATCGGAATTCCGGTCAAGTGACCCGAGATTGATCCCCAGATGGCAGGCTCGTTGCAATGGGTTTTTCAAAAACTTATTTACGAATTATATCGTTGCCTTGGACATAAAAACAGCGACGGGCTCACCACCTATCACGACCCAAAAATGTCTTCGGTTGAAGGTGGGTCGTAAGGACTTCATTGTCTGCCACTCTGTCTATCCCAGTACTGAGATTTTTGTGAAGATATAACATCTAATCCTAGTTTAATTCAATGTTAGAAATGTAATAGTTTGCATGTATTTGAAAGATACAAATAAACTATGATGGAATACTATACGAATAGAATTGCTAAATTGTAAAGGAGGATTTAATTAACAGAACACGAAGGAAGCCACAAACACAAGTCGGTGCCCCCTGTTAACTTTATGATGTAGCGTCGAGCTTTCGACATCGAGCTTTTGTTTTGTTAAGTAAGAATAATAACCGCTTAGTTTGCTTTTCCATTTACTAGTAAGTTATATTATTTAAGATTTTATTAATCAGTACAATTAATTCATCTTAATTAAATAAAATAATCAGGTGACTCAAGTGTGCCAAGATTTAACTAATTAATTTTTAAAAAAGTAATAAAATATATAAATATAAAAAAAATATCTTCACGCAATTCCCAATACTGGGGTAGACAGAGGTCAAGTCTAGACAATTAAGTCCCTTTGACCCACCTTCCACCGAAGATATTTTCGGGACAACGTGACAGGTGGTGAGCCCGTCGCCGCCTTTATGTCCCAGCCAACGATGAAATTCATACATAAGTTTTACTGCCACCTGGGGATCGAACTCGGGTCTCTCGACTCGAAATTCCGACCACCCAACAACTCGGCTATCGTGACTTTTTTTAAAAAAAGTGCTTATTGTATATATAAAAGTCGTGACATCAAACTCTTCCGTGACGAATAATTAGAGGAGATCGAACTAGGGTCTCTAGACTCGAATTCCTATTACCCAAGCTAACTTGGCTATCGTGACTACTAAGTAAGAAAAAAAAATTAAGTAAGATAAAAATAAGAAAAAAAGAAATTAGAGAATTCCTCAGGCATTCTGTCCATCAGTTCACAAGTGTTTTATCTTCTTACTATGGTATTTTGTACTAACGATTAGAAAAAAAAAAACAAAGTCACCATATTAGCTAATAAGTTAGCTCATACTTTATTTATCTGTCAAAAATGTTTCTAAATCCCAGCTTTAGCATTCAACTTCTGTCGTCTTCAAAATTTGATCCAACATAAAAGAATAATGAAAAAAGTTTCACAATTTATCAACGTACTCGTAAATCTAGAAAATGCTTGAAGAAGAATAGACGAAATAAACACTGCGCGAACTTTAGTTTTGCTACTTAAATTTGTAATATATACTTCAGCTTAAGCCACTCTGTGTGGATGTGGGCCTAAAAAAATTTTACTAATAGTTAATCTTCTTACTACTGCTCATCTTCTGTGATCACATAATACAGTTACGATATCCGAGTGGTTGGGTGATCGGAATTGGAGTCAAGGAACCCGAGTTCGGTTTAATTAATTTGGTTTGAAAAAAAAAAAAAACAAATGGATTTTTTCAAAGCTTATGTACTATTTATATCGTTGGATATAAAGATGGGGACAAGCTGGCGAAAAGTGGATCGGAAAGACCACTTTAAAGGATTGTCTGTCTCGATATATGTTTTCTCCAGTATATAATTTGTTTATTTATTCAAACTTTAATTGCAGAAAAAATAAAATGGACAAAATGTCGGCTTAATCTATAAAGGCATTCTCTAAGGCCATTCTAAATCAAATCGGGGATAAACTAATTAATACAATTTTATTACGTTTTAACATTAGCTCGAAATATTAAGAATATACTAATATCATATTTATGGGCTGGTGCGGCATCAGAGACATTTAAATCAGGATAAGGTGCGCAAATATGAGTCTTTGAAGGAAGACTATATAATTTGTTTCATTTGCAATAGATATGATCGGTCCGTGGGTTCCTCGATGCACTTTCTAAAGATGTTGTATCCGCTACTAGTCGTAGCCGATGGTGACAAGAGGGCTTTTTCTTTCCTCGCTAAACGGGTAAGTCCAAGCTTTCAACGCGGAAATGCAGCCACCGTTTTAGCTACCATGCCGCAAATATTGTAAATATAAACATAATTTTGTTTCCATGTATGATATTTCATTTTCTTTATAAGACGATCCGACTTTGAAGCTATAGTTTTCTGGCTCAAATACCGCTCGGGGCAAACATTTGTTTGATGATTATTAATGTTTGTACGTGAGTGATTGATTTTTATATACATATATGGACGGTTCAGAGTCATTAATTTTTGAAAAAAAATTGTTTATAGATGATTGGTTACAATAACAGAGTGATTGAGTCATCGAATATCTGTACAAGAGACCCCGAGTTCGATCCCCATGTGGTAGGCACGTAGCAATAGGTTTATTCAAAACTTATGTACGATTAATGTGGAAGGTTTGGACACGAAGTGGGCAACTGGCTAACCACCCGTAACGGTTTTCCAAAACTGTCTTCGGTGGAAGGTGACTCGATAGAACTTAATTGTTCTTCAAAATTTGTATTATCGTGTGACTTCAGCCATTTTGTCTTTTTTTGTTCTTTAATGAACATATCTTTTAAACCTTTTTACCTGTAAAACGAGCAGTATCTTTGATGAAGTAAGACATTTTATCTTGAACTAATAATTTTCTTAGCGGATAGCCTAGTAAGTAGCGAAGGTAAGGGTGCAACCCTTACCTTCGCTACTTACAATATAATGTATAATAAAAATCAATATAATGTATCATATGTATCGTACTTATAAAGATATGTCTATTGAGTTAAAAGCGTACGAAGAAATAAGACGCGTACGAGAGACATAAAATTTCAACTGATACATGTGAAACACGGTGGCTCGGAAGTAAGAGCGTTGCCACGATACGTCAGAGCTCGCGGGTTCGAATCTCTTCCGTGTCAGTTGACTTTTTAAATTAATTGAATAATAAACGATTAATGTAATGAGTATAAAAACTACGCTACGGATTTGCCTAAGGTTTCTTAGAAAAGGAAACTTCTGAAAAAGAGTTCAGTAAAACTTATTGCAAAAGAACCGCTACAAAATGGAGTCACGAGGTTATGCGGGAAATAACTTCATGCATATGGAATGAAAACTTACTTTGTGGTATTAGACAAATAGCTTCCAAGAATATTTTCCAGCTTTCCAATGTTGAATGAATTTAAAACAACGAAGGTTATCTTATAGCTCAAAGCATGTTTTTGAAAGAAAGAAAGAAACATTTATTTTAGCATTTAAAATTAAATATAAAGTGAAAAAAAAACTGAAACATATACAATAAATTAAATACGATTGCCATTTTGCTGAAGCGCAATGTGCTAAAATAGGAGAGCCACTCAGGTATATTGCTGGGATGAAACCTGCACTGACAGGTACATGCCAGCCTTGATTTTCAGTGGCCCCTTATAATATATAAATATACATAATATATAATACATATTTTTCAATTTTGAACCAGTGATCCACGCCTGTTTACATTCATAGGAGTGTCAAAGGACTCAATTGTCATGAATCCCAATGCCGGGGATTGGGTATCAGCATGTAGATATTTATTTTTATATTTATTTTTAGGCTTGGTTTTGTGACAGGAAGGATAGAATTAAAAATATACATCTCGAATTTTTAAATTTCATCTATAGTCAAAGGTACGATAGCCGAGTGGTTGAGTGGTCGGAATTTCGAGTCAAGAGACCCGAGTTCGATCCCCAGGTGGCAGGCTCGTACCAACGGGGTTTTCAAAAACTTATATACGAATTATATCGTTGGCTTGGACATAAAGATGGGCTCACCACCTGTCATGTTGTCCCGAAAATATCTTCGGTGGAAGGTGGGTCGAAGGGACTTAATTGTCTAGACTAGACCCCTGTCTACCCCTGTTTTGGTAATTGCGTGAAGATATTCAATTATTAATTCATAAATTTTAATGAATTCCAAAATAAACTTAAACAGAAATTAATTAAGCAGATAACTCATCCATCCCAAACGCTTATTCTGTTAATTGACATAAAGATTTGTAACATTTCACAGAAATTTGTATAAGATCTATTTACTGTAGAAATAATGCTTATTAAAATACCAAGCCGACCGACGTGGAAATGCAGCCGGCGTTCTTGGTACCATGCCTGGTACCAAGAACGCCGGCTGCATTTCCACGTCGTATGGCTAGACTTAACCGTTGAGCGAGAAAAGAGCCAGACCTCTTTGTCACTAGAAACAATATAATTGTAAAAATCAACGAAAGAAACTTCACAGATACCCTTTATTTGGTCATCTGTTTTTATTATATTTCAAAGTTACCTTTTTGAAGATTGAGGAGAATAGTACTGCAGAAAAATCACAGCATATTCTTGAATAAAATTATCAATGTGAAAGAAAAAATATCATACATTTCAGTCCCCGCAAGCAGCGTCTTTTAACAAGTCATAAACATAAAAATCAATCGTCACATGTATGTCGGATCCTCACTTGGGAACCGAGATTACACTGATAACCTTGAAACCGAAAAGTCTTTCAATATACGAAATTTCCACTTACATAAAATTTTATATCTATACAAGATAAGTCCGTTTAAAGTACCGTATATTAACGATAATGAAATGTAATATTAAATTAAGTATGCCGTGATTATTAAGAATCGTAATTCATCCTTTGTCGCGGGCGTAAGGTGACTATGGAAAAAGACATAATCCGTATAATGTCTACAGATAGATGACAAGAAAATTATCTCACGAAAACACGGGAAAAATACAGAAAGAGAGATGGTAGAATTGTTCAAACGCTGACACCATACGGCATAATATATATGGATAGGTAAGGATAACACATACAATGCTCTGATCCCAAAGTAAGTAGCCAAAGCAATTGTGTTATGGAACCTGGAACAACGTAGGTACCACAAACATCCAGACCCTAGACAATGTAGAAAAAGTAATTTTATACATCCTTCCGGGAATTAAACCCATTCAGAGCTGGTGCATTAAAACCGGCATGTAAGCCACTCGTTTACGGAGGTCTTTGAAAATGTATAAAAGTTATAAAACATGCATTTTCTTCGTGTAAAGTAAGCAATATTGATGTCTTGCTCTGAAAGCTAATGTGAACATCTTTATTGGAAATCATTCCGCGTTACAGCTCTGTGGATACTGAAATTATCAGATAAATCAGTTTTATTACAGATAAATTAGTTTTATATTACTGTCCGCGTATCTTAAATATTTATTTTAACAAACACGTTTCTAAAATTTTTTATTCCACAGTAAAAGCACTTTTGTTATGGAATTAGAAACAACGAAGGTCCCTGAAACACCCAATTTATTAATTATTATTTACCTTCACATATTTCCTCCATACTGGGGTAGACAAAGAGGACCAAAAGTCCTTACGTCTCACATGTCACCGAAGCCTATTTGAGACAACGTGACAGTTTACCTACAAAGATATACATTATTACAAAGATATGTATACATGGTAAATTTTCATATATACATATACGTATTCGCTTGAGCTTGAGTGCAAACATTCATATTCATCACAAAAATGTTTGTTCTTAGTGGAATTCGGACCTGCAACCCTACACTTCGAAGGAGGGTCACTACCAACTGACTAGGGTCGGAATCGACAGATTGGCGATCCTAATACCAGACGCTTTGCTCATTACACACAGCTGCTCGTCATCAGTCTGCTGTATTTTAGTCTGGTATTTTTTGAGCTATATATATTACCACCACTTGTGGGTAGATTTTAAAGGCTGTACCCAGAGCCGCCTCATACGACGCACACGGGAAGAAGCCCTTAACGCCATAACCAAGAACAATCATAATGACATCGAAAATTATTTAAACAAGTTCTATACTAACTTAACCACAACGTAACAATAGTTTACAAATTTCGTTACCAAATTGTACAAAAGGGTATACGCAAGTGGTTACTGGACCAAAATAATATACACCCGAGTAGATTCAAGGTATTCCAATAGCGCGCGTAATTTACCGAGTCTCTTTGATGTGACGAAATTCTTCCTAAATAACTCTTAACAACGCAACGGTTATTTAGAAATTTTAGTTATAGTATTATATAACAATACTTTACTGACTAATAAACATTCCTCTATTGCTGTGTAGTGTCGGCGCAAGAAAGAATATATAAGTAAGATATGGTCTTTCTGTCTGTTGGTATCGTAAGAGATGACTTCAGCAAATGTTGTTAATTGACTCAGGCGTTACTTTGCGGAAATTCATTGTAAAGGTGTTATTGAAAAAATTACTTCGCATCCCTCCCCATGCACTTGGAGGGAGGGTGGTGCTCTTCTTCTCTTCGGACGAGGTAACATATACCTTTTTATATTTGCATGCGGAGGGTTGCGAAGTAATTTTTTCAATAACAACTTCAGCAAATGTCTTAAAAATTGCTTCGAATATACACATGAAATTCCTTTAGAAACTACATCGCTTGACCGATCTGTACCGATCGTCTCTACGGCAATTATTTTACTAACAATTTTTTAACAATTTTTATTTATTTTAACAATGGGCTGATCACCGAAGCGTAATACGTTTAAGTAGTTAGCTATTAGATATAGTTTAAAATTTTATGTTTCTAATTCAATGCAAATTCAATGTTAAAAAAATATCAACGCTATTCCTAATACCGCGGTAAACTAAGGTCTTTCGAGCAATCTTTCACGTGAGACATGGTTTTAGGATGGTTTACAAACAGTAATCTGTATTTTGTTATATTTTTATTACATTATACAATTGCAACACTTTATGGAGGTAGTAAAGATGATGAGAGAGAAACAATAAATAAAAATATACCAACGAGTGCAGACCAGAGATGACCAGCCAGGTTTTTTTCTGAGGTTGGTAAAAAAAAATTGGTTATATGTGTTTAGGATTCTACAAGTTAATTGAAAGCACGGTAGGTTTCCCGGTAGGACCTATCTAATAGATAATGAATTTGTAAATTTCGCATATTATTTTAATTTGGAGTTAAGTTTTTCGTCTAAGTTTATTTATATTATACACGATACCTGCCAAATTGAAACGCTTTTAACCCTCTGCCCACAGGCATTTTCCTACGCACTTGTGTAGTTTGACATAAAATAACATTTATAGGATAATGGTAACTTACCTCTCTTTGAAGTTCATCAGAGTATTTCTCTTTTTTCCGTAGATATGCACAAAGCATATAGAAAATAATTTATTCCGTTCATTCATTCCGTCTCGCGGTTCGGGGCAAACCGGTTGTGTTCTATTGATCGCACTTAGTAACATCTACTTAGTCACTGCATATTCCGCTGCGAACCGATTGCACACAGTACCTCAACAACAGAGTTTTATATCATGAAAAATTTAATTATGACTTTTGACCGGAGCGATATGCAACTAGGCAAGTCTGATCAAATGAGTATTGACGAGTCTCTTATTGAAAAGGAATCACCGCCACAATATGTAACTTTTCGGAAAAGAGCGTCAAGTTTTGATATGCAGGACGTACGTGCAGAATTAAAAGCGTTTCAGGCTAGTGTATTATCCATGCTAGAAAATTGGTTCGAAAGGCAGGACAGAAAGTTAAAAAAATTAATTACATTAAGGCTTCTATGAAATTTATTAACGAAAGTTACGAAGATTTAAAAATAAAAATAGAAGACGTCACAAAACGTGTGACGGAAATAGATGAGAAAACTATTTTGTCTCAGAGAAATTCAAATCGACTTGCGGAATTAGAGGCCAAATTAAACGCGATGGAGCAGCAGTCTCGTCAGTGCAATATAGAGATTTGCAACCTACCAGAGAAACGAGGTGAAAATCTCCCAGCTATACTAGAAAATCTGGCAGCCCTTATCAAGGAGCCCATAAATAAACAAGATATTATTTCTATTCACCGCATTCCGCAAGCTAGTCCTAAGAGCACACACCCCAAAAATGTGGTTGTAAAGTTGTCCACACGCTTACTGAGAGATAGATTTATATCTGCAGCTCGTCTTCACAAAGGAATCACTTCTGACCAGCTTAGCGTATCTGGCACTCCACAAAAAATCTACATAAACGAACATCTTACATTGAAAAACAAGAACTTATTTCGACAAACTCGGGACGCAGCAAAACAACACGGATTTCGCTTCGTATGGGTCAAGCATGGCACTATTCTTGTCAGAGCCAATGAATCGTCACCTGTTATTTCAATACGAACCGAAAACGACTTGTCAAAAATCAAGACCCAAGTTAAGTGTTAATTTTAAGTTAAGTAATAGTTTCAAAATACGCTTCGTCACGATAATAAGATTTGGTAAGATTTTCTGTGTTGTCACAAATCGTAAAATGATGTTTAAATTTTCTGTTAGTTATGTTTATTTTTCAAAACGATGTCTCTGGCATACTTATTACTCTATGTGTTTACGTATAACTTGGTTTTTAACCAATTTTTTGCAGTCTACCCTTCAATATTTATTATTTTACAATAACAATCTAAACGATGGAATAATATTAATCCCATGTTTTGAATATCAACTTTTGTATTTACAATACATACTTGACTCTTTTTTTAATATATTAATGAGCATGATATACTTAAACATTGATCTTTTTGGTGATTTTTCTCATAAGAGTGTTTTCTCATAAGAGTTCTCAAAAGGCTATTTTTAAATTCAAATGTAATTAGGTATTATCTTTTTCTACTCAGTAACAATTTTGACATTCTGTCGCGTAGCCATGGATGATAAAATATCAATTTATTATCAAAACTGCAGGGGACTGAGGACCAAATTAAATACTTTGTTCACAAATATTTTAGCGGATTCCTACGATGTTATTATACTATCAGAAACATGGTTAACGCCTAGTTTCGCAGATTACGAAATAGTCGACTCCCGGTACGTGCTGTACAGATGTGACAGGGATCGCGCAGCCACCGGTAAACAGGACGGTGGTGGTGTTCTGTTCGCCGTGCGACGCGGCTTGCATTTATGTATTAAGCGTCTAACACTACATTCCTTTATTCACTATGGCCTTACTGATATTAATGATAAACCTATATCGCTGCTTATCGATTACGGACTATTAAAATTTTGCACACGTAATAAGTACCATATAATCTGCGGTCTGGATATTCCACCTAATCAAAGTTTAATGACGTATTCGTCGTTTTTCAACGCGCTCTGTTGTCACTTAAGTGACAGTAACTTGGATACTTTCTATATCGTTGGTGATTTTAATATACCATTACCTATTAATCAATGTTCGAGCGCAAATATCTCAATGCACGATAGCTCATATTATCTAAGAAATTGTTTATCCTCGTTTTTACAAACTATCTCTAGCAAGCAATTTAATATTATAGCTAATAGCTTGAATAGAGTTTTGGATTTACTTATATCTAATAATGAGGTCTGTACCTGTATGTCACCCCTAACCTCCTTAGTTCCTGTCGATCCTTTTCATCCTCCTTTCTGTGTAACTGTTCCGTTCGCTTTGTCTCATGAATTACAGACCTATTTCCTTGTTGTACACAACAAGGATTATCAAAAGTTATCGAACAATTAATACATAATTGCATTTACCCGCACTTACATAGATATCTAATAGAGGAACAACACGGGTTTGTAAAGAAGGCGCCCTATAGTTACCAATCTCCTCTTATATACAATTTTTTTATTTAAATCTATGGAAAATCGTCTCCAAGTAGATTCCGTTTATACAGACTTTTGCAATGCCTTCGATAAGGTGGACTATGAGTTACTACTGCAAAAGCTTGCCTTTAACGGTATACGCGGTAATCTGCTCAGATGGTTCGCCTCTTATTTTCGAAATAGAACGCAAAGAGTGACAATCAACGGCTTTACATCTGGCGTAATTCGAGTCACATTTGGAGTAGCACAGGGATCGGTTTTAGGCCCTTTGCTTTTTGCCTTGTTTATAAACGATATCATGCACTGTTTCAAAGACACTAATTTCTTACTATATGCCGACGACCTCAAAATCTATCGTAAGATCTCAAACTTAAATGATTGCCACAAATTGCAAG
Source organism: Sericinus montela (assembly GCA_029286605.1). NCBI lineage: Eukaryota > Metazoa > Arthropoda > Insecta > Lepidoptera > Papilionidae > Sericinus > Sericinus montela. The sequence continues at coordinate 2,141,631 of JAGSMR010000075.1, read as the reverse complement.
AAGACTTAAACCGTCTTACAAGTTACTGTAGGGAAAATAAATTATATCTCAGTTTAAGTAAATGTAAATCAATTACCTTTTGTAACATTAAAGTTAATTAAAGTTAAAAAACATAACTTTGTTTTTGCTTATTCCTTAAATGATACAAAATTAGAAAAAGTTTCGATTATAAGAGATTTAGGAATACTCATGGATTCAAAACTTCATTTCGATACTCACATAAATAATATAATTGATCAAGCCTTTAAGTTCTACGGTATAGCGTTACGCACCTGTGCACATTTCAAAAAGCCGTCCTCTTTTCTCCTATTGTACAAATCATTAATAAGACTTCAATTAGAATACGCTACTTGTAATTGGAATCCACTATATGCAAAGTATCACGACCAGTTGGAATCTGTTCAAAGAAAATTTCTTCGCTCCATGAACTATCGCTGTTTTCATTCTAAAGCACCTTATGATCTATTGTTAACTAAATATTCATTGCAAACACTCAAAATGAGAAGATTACTACTCGATCAAATACTACTGTACAACATTTGTCATAGCAAATTTGACTGTAATGAACTAGTTAGTCAATTATACCTACATGTACCTAAGCGTGGATACTTTGTTCGGGACACTCGGAAACGTCATTTATTTGCTATTACCAAATGTAAGACAAATGCAGGTGTGCGTGCACCTTTCAATAGAATAATGGAACTATTTAACAAACACTTCTCAAATATAGAACTGTTTGCATGTTCAGCAGATTTGTTCCGAAAATATCTCCACTAATTTAGGTTTATTACAGTCATGATTTATAGATTTTTGTTATTGTAATTTGTAATTGACTATTAAATGATAAATTTTATGTAAATTGCACTTTGTAAAACTCGACACATCGTTTTAGCCTCGCATGTTAAATTCTGTGTTTAGCAATCTGTGGACAACTGGGCTGGTTACACTAACTAGAACTATGTCTTTATTTAATAATTTATATCTAATAATGTAGTGTAATTGTTTGTTATTCCTAATAAATAGAAAAAAAAAGAAAATATACATTAACAAATTACAGGTAACTTCGGATCTTGACAGAAAAAAGAAGCTAAGACAATGTTGTGTATGACGATTGACCACAGATCACGGCTTTTTACGAGTTTAAATAAATAAATAAAATAAATATCTTCACGCAATTCCCAATACAGAGGTAGACAGAGGTTTAGTCTAGACAATCAAGTCCCTTCGTCCCACCTTCCACTGAAGATATTGTCGGGACAATGTGACAGATGGTGAGTCCGTCGACGTCTTTATGTCCAATCCAACGATAGTGTAGCGACATCTATGTCTCCACATAAGAAGCTCGCTAGTGGCGGATTCAGGATACACACCGACGTCCTACATCGCGCTATCGAAGTTCTAATGATTGCACGAATATATACGATTACCGATAGCATACATGGTGGATGAGACGTCCTCCCCAGGTCACGATCACCCGACCTGGCGGGTAGCTATTCTTTTCCTGCAGTACATCATCCGCTACAATATAATTCGTATATAAGTTTTTGAAAAACCATTGGTACGAGCTTGCTACCTGGGGATCGAACTCGGGTCTTTTGACTCGATGTTTCGACCACTCAACCACTCGGCTATCGTGACTTCCAGCTTTTTTACGAGTTTCGTCACCGAAACATTTCTAAGAGTGTTTTAAAATAAAAAAATACTTATAGTCGTACATTACGTACATTGCTGCGATCTCAGCGTAAATAGCCAAAGCTCTTGCGATATCGAATCTGAAATTACGTAGACTCCACAAACACCCAGATATGAGAAATGTACAAAAAGTTGTTTTATATTTTACCTGAATCGAATTCGGGACCTCAGAGCTGGCGACACTATGAAAACCTCCGTGGACGCTAGGCGTACACCCCGGTCGTCCGTATATGAGTAAATTAAAACTATCAGTCATGATAGCCGAGTAGTTGGACGATCGGAATTGGAGTCACGAGACCCGAGTTCGATCCCGAAGGCTCGTACTAATGGGTTTTTCAAAAAGGACTTAATGGTCTAAATTTCTGTCAACCCCGTATTGAGAATGGCGTGAAGAGTTTTTTTAATAAAAAAAATTCGGAAGCAGCTTTTTGAAGAACACATTTCTATGAACTCGTCAATAAATTCGGGTATTCGAGGAAAGCTCGTGAATTTCATCTTGTACTTTTTCATCAGGTGGGTAGTTGAATTTGGGTGTTATTTTTTCATTAAAGGCAAACTCTTTGTAATAAATGAACGCTATTAATCACGTTGCATGTGTGAAGGATTTATTGATGTGGGCGTAAACCTTCGGGCACGAACGTTATGATTGATGTTTTTAATAGTGCGGGAATGGCACGTGGTGGCATCACTCGATATTGTTATGCAATTCAAAAATTAAACCTGAATATTTTTTATCATTGATAATGTAATATAGCCAAGTGGTTGGTTGATCGGTATTCTAGTCAAGATACCCGAGTTCGATTTCCAGACGGTAGGCTCGCAATGAGTTTTTTTTTTAACTTATGTACGATTTATATCGTTGGCGTGGGTATGTATATATATATATATATATATATATATATATATATATATATATATATATATATATATATATATATATATATATATATATATATATATATATATATATATATATATATATATATATATATATATATATATATATATATATATATATATATATATATATATATATATATATATATATATATATATATATATATACATATATATATATACATAAAGACATCACATACATTGCTCAGATCCCAATGCAAGATGCTAAAGCACTTGTGGTATGGGAATCGAAAACAACGAAGGCTCCACAAACACCGATAACATGTATGTAAAATTAATCAAACCCGAGACCTCGAGATGGCGACACCTTGAAATTCGCTGTTTACGCCACTCATCCACGGAGGTCGTCGATTGATGTGACGAAGGCTACGAGCTAACCACCTGTCACGTTTTTCCAAAATAGGATCTGGCGGAGAGTATGTCGAAAGGACTGAATTTTCTTGACCTCTGTCCGCCCCAATATTAGAAATGAATGAAGAATATCAAATGTAGATTGAATGTTTTCTGTAATCCACCATCTTGTCTCGTTGTCATTAATAAGCTTCGGTGAAATATAAGTGTGAAAATAAAATTAATAATAATAATATGGTGGAAGGTGGGTCAAAGCGACTTAATTGTCTAGACTAGACCTCTGTCTGCACCTGCATTGAGAATTGCGTGAATATTAAATAATTTTACGCCGAATCAGCATCACTTTAGCCTACCCCTTGGTACCGGTAATGCGATTAACAAAAATATTTTATTGCAATACAAGAAACTAATTAGTTCACTAGAAATCTCATCAAATATCATTTAGCTTACCTGATTACGGAACGCGGTATAACTGTAGCGTACAAAGGCAACGGAAATCAAACGTGGTGCCATACATTATGAAAAGTGCACTACAGGATTCAATAAAATATTTTGTTTCATTTATCTTAAAATTTTTAACTATACATATCTTCACATAAGAAGCTCGCTAGTGGCGGATTCAGGATACATACCAACGTCCTACATCGCGCTATCGAAGTTCTTATGATTGCACGAATATATACAATTACCGATAGCACACATGGTGGACGAGACGTCCTCCAGGTCACGATCACCCGACCTGGCGGGTAGCTATTCTTTTCCTGCCGTACATCATCCGCTACAATATAATTCGTATATAAGTTTTTGTAAAACCATTGGTACGAGCTTGCTGCCTGGAGATCGCACTCGGGTCTCTTGACTCGAAATTCCGACAACCCACCCACTGGCTATTTGACTTACGCACTTGTATGGATTCAGAAACAACGATAGCGAACCACAAACACCCAGACCCGAGAAAAAAACACTCTTTCTATCGACCGGGAATTGGAGATTCCTGTCTCCGAGCTGGCGTCACCATAGTCAACAGAGATCGTCTACTACTAGTACGTAGATGATGATATGTAGTAGACGTATCGTCGTCTATCGTTTGTAACGTCGTCTATAATTTAATTCGTGTTTTACTAAGTATATTTAACTCCACACCACACTAAAAAAACGCTTAAATTGTTCTAAGTGAATAATTAATTACGTCTGTCAATCGCGTAAAAGAGCCACAAAGAAAATCAATTTTTCATTATCAATTTCTCGATCTCCAGAATTCATCGTAATTTGACATGAGTGCTTGATAAAGGTTGACTCTTACCACAAAAGAATTGGCACTTCAATAAATATGTAAACGTGAAAATCAATTACTGACGCGTATTTTCCAACACTTCTACATGAGGAGAATATTTTTTATCATTGATAATGTAATATAGCCAAGTGGTTGGTTGATCGGTATTATAGTCAAGATACCCGAGTTCGATTTCCAGACGGTAGGCTCGCAATGAGTTTTTTTTTTAACTTATGTACGATTTATATCGTTGGCGTGGGTATGTATATATATATATATATATATATATATATATATATATATATATATACATAAAGACATCACATACATTGCTCAGATCCCAATGCAAGATGCTAAAGCACTTGTGGTATGGGAATCGAAAACAACGAAGGCTCCACAAACACCGATAACATGTATGTAAAATTAATCAAACCCGAGACCTCGAGATGGCGACACCTTGAAAACCGCTGTTTACGCCACTCATCCACGGAGGTCGTCGATTGGATGTGACGAAGGCTACGAGCTAACCACCTGTCACGTTTTTCCAAAATAGGATCTGGCGGAGAGTAGGTCGAAAGGACTGAATTTTCTTGACCTCTGTCCGCCCCAATATTAGGAAATGAATGAAGAATATCAAATGTAGATTGAATGTTTTCTGTAATCCACCATCTTGTCTCGTTGTCATTAATAAACTTCGGTGAAATATAAGTGTGAAAATAAAATTAATAATCATATGGTGGAAGGTGGGTCAAAGCGACTTAATTGTCTAGACTAGACCTCTGTCTGCACCTGTATTGGGAATTACGTGAATATTAAATAATTTTATGCCGAATCAACATCACTTTAGCCTACCCCTTGGTACCCGTAATGCGATTTACAAAAATATTTTATTGCAATACAAGAAACTAATCAGTTCACTAGAAATCTCATCAAATATCATTTAGCATACCTGATTACGGAACGCGGTATAACTGTCGCGTACAAAGGCAACGGAAATCAAACGTGGTGCCATAGATTATGAAAAGTGCACTACAGGACTCAATCAAATATTTTGTTTCATCTATGTTAAAATTTTTAACTATACATATCTTCACGCAATTCCCAATACCCCCTGTATTGGGAATTGCGTGAAGATATCAATAATAAATAAATAAATATCTTCATGCAATTACCAATACAGGGGTATACAGAGGTCAAGTCTAGACAATTAAGTCCCTTCGACCCACCTTCCACCGATGATATTTTCGGGACAACGTGACAGGTGGTGGGTGAGCCCGACGCCGCCTTTATGTCCAAGCCAACGATATAAGTGCGAGCCTGTCACCTGGAGATCGCACTCGGGTCTCTTGACTCGAAATTCCGACAACCCACCCACTCGGCTATTTGACTTACGCACTTTTATGGATTCAGAAACAACCATAGCGTACCACAAACACCCAGACCCGAGAACAAAACACTTTTTCTATCGGCCGGGAATTGAACCCGGGATCTCCGAGCTGGCGTCACCATAGTCAACAGAGGTCGTCTACTACTAGTACCTAGACGATGATATGTAGTAGACGTATCATCTTCTATCGTTTGTAACGTCGTCTATGATTTAATTCGTGTTTTACCAAGTATACTTAACTCTACACCACAGTAAAAAAACCCTTAAATTTTTCCAAGTGAATAATTAATTACGTCTGTCATTCGCGTAAAAGAGCCACAAAGAAAATAAATTTTTCATTATCAATTTCTCGACCTCCAGAATTCATCGTAATTTGACATGAGTGCTTGATAAAGGTTGACTCTTATCACAAAAGAATTGGCACTTCAATAAATATGTATACGTGAAAATCAATTACTGACACGTATTTTTCCAACACCTCTACATGAGCTGAATATTTTTTTTAGGATTATGTTGGTTCGACTCTTTTTTTTATATTTTTTTATTTATTTTTATTTATCTTCACGCACAATCCCTGAAGGTGTAGCCAGAGAGAATAGATCGCTAAGTGTCACGATCCCTACAAACTTCTTTCGCTTCTTTCAGATTCATCATCTTCTTCATACATGCACGTCTAGGAATCCGAGTACTCTTGACCCTCCCCTCTTCGAGCAATTTGCTCACATGCTCTTCGAAAGTTAGTCTCGGTCTACCTCGACACCTTTTAATATTATCTTTCGTGCTATGTATTTTCTTCACCATTCGGTCTTCACTCATTCGCTCAACGTGCCCAAACTATCGCAGCACGCCCTTATTCATATTTGTGACAAGGTCATCTTTCAAACCTGCCATATTGCGAATCTCTTCGTTTCGCTTTCGGTCGGCCATGGTGAGGCCTTACATTTTACGAAAAGATCGCATCTCCACTGCATTCAATCTGCTTTTATGCTTCTTCTGGCATACCCAAGTTTCGCTGCCATATAACAAAGTCGGTACCATCACTGCGTTATTTATTGCAAGGGGTGCACTTTTCACTACGCCTTGCCTTTTGACTAACGCAGTCAGTCTAAATCTCATCTTCCTCATCTCTCTAACACATCTAAATCTCATCTTCCATCCCGGCTAAACGCCGGTTCTAGTCATTCCTGATGATATTTCCGGGACAACATGACAGGTGGTGAGCCCGTCGCCGTATTTATGTCCAAGCCAACGATATAATTCATACATAATTTTTTGAAAAAAATCCTAATCATTCTGAAAGAATCTTTGAGAGAAGACCTTTTCTCCACCGCTAGGTCACTTTAACTTTTTCATTACATGGCATCCTACAATACGTTGTTCTATATGTGATATTGTGTAAAAAAATGTTGACAAAAAAGAGAGTGCCTACGGAGTTTCTTTCGCCTGTTTCTCTCCACCCGGGAAAGCTCATTACAAAACGATGGTAGATTAAAAAAAAGAATTTTGATAAACGAATATAATATGTTCTCATTTTGATGATTAAATGATTTGATTTGATTCAAAAACACAAGTAAAACAATTAAGTTCCAACGCCCAAATTCAGCTTTCACCTTCTAAAGTTTTGACGTAAGTAGTTAAATTTCATCGCTTATTGCAAACGCAGGTGTTTATGTTGTTAGCGAGATTGCGTTAGAAATAAAAGTTTAGTTAACGTAAAGCCAAAGTAGTTTTGAACCGCAAAAAAGGCTAACTCGTTATGTTATTTTAGAATATAACAAAGCTTCTCTGCTAAAACGCTTACTTTGTTTACTTTCTCGGTCACAGACTTGTCTGAGAGGTTAGGGTAAATCGAGTAGGTAGGATAATAGGATAGGCTTATTAAACTTATTTATTTATATATCAATACGAGTATATGTACAAAGACAAACAAATAGCATGTATACATGAATATACATATTCTACATATGCATACATATATAGCACATACATACATACCTATGATATAATAAATAGTTATTAATGTTGGTCTGATGATCTATGTGCTTTTCCGATGTCTTCGGTTAAGGAGTTGTAGAGTAGTGCAGCCTGAATCTTAAAGGAGTTACCCATGAAATCGGTAAAGTCTTGCGGTATATATTTAATACCTGAATATTGTTTCCATAAATGTTACCCACATAGATGTTCCCCTTTTTTTATAGAAAAGGGAGGAAAACGAGCAGGCGGCTCACGTGATGGTAAGTGATTACCGCCGCCCATGAACACCCGTAATACCAGAGGCTTAGAGAGACCTGAGACGGCGACGGGCTCACCACCTGTCATGTTGTCCCTAAAATGTCTTTGGTGAAAGGTGGGTCGAAGGGATTTAATTGTCTAGACTAGACCTCTGCCTACCCCTGTATTGGGGATTGCATGAAGATATTTATTTACTTATATATTTTTTATAGTCTATAATAAATATAATAACAAATACGGACAAAGATAGGAACATAACAAAACATACACAAACTTTCTTACAAAACAACCAGATAGAAACCATTTGAGAGGCAGTGACCAGCCAGCCAGAACCATTGAGTAGATGGATAACTAAATAGATTAATAATGTTTTTTTCTCCGTCAGAGGAACCTTACTACGAAACGGTGATCGATTAAAAATTACTTGATAAACTAATGTACATTCTGATTATAAATAAATGATTTGATTTGATTTCAATACATACACAGGGACATCATAGCATACTTTGCTCAGAACCCAAAATACAATAATAAAATATGCACGCGTGTTATGGAATCAGAAACAACGAAGGTACCAGAGACTACCAGATAGCAACATTAAGTTTAACGTAAAGGGAGAAAATATGTCCATATGCAGATAGGATATATACGCCTGCATAAACGAAATGTCTGCTGAAAGTAGACAAAAGTAAAATAATATCTTCACGCCAATCCCAATACTTAGGAGCCGAGTGGTTGGGTGGTCGGAATTTCAAATCAAGAGACCCGAGTTCGATCCCCAGGTGGCAGGCTCGTATCAATGGGTTTTTCAAAAACTTATGTACGAATTATATCATTGGCTTGGACATAAAGACGGTGACGGGCTCACCACCTGTCATATTGTCCGGAAAATATCTTCGGTGCAAGGTGGGTCAAAAGGACTTAATTGTCTAGACTAGACCTTTGTCTACCCCTGTATTGGAAAAAGTGTGAAGTTAAATACACATAAAATAACGTTTTAATTAACATCAACAATTGGCTTTGTTGTTGGGTACAGTACTCAGGTTTTACAGTTAATTATAGCTAGGCTGGGGAATTAAAGCATAATGGACGAACTTAGATCGGGTGTCGTAATAAAATTTTAATTGTAACATAATGTTACGATGACTTGATAGACTAGTTTGTTGTGATCTCGCCTTCGAAGGTAGCGGTTTAAGTTCGAATCCTGCTAGATAAATATATAGCTATGTTTATGAATAGTAGCAGTGTTTGAATATATGTTCTTGACTAATTAGCAATTTTCTCAGAGATAACAGCTATCTAAAACTTGATTAGACAACACAAACTAAATGCAAAATGTTGGTCGAAAACCTTAAAGTGGTATCCAATAAACCAATATATAAATGAATACTTTGATACAATAAATAAATAACATATATGCAACAAAATTGTCTCGTTTGAATTAATAGTATCAGACGTATCAAAAAAAGTAATTACTTTGGGAATTGAACGAGCGACCTCGGTGACATTATCTCCTGGACATAAATATTCCGTTCGACGTCAACACTAAACATAATTTGAAAAGTATTATAATAATAATAATAAACAATACATTACAAATTAAAACATATAACTATAAGCTTTTCAAGCCTGGAGATTACGGAATAATCTCCTTAATAGATAGGACTTTCCTCCAGTAGGTACTGTAAGAGGCGACAAAGGAATCATTGGCTACCGAAAGATGGCGGTGGAACTATCTCGAAATACACTAAACTGAACTTTTCTGTTCAATGACGGACAGCGGCGTCTAAGGTCTGGAATGCGATCGCATATTAGCTGGCAAGTTTGAAAAAAAATATTTTTAGTCCACACTATTAAGTCCATTTGACCTTACGCCGAAGAAATTTTTTGGGACTATTTGACAGGTGGTCTTTATGTCCAATTGAACGAAATGAATTGTACATAGGTTTTGACAAAAAAGTCATTGGTATGAGCCTAGCACCTGGGGTTGACTCAAATTCTGTGTCATCTTTATACTCGGCTATAGTGATATGCGGAGAGTGGAGATTGGAACATATCCTTCTTAAGAGATACCTATGTCCTGCAGGGGACTTTCACAGACCGTTAAGTAAGTAATCAATCACTCAGTTCCATGTTTTCATTTCAGTAAACAAAAGTACCGTTATAAATATTTCACATCGATTAACAGCTGAGTAAATTTGTCAGAGCTTTGTGTTACTTGCACGTTCGCGCGTTAAGCTTTCCAACGTCTTACTTTTACATTTGACCGTTTATATTCGGCTATTAGATATCTTATTTAATAACGTGCCATCGTAAAAATTAATAAATAAATAGAGACAACTACAGATAGAACCACAAATTGAAATGAACATTAATTTAAATTTACGTTTGCATTTACACAGATGTTTATTCAGCCGAGTATTAAATTTTCGTACGTTAATGAACACAACTAATTAATTGGTTAGTGATTAGAGAAGTCAAAGAAATCATTTGTTCTATTAGCTACTGCTTATTAGAACATATAATTTTTTGGCATTTTAACGCATCTTATCATCTTCTTAATACTATTAATAAAAAATATGTATTATATAAACACGTACATACATACATAACGGCCTATAAAATAGAGGACTTGGCAGGGATTAGGCCTCTCCCGTAAGGGAGGGTTTGTTATAGTTGAAACGCTTGACAAGCGGTTTGGCGATCGCAGTTCCAGACACCTCGTACCTTGCGCTGCGCGTCACCGGTCTGTTAGATTTTGGTTTAGTATTTGTCGAGATGGTTATACCGACACCTCATCATTATCATCGGTAGCCAAGGACGTTTCCAATGCTATTGCCTTAGTTGTCTCTTACGACACCTACGGTAAGAAATGGGGTGGAATATTTTTAAGCCGTAGACACACGAAAAAATATATAAACACTAAACTATACATATAAATAAAATTTGAAACGTATTTTTGTAGGTCATATTTTTTTTCACAAAATGCTCATCACAGTATACAAAAAAAGATTTTTCAAATTTGTCTGTTTATTTGTTCCGCTAATCTCTGAAATGTCCTGACCGATTTTAATAGGACTTTCACTAGCTGAGAGCTGAAGTTATAGGGAGTAACTTTTAACAAAATAATTAGGGTTCCGCGTTAAGTGTTAAACCTCTGGCAAAGCTACGGAGAAACTAGTAATATATAAAGATACTGTCTTTATATATTACTAGTTTCTCCGTAGCGTATAAACAATATTAATGTGTAGTTGTGGTTGTAATGTAAGTAGAAGTTTTTCAATTAGACTTCCAAGTTGACGTGTTCAAAGTTCAAAGTGTTGCTTAATTTCCTTTTGAAGACATTGCGGTAATGAGATTATATTAAAGTGTGCTAATGTAAACAAACACTTATGATGTTGGATTATGTTTTATGATTGTTTGTATGTTTAATCTACTGAGCCTTACTCCAATTGTAAACATTGTTGCATTGTAAATTAATGCTAATTTGAAAGCATTTGAACTAGATGGCGTTTTGTGAAAGTTATAATTCTACATTGCGGTGTTGAGATTCTTTCAAAAAGATTACACATCAGTAGGATATCATAGCTACGTATATAGGTGAACCGAGTATATACGGCGTTACACTTTAGCACCCCTATCTTTCTGTAGGTGTCATAAGAGAGACTAAGCGATTGTTTCAGTATGTGGGCTTATCTCTAAGGCCCATATCCTGTAGTGGATTTTTAGAGGCTGTTATGATAATGATGAGATTATCGGAGAATGGCTGTCAAATACCATAACTGTAACAAAATTGAATGTAACAGCAAGTTTTCGTAACTTTTCTATGTCCATGCATTTAATTTTCAGTTAAATCATTCAAGCTTTACTTTGAGGAAATACATTCTTACAGATATGTAAGTATAAAATAAAACATAAACGTAAAAATGAAATCTTACACATCTAGGACGGAGTTTCTTCCGTAACTTATTTTCGACTGGTATCGAAGGCATAGATGAAATGCGGGACGAAACACCAAATTTGTAGGATCTCTGACTAAAATCTACATTTTATTCCTGTATTATCCCATGTATTAAATACGACTTCCGTGGACGAGAGGCGCCCACGCCGATTGGTGTCGCCAGTGCTGAGTTCCCGGTTTCGATTCCCGGTCGAGTTAATATAGAAAACACTTTTTCTACAATTTTCTCTGGTCTGGTTGATTGTGATAACTTCGGTATTTACTTACATAATACAAGTGCTTATACTTACTTTGGGATGAGAGCAATGTATGTGAATAGTAATTCACATACATTGCTATTGCTATATATTAATATATCTATGTATTTTCTTAACATTGATATCAAGCCCGTGTCTTCTTAATTTTCATACGCGTAAAGTTACACAAAAGCGACGAGACACACGTGTAACGTCACGTGCTATGATTTGAGGTCACGTGTATCTGAGGTATAAGAAAGCAAGATTTATTGCATTAATGCTTTGTGAAAGACGCCTAGTGTTATTGATCTTCTTTTTTATAATTAAAGATTGCTTACGGCCTTCGTTTAAAAAATACTCATTAACATATACATATTGTAATAAAGAAGGAAACCATTGTTAATATTATGCTAATATTTAATAAAGGTTATAGATAAAAAGTAGATACAACATTACATACATTACTTTAACCTCACAGTAACTTTGCTAAACCAAGTTGTTTACATATGAAATCAAATCAAATCATTAAATCATCGTAATAATAATACACAATGGTTTATCGATATTCCTTCTTAATCTATCAGCGTTTTGTACTGAGGTTCCTTTAATGATGAAGAGTTTAGAGTGGTAGAGCCACGCATCAGCTTTTGTTATTGCATGCATGGGCCGGCTCGGCCGGGAATTTACCACGACCTCACAGAATACCGGCGTGAAGTAGATGTCTAACAAACTTCTGCGTTTCGTCTGATAAGTGCAGGTAACCGGAGGCCCACACTCCCGTTTAAGTTTTTCTGTAGTAAAATTAAATTAAAAATTAAAATTCTTAATAACTTCGTAATAACGACATAAGTGCATTATGGAATCAGATACAACGAAGGTACTATAAACACCCGCACTCGAGACAATGTAGAGAAATTGTTTTCTGCATTGACAGTTTTCTACATTTAATAACCTCATTTTAATTCTAAAAACGGAATGTTTTCGGCATCCTGATAGCCGTATTGGAACTGACCCTGCCTTTTAAGCTAAGAGTTGCGGGACTGAATCCCGCTAACATTTGAGTGACCAATATAATACATAATAGTTAAAAAATATCTTCACGCAATTCCCAATACAGGGGAAGACAGTGGTCTAGTCTACATATTTAAGTCCCTTCGACCCACCTTCCACCGAAGATATTTTCGGGAAAACGTGACAGGTGGTGAGCCCGACGCCGTCTTTATGTCCAAGTCAACGATATAATTTGTACATAGGTTTTTAGAAAAACCCATTGGTACTGCCACTTGAGGATCGAACTCGGTTCTCTTGACTCGAAATTCCAACCACCCAACCACTCGGCTATCGTGACTTAATAATATAATTGATATAATAGATGAATGTTTAAAAATTACAACGTAAAGTTGGTTAAACAGTCACCAACTGTCCCTAAACTTGGTATAGATCTGTGTTTAATATTTATTCTAAAGTCATGGATGTAGTCCGGCGTTAAAGTGGGTCGAAAGGACGTCATCTTCTAGACGTCTAATTTCTTAAAGGTGCAAAAATGTTTTTACATTAACTATGACCGGTATTACATTTAAATTATACCCAATTTAATTGATCTAAAATAATAGTCAATATTTTATGACAGTAGAAAGACTTTACTTAAAGTAAACATTTAGAATTTCTACTAACAAATTATTCAAACCTTCAAAATCTTTAATTCCTTTCAAATATTAAAGCATCATTGAAAAGTTTCAGTCCATCGTTCACTTCAAACGAACGTTCGAAAATAATATTATAAGAGAAACCAGGAGAAAATATCGAAATTTAAAACTTACAAAATCTAGATATAGAATGAAATAGATATTTAAATATTAATCTGTCTATTAAGTCACGACAGCCAAGTGGTTAAGTGGTCGGAACTTTGAGTCAAGAGACCCGAGTTCGATCCCCAGGCGGCAGGCTCGTACCAATGAGTTTTTCAAATAGTGAGGCCGTCGCGGTCTTTATGTCCAAGCCAACGATATAATCGCATATAAGTATTCTGAAAAATCTCATTGGTACGAGCCGACCACCTGGGGATCGAACTCGGGTCTTCTGACTCCGATCCGATCACTCTTTCGTGAGTCTTTCCTAATAACTTCTGGTTAAAAATAAAAATATTTCCAATAAAACTTTTTTTTCTAGCTGTTTTGTGGTTTATCACAAACATTTGTTTGTACCAGACATTTTAGTGATTTAGTGACATTATTTTCGTGCAACCACGCCTGTCTATTAAGTCCAGTCGATTAACCTTTTACGGTCGCTGTCTTTACGAGTATGTCTAAGCCATGATATAAATCGTACATAAGTTTTGAAAAAACTCGTCGGCATAAGCCTGCCCCCTAGCTACTAAGCCGACCACTCAGCCATCATGACTACTTGAACAAATTGATATCAAAACATTTTAAAATAGTGGCCACTATTTTTTTGTTAGCTATACCTTGTTGATGCATTTAGTTTTTAAATTCAAGTTTTTGACCTATAAAAATAGTGGTAAGGGATACAATGCAGATAATGGTGAGTAAAATGAGGCTGAATATTAACGAAAAAAGGATATTTAAAAAATATAACAATCGCATAATGATAACACAAAATTCTAACGAGTCTGTTTTGTAATTTATGTGAAAAACCAGCGTTCTAGGTACCAGGCAATCACGATTAGTGCTGTATGGTAACTTAAAGTTTATGTATTATAAAAACTCAATTGTTTCAGGGAATACAGAATTGTTAAATCATGGTCGGAGATGACTTTAATTTAAATACTTTTTTTTGTACCTTCTTTTTTTGTGATACCTTCGTTGTTTCTTATTCAATAACTCAAATGCTTTAGCTATTTACTTCGGGTTATGAGCAATGTATGTAATGGTTATGTAATGTAAATAAAACTTAAAATCCAGATACTCGACATTCATGCCGAACTATTCATTAAATATTTTCATTTTCGTTATTAGTTCCACCTACGTCTAGGGTGCTAGGTGATTTATGCTGCAATCGCCAATCCGATCGCCAAGCATAGCGATTGCAGTAAATTCTTCAAAGGAGAGAGGACTAAGTCCTGCAGTTAAGTTTTACAGGTCCGCCAAATAGAACTTACGTAAGTTCTATTTTTACACTAATTCAATAAAAAATTTGATTCCATATGATGTGTCGCAGAAGAGCACTTACGAATGCCAATTACTGACACGTCAGGCACAAGCTGGAATATTTTTATGAATTACTTGAATGTCTGTCTATTAATAAATGTGTACTTTGAATCCAAATCACACATAAGTATGTAGTGCTTAATAGAATAATTCATTTAATTAATAAGTCAAAGAAACAAAATCATGTTAATATTTACAATTAAAAAATCAAATGAAAATCAAGGAAAGTTATTCTTGGCTTATTTGTGGTCCTTTTTTGAGGGCGGTTCAATTTTGTTGAAAAATGTTTTATTAAAACAACAATAACATTATAAATCGACAGTAAAACGCTTTTATTTCATAGTAGCAGCCTCTCGAGGCTTTACCAGTAGTTTAACTTTTAGCGCGGAACTCTTATTATGTTACGTGAGAAGATAAATAAACACTTTATTATTTACTTATTATATTATTATTTTCTATAATACATAGCCTAAGTAATTCCTTATAACATCAGTTATCTGTCGGTATAAGTCACAATGAAATTGGTACAGCCGTTTCAGAGATTATACAGAACAAACAGGCAGACAGAAAAATATTTTAATAATATTTTTTTATGTAAGTACCGTTTTATATGCAAAAATCACCATTATTTATGCATTACATGCACAAATTGCTACAAAAGGACCTAAATGCTCGGTTTTTCACTGCTGGACGATTAAGTGAGCTCAAAGTTTTCCGTGTGATATCCTCGATGTTTCGCTGTGTGATAGAATCTGTGTGATAGAATAAAGACATCCGCAGTAGAACCTGACCCAGTATTAGGAAAATGCGTCATGATATAAAATGAGATAATTACAAAATCGTGACATTTTGATTCGAACCCGCTACAACCCGGCGTAAATGTTAAATCTCGGTTCCAATAAACGCTCATAAAATCATAAACGTACATTTTGCTTCATTAGAATTTACATGTTTACTAACTGAATATCTCCGTTACGCATTAAGGCTTATCGATAATTGGTATGCCCGCAATAATCACAGTGTACAATGCTGCTTGTGTACCAGGCTAAACCGAATCTCTCTCTCTGCACTAACGTCAATGACTGCCGATAGATGGCGGGCGACAGACAGGAGACTGAAGAGAAATATCTACCAACAGGCTGGTTGAAAATTGTATAGTTTATTGGGTCATATAGTAATTGTATATTTTTATTAACTTTATATATCATAGTTATGATAGCCGAGTGGTTAGGTGATCGCAATTCGAGTCAAGATACCAGAGTTAATCCCCAGGTGGTAGGGTCGTACCAAAGGATTATTGTTTTAAAACTTATGTCCGATTCATTTCATTGGCTTGGACGTAAAGACGGCGACTAGCTCACCACCGGTCACATTGTACCAAAAAATGTCTTTTGTAAAAAGTGGTCCAAATGACTTAACTATCTAAACCTCTGGTTCCCTCAGTATTGGAAATGGCGTAAAGATATATATATATATATATATATATATATATATATATATATATATATATATATATATATATATATATATATATATATATATATATATATATATATATATATATATATATATATATATATATATATATATATATATATATATATATATATATATATATATATATATATACATATATATATATATATATATATATATATATATATATATATATATATATATATATATATATATATACATATATATATATATATATATATATATATATATATATATATATATATATATATATATATATATATATATATATATATATATATATATATATATATATATATAGATTCCTAAGGTATTCTTTAACAAAACTTTTTACTACGTGCTTCAAAATTTAAACAGAGGCATTGAAATAGTAGTAGTAAATTATATTTAATGCTGAAGTACGTGCTCTGCATGTGAACGATGCACGGGGATAAATCGAGAGCATACGTTAGATGACAAAAATGTTTTATCTTAGCGATTGGGATCAATGTATTGCTTTCTTATTAACTTATAGTTGTATCGTCATAGTTAGGGATTAGTCCTAAAGACAAACTAAGAGATTAACAGTTTGCTGGGTCATATCTTTATCTTTACATAAAATACACTATGGAATAATTTCGAAGATTTCCTGAAAATATTTTCCCAGGGTTAGTACAATAGAAGATGTATAGCGGCGCTACATGTCCTCTCAAGGACAAAGGTAAAACCGATCAGAGAGAACCTAAAAGTCGACAATACTTATAACTCCTTGTTGGATGCCATCAAATGTAAGAATGAACTGGTAAGTTCTAACCAGCTGAGATGGTTTATTGAAAATTATATAAGTACGTACATACATTAGATCCTGTAAAGTTGTTTGTACTCAGTTGTCCGATTTTTTGGAGTCAAATAACTTATTGCCAGACTTACAATCTGGCTTTCGGAAAAATCGAAGTACCACCACTGCTCTTAGCACCGTGGTAGATGATATTTTGAGAGCTCAAGATAACGGCCAAGGTACTGTTTTGGTATTTTTAGACTATTCCCGTGCATTTGATTCCATTAACATCCCTTTATTATTATCAAAAATGAGTTACTATGGTTTTAGTTTAAAAACACTTCAGTGGTTTGATAGCTACCTTAGTTATCGAAAACAATGTGTTGAGTTGCAAAAAGGAAATGGTGTTAAAATTTTATCCAGCAACAGGCATATTAAGAGAGGTGTTCCGCAAGGCTCAATTTTGGGTCCCTTGCTGCCCCTTGGGTCCCTTGCCCATGATTCTGGGTACCACCAGAATCATAAATTTCGTTCGACGTCATCAAATATCTAACATAATTAAACATGATCTACGTATATGCATAAAAGGGGAGCCAATCGAAAGGGTACACGTATATAAAAATGTAGGTGTTTTGTTTGATGAAAAACTCAGATTTGAGGGTCACGTTCAAAATGTTGTACGCCACTGCTTCTATCGACTTAAGTTATTGTATCGAATTAGAAACCTCATTAACACCAATTTACGTATCAGGCTGTGTGATTCTCTAGTTTTATCTAAACTAGATTACGGTGATGCTGTTTTTGGTCCATACTTATTAATGCGTACCAAAAATTTAATACAGCGAATACAAAATGCTTGTGCGCGCTTTTGTTTTGATATACCTCTTCGTTCACATGTAACTCCGCATTTAAATGAAGCCAATGTTCTCAAGATGGACAATCGTAGGTCATTGCACTTTGCAACATTATTATTTGGTATTATTAAAGATAAAAGACCTCCATACTTGTATGCTAAGGTGTACTGGATGAGCGAGCAAAACGATCAATACTCTACGAGAGCATCTGCCAATAAATTAGTTTTTCCTCTTCACTGTTCCGCTGCATTCCGGGGTAGCTTTAGGTACAGCGCAACAAAGTGCTGAAATAATTTGCTCCCTCCACTTAGAAATCTGAATTCAAAAAAATATTTTAGAGTAAAGTATAAGTCTTGGCTTTTAAATATTTAAAAGAGAACTTAACTATCGCGATTGTGGTAATTCATTTTGATTATGAGGCTTAATTTTAAGTAGAAAATCTGTAATTTTATAGTACTTTGTCCCGTTGTATGATAATATTACAAGCCATGTGCAATATAATACCTTTACTTTAGCTCCAATTTTGCTTACCCTACAAAATTCTCAAACTGATAATGGTATAATGAATATGTACGTCTGTTTACCTTCGTAACATTAGCTGCTTATATTTGCTGTGTAATAATGTGTCCTTTTTAAGTTTCGTACATAATATTTTTTTTTGTTTATGTTGTGTCATTATTTTTGTCACAATTATATGAATTTAATATATTAATGAATTTAATGTTATTGATATATTAATGAATTTAATGTTCTCAATTAATTTTTTAATGTTCGGGTACTACCTATCCAATTCTGTTTGACGGGCTGCGCTGAAAATCAGTGTTGTGTCCACCCGCAACTTATACTGAGCGCAGACCCTTTTGTTGCTGTACTGGAATGTCGCTAATGTAATATTCTTTGTTTAAAAATTTTCTTTAATTTTATTATTATTAATTTGTATGTTTTTTTTTAGTTAAGGCACTCTTATTTTGTTTTTTTTTTAATTGATTTCTTTCTTTTTGTACATCTGTGATTTCAATAATGTTTTTTTTTTGTTCCGGTAAAAGAGGCAACAAATAAATTTTCTTTCTTTCTTCTTTCTAAAAGTAGTAGACTTTTACATGTTTTAATGTATGGTGTAATGTAACTCTGTAATTTACAAGTGTTTGTCCGAATCATCACATCTGGTACGGATTAGTGATTACAGTACCAGACACCTTGCCCTTTAAGACGTTGCTTTCCGTCAGCGGTCTCTCGAATTTTGGTCTGTTTTCCTTTGAGATAGTTATCCCGAAAACTGTCGGTGGCCAATTGCTTTAATCATCTTTTTTCTTCTAAAATACTTTTCCTTTAATCATCTCTTATGATACCACGTGAAGAAATGGCGGTGGTGTATTCTTAAACCGTATTCACTGCGAAAGTTTATTTATTTATATACAAATTAAACTTAAATGAAAAGAACACCCAACCGTGAGTAGCCATTAAAATTCTCTTCTAAAAGATGGGACCTTAATTTTCATCATATTTCCCCATCCCATATCCATGACGTCATATTTTTCTAAATGTCTAGCAAATAATGTTGTTCATCGAAGCACAAAATTTCGCAGGACCGCTATTGTGATAAGGTCATTTCAAGTTTCCGAAGACTTTTCGATGTACTATTTCTTGTTAAATTATTATTTCTTTTCTTTCCGTATTAAATATATAAATGGAATAAATATATTCACGCATTTTCAAATACTGGATCATGTCTTAAAAGTCTGAATAGTTCTGAATAAATTTTGATGAGTTATTACCACCGTTCAATAACCTAAATAAGGTTCAATAGCGTAATGGTTTAGGGTGCGGACTGCGAAAACTAACGTCACAGATTCGGGTAGACATTCATCTATTGTCTAGACACAAACGTTGCCGTATAGTTAGAGTGTTAACAGAAATACTAATAACATTATTTATAGAATGTATAGAATAGTGATCTTTTTAGTTCTCCGTTTGAATAAAAATTTCATATTTCATTGATTTACCGCAGTTCGATGTCATGCCCCAGAATATGCCCAGTATCCAGTAATGCTCTTTCCACTATTGACAAACAATTATACTTTGAATATTGTCAGGAAATCAAAACCGCCGTTTTTACTAGCATATCTTATGCATGTTAAAAAATTCCATGTATTCAGAATTGAAACCATCATAATGAATTTCATGAAAATCTGTTTTAATTGTTAATTTTACGTACATTAGTATTAACATATGCATATATTAGTGCATATTTGTAATAGTATGTGTACACATGTTACAACAATCAAGATTAGTTCCATATCTTAAATGTTGTTACAGGTAACATGTTTTTATTGGCATTATTTCATCGACAGAAACTCAGTTGTGCAAATATACATTTGATTAGAATTATTCCTTGAAAAAAACAACCGTAGATAATCCTATATGGGCATTTTTATAAAAGGCAACAAATTAGAGTAGGATAGGAATTCACGTTATATGCGATTATATGAAAATGTTCTGTGGACAAAGTTTCACGTTCAGCGAAACCTTTTATATGAGACATCATTCAGGCGTGATTTTATTAGTCTATTAGAAATATTAGTGATTTTATATCTACCTCTAATACATAAATTTAATACGACGAAATGATGAAAAAGCCACCATAGTCAAGTAGTCTTTGAGTCCGGAAATCCGAGTTCAATCCCTAAGTAAAAACCTTGTCAGAATGAGTTTTATTGGAACTTAAATACGATTTGTATGATTGGCTTAGATAATAAGAAGTTGACAGGCTCACCACACATCACATTATCTCAACAGTTCCGTTGCAATATCAAAAGGACTAAATTGTCTATATCTCTCATTACACGATATAAAGACGGCGACGGGCTCACCACCCGCCACGTCTTACCAAAAATGTCTTCGGTGAAGGGATGATCGAAAGGACTTAATTCTCTGGACCTCTGCTAACCCCAGTATTGGGAATGATACAACAATAATGACGAAATAGCTTCTACCTTTAAATTATAGTTGTAATTTATTGGTTCGGTAAGTACACATACTATAATTAATCCTCCTAATATTATAATTATTGCCGCGTTGTTACGACGAAAGAATGTACCACCCACCTTCCTTCACGTTTGTTTCGTAAGAGGCAACTAAGTCAAAAGCCATGAAAACTGTGATTGTTACGGATAGATGGCGGGAAAACTATACAGACAAATACCAAACTACAATTAAGAAAACAGTTGACAGGCAGCAGCGTCTGAGGTGCCAGGTCTCAATTATTCCGGGGACGAGTGGCGTACTTAACGATTTTAATGGTATTGCCAGGACCTGGGTTCGCTTTGCGGTCGAATCATTGTAGAGAACCACTTTTTCTACATTGTCTTCGATCTGGACATTTGTGGTATCTTCGTTGTATCTGTTTCCATGACACAAGTGCTTTAGCTACTTAATTTGGGATCAGAGCAATGTATGCGATGTGGTCTTTATCTATGTATTACTTACTTACTTACTTACTTACTTATCTTTACGCATAGTCCCTGACGGGGTAACCAAAGAGAACAGACTGCCAAGTATCACGATCCTTACGTACAAGAGGTACGTAAGGATCGAGATCAGATGCATAATTTTCTTCATACATTCACGTCGAGGTATCCGAGTTCTCTTGACCCTCCCCTCTTCGAGCATAATGTATTAATTTATTTATTATATTATTTGCCAGGCATGGTAATAAAGCAAAATCAATTTATAGTTCAGTTTATGATAATAACTGCCGGTTATTCAACTGCAGATCATAATTTATAGGCTGCAGTTCACTAAGCGGCCGTTACATATGAATGTATTTGATAGCTGGTTAGACCATATCATACAAAGTTCTGTAATCTCATTGTAAGTGAACCTATGTTCCTTATGAGTAATAAATTATCTATAAGCCTTGGTTAATACGGCTGGATGTTTGTTCCACGTTCAAGCCACAATGACTGAATGAATTTGGAGGAGATATCCTCTAAACTGAGAGTGTAAGTCTCAATATTCTAATCCGATAATACACCGTCAAGTTAGGTAGATAAGGAACTAGACTAACACGTCAGCTGCTTGTCCTAACCTATCCAGAAAAAAATTAAAAAATAAAAAGCAGGATACGGTGGCTGCGAAGTAAGAGCGTTACCACGGCATGGTAGAGGTCGCGACATCTAATCCCGCTGGAGTTAATTGATTTTTTAAATTTCTCTTTGTATTAAATTAAAAAAAATATCTCCACGACATTCCCAATACAGGGGTAGATAGAGGTGTAGTCTAGACAATTAAGTCCCGTTGACTTCTACCGAACTTCTACCAAAGATATTTTATGGACAAGGTGACAGGTGGTGAGCCCGTCGCCATCTTTATGTCCAAGCCAACGATATAATTCGTACGTGAGTTTTTGAAAAACCCATTGGTACGATTGGTACAAGCCTGCCACCTGGGGATGGAACTCGGGTGTGTATGCTTCAAAAAATTCAATGCCAATTTCACAGTAAAACTTATCAATATCATTATCATGTCTATTTTTTTATTTGAGGAGAGTAATGTGCTAACAGTCCTTCTTATGGGGAATACTGCTCCTGCATAGATGCAATTTCGCCCCTAAAAACTAGCATAGAACATCTCCTTTGCAGCCTTTAAACATTAGTAAGCTTTATGTACCATATGTACAGGAAGACTACAGTATGTACCTTCTTTTAGAAATCTTATATTATATATCTTGTCTTCTGATAGTTTATATATCTTGTCTTGTATGTAAAAACATTGTATCACGATGTTTGTGTGTATCACAAGTAACACTTCGAAGCCACAGAACCGATCTGGATTATTGACCTCAATATTTCTAGAGTGGCAACTGTGATATGTCACATCCACTCTGACAACACCCGGTTCTGGTGATATAAAAGAGGGTGGACGGCAAGGATACCACGACAGGTCGTCTGGCTGATCGAACGTGCGTGTTCAGTGGAGTATCTTACTTTAATTTGTGTCATTAAGTGTTCTGAATCTGATAGCGATTATATTTCAGTAATTTGTTACATTGTAGTCAAGTGATTAAGAACAAAAGTGATTTCATTCTCCTCGCCCTATTACTCACGCCTACGTAGTCCTTATCTGAGTAATTCAAGAGTAACTAGCAAATAAACTCGACATAATATTATATGCTGATGATACCACCTTAGTATTTAAAATCAAACGATATTGTTACACTTGACGAGGTAAATGATGCTATGTCAAAAATAGTCTATGGTTCAATGCTAATAATTAACATTTAAATAGCAATAAAAATAAATGTATAAAATTTTCAACACCTAATAAAAGTAGATACCTAATCTGGGGTAGATAGAAGTCTTGTCAAGACAATTAAGTCCCTTCGACCCACCTTCCACCGAAGATAATTTTGGCACAACGTGACAGGTGGTGAGCCCGTCGCCGTCTTTATGTCCAAGCCCACAATATAATTCGTACATACGTTTTTGAAAAATCCATTGACACGTGCCTGCCACGTGGGGATCGAACTCGGTTCCCTCGACGCGAAATTCCGACCATTCAACCACTCGGCTATCATGACTTTTTTTTACTAATATATCGGAAAAAATATATAAATGAAGGTAATTTTTTTTTTAGATAAGTGACGCAAACGAGCTCCCGATGGCAAGTGATTACCATGTCTTACCGTAACAGTGGTAGAGCCACGCATCAGCTTTTGTTGTTGCATGAATGGGCCGGCTCGACCGGGGAAGTACCACGACCTCACAGAATACCGGCGTGAAGTAGAAGTTTAACAAACTTCTACGTTTCGTCTGGTGTGTGCAGGTAACTGGAGCCCCCCCCCCCCCTATTCGTGGGGGGTCGCCCCCAGTCGAGTCAATGTCGAAAACAGTTTTTCTACATTTTCTCGGTGTGATTTTGGTACCCTTGTTGTTTCTGATTCCATATTACAAGTGCTTAAGTTGCTTACTCTGGCATCAGAGCAATGTATGTGATGTTGGCCCTGTCTGTGTATGTAAGTTTATACAAATGTTTAACTACAGCGGGACTCGAACCCGAAATCTAGCTTAGATGGCAAGGTCACTACCGACTAGGCTATAGTCTCATCAACATTATTCTTACTCGTTTAAAATTTACAAATATATAAAAACCCTTAGTATATTTATTAAATTATATTTTGCATAACAAATTATAGGTTTCTGAATTTATTAGAAATGTCTGTCTTGTAATGAAATTCTTATATTAGTTCTAGCTTAAAATAAACAATTATTCTTTTAAATATATTATCTAGACTAAATTTAATACATACCAGATTATATTATTGAAGCCATCTTAACTTAACTTCATGTGTACATTAAGCCACATAAATACAGAGTAGAAAATAAATTGCTATTTATCTAAAGGCTACCAGTTAGCTCGAGGTAAATAAATTAGAAAACAACTTATACACTTTATCACAAATTTTTTCCTGAACTGAAATCTTTGATTTTTTTAATATATCGGAAAAATATATAAATGAAGGTAATTTTTTTTTTTAGATAAGTGACGCAAACGAGCTCCCGATGGCAAGTGATTACCATGTCTTACCGTAACAGTGGTAGAGCCACGCATCAGCTTTTGTTGTTGCATGAATGGGCCGGCTCGACCGGGGAAGTACCACGACCTCACAGAATACCGGCGTGAAGTAGAAGTTTAACAAACTTCTACGTTTCGTCTGGTGTGTGCAGGTAACTGGAGCCCCCTATTCGTGGGGGGTCGCCCCAGTCGAGTCAATGTCGAAAACAGTTTTTCTACATTTTCTCGGTGTGATTTTGGTACCCTTGTTGTTTCTGATTCCATATTACAAGTGCTTAAGTTGCTTACTCTGGCATCACAGCAATGTATGTGATGTTGGCCCTGTCTGTGTATGTAAGTTTATACAAATGTTTATCTACAGCGGGACTCGAACCCGAAATCTAGCTTAGATGGCAAGGTCACTACCGACTAGGCTATAGTCTCATTAACATTATTCTTACTCGTTTAAAATTGACAAACATATAAAAACCCCTAGTATATTTATTAAATTATATTTTGCATAACAAATTATAGGTTTCTGAATTTATTAGAAATGTCTGTCTTGTAATGAAATTCTTATATTATTTCTAGCTTAAAATAAACAATTATTCTTTTAAATATATTATCTAGACTAAATTTAATACATACCAGATTATATTATTGAAGCCATCTTAACTTAACTTCATGTGTACATTAAGCCACATAAATACAGAGTAGAAAATAAATTGCTATTTATCTAAAGGCTTCCAGTTAGCTCGAGGTAAATAAATTAGAAAACAATTTATACACTTTAACACAAATTTTTTCCTGAACTGAAATCTTTGATTTTTTTAATATTATTATTTTTTCTAATAAATTCAGCCTGACATAAGTTTTTAGTTTTGACGAATAAATATATAACATATTTCTTTGAATGATAATCATCACACAGCTTTTCTTTTTAAATTAAGTTTTATTTAAATATGCATGATCATTGTGGTCGGAATTCGAGTCAAGAAACTCAAGTTCGATCCCCAGGTGACAGGCTCGTACCAATGGGTTTTTCATAAACTTACGTACGAAATACATCGTTGAATTGAACATAAAGACGGCGACGGGATCTCCACCGTTCACGTTGTCCCGAAAATATCTTCGGTGGAAGGTGGGTCGAAGGGACTTAAGTGTCTGGACTAAACCTCTATACGGAAGTGCGCGGAGATATTTATTCATTTCTTTAAAAATATTAACATTATTTTCAAAACACCTAATTAAACATACACATACACTATGTCGATGAAACTAGACAATAGGACATCAAAGTGGCAGCTCACATGTTATATTTATTTTTATAATTCTTCTAATCTTTACTTTGGAAAACGTAATGATTTATAACTCTAGTTTACGAATAAAGGAGAATTGTCCAAACAGCCAACAAAGAGCCTATGAAGATATTTATCTTCATAATTCGGTTTTATTGTTGGTAATCCAATTACGTAACTGAGATAGCCTAAAAACTTTTCCATGTTTATTTTTTATTTTCTTTAATATTTCTATGTTATTATATTCATAAAATTGTGTTTTTATTTTGAGCCTTTAAATCGAAAAGAAAAAGAAATTTTATTTTTAAAATAAAAATATACATTCATTTATTGAATATCATTTTATAATCTTCCACCGTTTCAGGAAGAAATAGGCGAAAAAATCTTGGTAGGTATTCCCTTCTTTAGAATTTTTCTAGAATTATACAAAAATGTGACACAATTTTTTTCTAGTAATAGCTTGGCAACGATCACCTCATTAATTTATTAGTTCTGAAACTACATCTAAATTGAAAATTATTACGGAACAAAAATGACACATGAGCAGAAAATGGAATAATTGAACAGAATTCGAAAAATGTATGCAAATGATCGTGAAACTTAGCGATATATCTTCTCTTGTTATCTTTTTCTTCTTCATAACAGCTTTTCAAGAGTCAACTACTCAACATAGGCCTCCCCTAAAACTCTCTAGGTATAATATAATATTAATAATAATTTTAGTCGTTCCATGTCAAATTATTCTGAGACAAACTCACAAGTAATCTTCATGTCTATTTACAATATTACTACAGATACATACTTGAACGTAAAATATACATACAAAAGAGAAAAGTTTAAAATTTACAAATCATTGGCCGGTTTCGTCGAGCAATCAAGGCATTTAATTTACAAAAAGCGATCCTATGTTATTTTTACGTTCGAACATTTATTGATGACGGTATTATACCTAAACATATTTTTAAACAATTCCCAATACTTGGGTAGATAGAGGTTTAGACAATTATTCCTTTCGACCCTTTCGCCTTTCACCGAGGACATTTTTTTAGACAACGTGGCTTTTTTAGACAGGTGGTGATCCTGTCGCCGTTTTTCTGACTAAGCCA
This sequence comes from Sericinus montela, assembly GCA_029286605.1. Taxonomy (NCBI): domain Eukaryota; kingdom Metazoa; phylum Arthropoda; class Insecta; order Lepidoptera; family Papilionidae; genus Sericinus; species Sericinus montela. Next base: position 2,114,350 of record JAGSMR010000075.1, on the reverse strand, counting down.
ACAATATATATTGTACGCTGATGCGTGGCTCTACCACTGTCAAAATTCGAATTCCGATCACCAAACCTATCGGCTATTGTAATCCTTATATATTTTTTTTATATTATTATTACAAGGCAAATACAAAAAAGTGTCACAATAAATTTTCAATGGTATTTGACGATTTTAGTCAAAGAATCAATGAGGCTGAAGAATAGACAAACAAACTTTTCACTGTAGTAACTAAAGTTTCGGATTAATAAACTTTGTACTGTTGACAAATGATCGTGAGATATTTTCCCGGTTTATTTATAAAATTGTCAACGAAAGCTTAATTTATAGAAAAAGAAAGAAATTTCTTCACGTGTATATCTTCGGTGGAAGGTAGGTCCTTTCGACCTACCTTCCACCGAAGATATTTTCGGGACAACGTGATAGGTAGTGAGCCCGTCACCGTTTTCATGTCGAAGCCAGATATACTTCGTATATAACTTTTTGAAAAACCCATTGGTACGAGCCTGCCACCTGGGGATCGAACTCGGGTCACTTGACTCAAAATTCCGACCACCAAACCACACGGCTATCGTCTCAATTTTACGTCTCGTATCGGCTTAATTTTACAATATTAAATGTTAATAGTGAACATATTCTCTATAATTTCCATATTTTATTTACTTAACTTTACTCTTGTATCTTCTTCACAGAAACACATCAATTCACCGGGTTACATCGAAGTCATGAAAGTGAAATCTATATTACTATTTTACCTATGGGTTTTTTCACAAACTTACGCACGATTTATATAGTTATCTCGGAGATAATGTCGGGCTCAGCACCTGTCAACTTATTCCAAAAAATGTTTTTGGTGGAAGTTGTGTCGAAAGAAGTTAATTGTCTAAACAGAGTTTACCACTGTTTTCGAAATTATTAAAAAATAAATATCAAATATAGACAGAGGTAGACCTCTGTCTATATTTAGACTAGAGTCTAGACGATTAAGTCTTTTCGACCCACCTTCCACCGAAGATATTTTCGGGACAACGTAACAGGTGGTGAGCCCTTCGCCGTCTTTATGTCCAAGCCGACGATGTTCGTGCATAAGTTTTTTTAAGAAAAACCCATTGGTACGTGCCTGCCACCTGGGGATCGAACTCGGGTCTCTTGACTCGATATTCTGGCCACCCAACCACTCGGCTATCGTGACGAAATTAACAAAGATTTATTAATTTTTCACAGGCGTAAAAACGATATCCAATCGCTGGCAGCTGCGGCTAGCCCATTGTATATTACTCCTAACATTAACATTCTTTGTTCGCCTTCGATTCCCGGCAAAACCATCCATATTGAATTAAATGGATCATTGTATTATATTGATGAATGACCCTAGAAGCTCATTGTATTAAAACTTTTCATGAAATTTACGTTTTTTTCACATTAAATGAAGGGAAAACTGTTACTGTAGCCGACTGCTTGGTTGATAGTGTGTGACGTACACTCGTACCAATGAGTTTTTTCAGAATCTTTACAATTGATTTTTACATATTATTTACATTTTATGTTGTTGGCTTGGACATAAAGACGGCGACAGGCTTACCACCTGTCACGTAGTTCTAAAATAAGTTTCAGTGAAAATAGATTTTTCAAAACTTTTACTGTTTATTTCAACAGTTTATGTTGTTTGCTTGGACATAAAGACGGCGACGGGCTTACCACCTGTTACGTTATTCTCAAATATGCTCCGGTGATAAAAAGACTAATTTGTCATGACCTCTGGCTGCCCCTGTATTGGGAAATGCGTAGTAAAAAGATAGGAATGAAAAAGGAAAGGAAAGCTATGGTGGTTTCTAGCTAAATCTTTATTTTGATATATTATATAGATTACATATATAATATTCCTTCTCTCAAATGTTCTTCCAGAAAGTGTGAGTTTGTTTTGAGTGTGTAGACTACTATAACAAACATTATCTTCACGCCCTTCCCAACTCAGAGGTAGACAGAGGTCTAGACAATTAAGTACTTTCGACACACCTTCCACCAAAGACTTTTTTTTAAACGTGACAGGTGGTTAGCCCGTCACGGTCTATGTGTCCAAAACAACGCTATGATTCGTATTTAAGTTTAAGAACCTAGGATCTAACTCGGGTCTCTTGACGCAAATCCCGATCACCCAACTACTCAGCTATCGTGACATTTACTATTTAATAATGGTTTGGTAATTCGCTATGGGTACACTATTGTTATTTTCAAGGATTTTAAAATAAATTATGACGAATGACAATGATCAGGATGCCTAACGCGATGATGTTAGACATTCTATCACGTTTTAATAAAAAGTCTTTGGTGGAAGGTGTGTCGAAAGTACTTAATTGTCTAGACCTCTGTCTACCCCTGAGTTGGGAAGGGCGTGAAGATAATGTTTGCTATAGTAGTCTACACACTCAAAACAAACTCACACATTCTGGAAGAATATTTGAGAGAAGGAACGGAAGACCCACGTGCAACTTTTAGTATATTGTTCTATATATAAATTATTACATTATTAACACTTTATTTCAGTTCATAGATCCATAACTTAATCATAATCTTAAAAACTAACGTAAACGCATCTAATAACGACCTCTTAAAATCGGCACCCATTACCGTCCGTTTCATAAAATTATAATTTTTTAAGTATTATATTAAAGTTAGACAACTGGTTGTTTTAGAGAAATTAGGGATGTGATTGTATTGCAAATACTCATTACTTGCTTGAGTTAACTTACGTTTTAAAGAGTAATTGGACAGTTCGTCATCAGACTCTGGAGATATCGAATATTTCATAGTGTCCCGCACCCGGTTATACACCTATTTCTTACTTAGCAGAAAATATAATCGTAAAGCCTTCTAATGAACTTCTTAAGTCTTTTGATGCCTTCTTAATACATTCGCAAGTACATAAAATTCAATTTGAATTCAATTAAATTGTTTCAATTAAATTGTTATTAAAAAGTTCTAAAATAAGTTTCAGTGAAAATAGATTTTCAAAACTTTTACTGTTTATTTCAACAGTTTATGTTGTTTGCTTGGACATAAAGACGGCGACAGGCTTACCACCTGTCACGTAGTTCTAAAATAAGTTTCAGTGAAAATAGATTTTCAAAACTTTTACTGTTTATTTCAACAGTTTATGTTGTTTGCTTGGACATAAAGACGGCGACAGGCTTACCACCTGTCACGTAGTTCTAAAATAAGTTTCAGTGAAAATAGATTTTCAAAACTTTTACTGTTTATTTCAACAGTTTATGTTGTTTGCTTGGACATAAAGACGGCGACAGGCTTACCACCTGTCACGTAGTTCTAAAATAAGTTTCAGTGAAAATAGATTTTCAAAACTTTTACTGTTTATTTCAACAGTTTATGTTGTTTGCTTGGACATAAAGACGGCGACAGGCTTACCACCTGTCACGTAGTTCTAAAATAAGTTTCAGTGAAAATAGATTTTCAAAACTTTTACTGTTTATTTCAACAGTTTATGTTGTTTGCTTGGACATAAAGACGGCGACAGGCTTACCACCTGTCACGTAGTTCTAAAATAAGTTTCAGTGAAAATAGATTTTCAAAACTTTTACTGTTTATTTCAACAGTTTATGTTGTTTGCTTGGACATAAAGACGGCGACAGGCTTACCACCTGTCACGTAGTTCTAAAATAAGTTTCAGTGAAAATAGATTTTCAAAACTTTTACTGTTTATTTCAACAGTTTATGTTGTTTGCTTGGACATAAAGACGGCGACAGGCTTACCACCTGTCACGTAGTTCTAAAATAAGTTTCAGTGAAAATAGATTTTCAAAACTTTTACTGTTTATTTCAACAGTTTATGTTGTTTGCTTGGACATAAAGACGGCGACAGGCTTACCACCTGTTACGTTATTCTCAAATATGCTCCGGTGATAAAAGACTAATTTGTCATGACCTCTGGCTGCCCCTGTATTGGGAAATGCGTAGTAAAAAGATAGGAATGAAAAAGGAAAGGAAAGCTATGGTGGTTTCTAGCTAAATCTTTATTTTGATATATTATATAGATTACATATATAATATTCCTTCTCTCAAATGTTCTTCCAGAAAGTGTGAGTTTGTTTTGAGTGTGTAGACTACTATAACAAACATTATCTTCACGCCCTTCCCAACTCAGAGGTAGACAGAGGTCTAGACAATTAAGTACTTTCGACACACCTTCCACCAAAGACTTTTTTTAAACGTGACAGGTGGTTAGCCCGTCACGGTCTATGTGTCCAAAACAACGCTATGATTCGTATTTAAGTTTAAGAACCTAGGATCTAACTCGGGTCTCTTGACGCAAATCCCGATCACCCAACTACTCAGCTATCGTGACATTTACTATTTAATAATGGTTTGGTAATTCGCTATGGGTACACTATTGTTATTTTCAAGGATTTTAAAATAAATTATGACGAATGACAATGATCAGGATGCCTAACGCGATGATGTTAGACATTCTATCACGTTTTAATAAAAAGTCTTTGGTGGAAGGTGTGTCGAAAGTATTTTATTTTTCTAGTTAACATATTGTTAAAATACTTTTTTTTTTGATAACCGTGGAGGAAATGTTTTATGCACGAACGTTCCTTGGCCGGGAGGCCACCGAAACGAACAGTGTCGGGCTCGAATCTCAGAAGGAGAAGCATACCGACTAAAACCATCCACGGGATGCTGTTGGCCCGGAGGCCTTTACAGCTTCATTTAAAGAGACTTGCGAGGAGAGGCTCGCAAGTTAGAAGTTGAAGACGATAGTGGCTGCTGCTGCGAAGCGCTGCGTCCCCTAGAACGAAAGAGAAGACTTCCGACATGGGGGAAGGGCCATGCGATCCGAGGGCCTATTACAACCTCGACGGGGTTATTTATAACCCCGTCGAGGTTGTAATAGGCGAGAAAGGTGACAGACTATAGAATAGGAATGTCTATCGACAATATGCAGACAATCCATGGAATTAACCAGACTACCGCATCGTATTGCGTCAAAATTACGAGAACTCTGGTACAAAGATTTATAATAACAAAGATTAAAAAATTACAAGTACTAAGTCACGATGGCCGAGTGGTTGTGTGATCGGAATTCGAGTCGAGATACCCGAGTTCGATACCCAGGTGGCAGGCCAGTACCAATGGATTTTTTCAAAAAGCTATGTACGATTCATTTCGTTGGCTAGATCATAAAAGACGGCGACGAGCTCACCACCTGTCACGTTGTCCCAAATATCTTCCGTGAAAGGTGGGTCGAAAGGAGTTAATTATTTATACTAGACCTCTGTCTACTCCTGTATTGGGAATGACGTAAAGATATTATTTATTTACAGGTACAAAGATGCTAAGTCCTTGTTATTATCTCCTTACGGGACTGGTCCATCCATTGCAGTGAAATTCCATGGACCGTTAATGAAGATAAATAATGATAGAATATAATATTAAAGGTTTCGGTTACTTACGTTATTACTCAAACTAAATTCTCTTGTGAAGTCTTGTAAGTCGATAAGTCAATTAATTTTACAGTCGTTTATATCGGCAACAAGTTTGGTAGTCTATTTACGTATATTAGATTCAATACCTGTAGTAAAATGTGCTAATAAACTATTAGGTTTGTCAGGAATTATATAAACTAATTCATAAACAAACATGGTCTTTTGCTGCTGGCCGAAGGAATGCCAAAAGTGCTCAGCGTATTGTGAAAGAGTTTCATCTGCGTGGTAGGATTCGTAATGAAGATATCTGCAGCAGAACTAGCTGTAAAGATCAGCGCGTTAGGTAGCAATGCAACGGCCACATAGCCCGAAGAACTAATAACCATTGGGTAAAAACGGTTCTCAATCTCACTTAAGCAAATCAGTATATGACGAGCCCTTACAAGATGGAGTAACGACCAACACTAAGTTGCTGGAAGTCTACAGAATGTTCTATGTGGCAAATATTGAGGAGGCCTATATTTAGCAGTAGACTATTAATAACCTGTAACAAAGAAAAACAAACGTGAATCACCATCAATTCAAGTGTTAAAATTACTTATAGGCTATCCAAAAATTATTTGTTTCGTAAGTTTCTCTTTCGTTAGGTATAGGGGACGCAGCGCTTCGCAGCAGCAGCCATCGTCACAACCAAATTTCTAACTTGCAATCCTCTGTCCTCGCAAGTCTCTATAGATGAAGCTGTAAAGGCCTTCGGGGCAACAGCATCCCGTGGATGATTTTTAGGCGATATGCTTCTCCTTTTGAGATTCGAGTCCGACATTGTTCTTTTCGGTGGAAAAATATCCTTTTTACGAAGCCTTTGTCATAATTTTAATATTTAATAGAATAACATAAAAAAATACTTATGTTAAATCTCATTTGAGAAAAATAGATAAATATTGAAAGAAACAAAAAGGTTCGAAACGTGTTGCATTAACGTAAACACACTTGGATCTCTTAATTTAACGCTACCATCAATTTAGATCCTTTGACGTACGAAGATATTTATTCGATCGACATTATCCTCTTTGAAGATGTTTAACAAAGGCAGCGGATAGCTTGTAAATAAACTCTTTTACAATGAGTCGGATCAAAAAGTTTTAATTTACATTTGTTCATTTTAAATTTCGTGTTTTATTTGTAAATTATAACATTAAATTAATTTTAGTTTAATTTTGAAATCATAAAATGTTTGTTTGTTTGTGATTGTTCCGTGTTCTGTTCGCGGATTTGTTTTGAATTGGTTGAAACTTCATAATAAAAGATATATTTAATATACCTCTACAATCCACCGCTCTACCAACTGAGCTATCGAAGGTTAGTCTATAAATCAAATAGTTAAGTAAAGGTTAATCTATAAATCTCGTTGCTGGAAGTCTACAGAATGTTCTATGTGGCAAATATTGAGGAGGCCTATATTTAGCAGTAGACTATTAATAACCTGTAACAAAGAAAACAAACGTGAATCACCATCAATTCAAGTGTTAAAATTACTTATAGGCTATCCAAAAATTATTTGTTTCGTAAGTTTCTCTTTCGTTAGGTATAGGGGACGCAGCGCTTCGCAGCAGCAGCCATCGTCACAACCAAATTTCTAACTTGCAATCCTCTGTCCTCGCAAGTCTCTATAGATGAAGCTGTAAAGGCCTTCGGGGCAACAGCATCCCGTGGATGATTTTTAGGCGATATGCTTCTCCTTTTGAGATTCGAGTCCGACATTGTTCTTTTCGGTGGAAAAATATCCTTTTTACGAAGCCTTTGTCATAATTTTAATATTTAATAGAATAACATAAAAAAATACTTATGTTAAATCTCATTTGAGAAAAATAGATAAATATTGAAGGTTCGAAACGTGTTGCATTAACGTAAACACACTTGGATCTCTTAATTTAACGCTACCATCAATTTAGATCCTTTGACGTACGAAGATATTTATTCGATCGACATTATCCTCTTTGAAGATGTTTAACAAAGGCAGCGGATAGCTTGTAAATAAACTCTTTTACAATGAGTCGGATCAAAAAGTTTTAATTTACATTTGTTCATTTTAAATTTCGTGTTTTATTTGTAAATTATAACATTAAATTAATTTTAGTTTAATTTTGAAATCATAAAATGTTTGTTTGTTTGTGATTGTTCCGTGTTCTGTTCGCGGATTTGTTTTGAATTGGAACTTCATAATAAAAAGATATATTTAATATACCTCTACAATCCACCGCTCTACCAACTGAGCTATCGAAGGTTAGTCTATAAATCAAATAGTTAAGTAAAGGTTAATCTATAAATCTAATAGTTAAGTCACAGTGGCTGAGTGGTTAGGTGGTTGAAATTTCTAGTTGAGAGACCAGAGTCCGATTTTCAGGTGTCAGGCTCGTATATATGGGTTTTTCAAACCAATGTACGATTCATATCGTTGGCATAAGAAGGCGACGGGCTCACCACCTGTCATGTTGTTCCAAAATATCTTCGGTAGAAGGGAAGGGACCTAATTGTCTAGACTAGACATCTAGCTAGCCCTGTTTTGGGAATTGCGTAAAGATGTTTTTTATATTTATTTTTAATCCGTAAATAAATAATCGCTTTATTTTAAAGTATAGAATTAACAGAAACATGATTTGATCAAACTACTAGAAATCATTTATTTTGTTTTATTTGTTTATGGTAAATAATCATATCCAAAGATAGTCGAAAAATAATGTAGTGTGGAATAGGTACTAGTGCTCGAATGTGTTCAAATCATTACAGTTAACAAGTGTGAAAATATAGTTTCATAGTCAACAATCTAAAGCTTAAATACTCTTAAATATTCTTTGAAGTTTTCATCATTCCATAACACTGGTTATATTTGCTTTGTTCTGTGACAAATATTCTACGTCAACTTAAAAACCTCAGCGACTCGAGGAACCAAAGACTATTAACAACTATTAACTGCCCCCGCGGCTTTGCCCACCGTTTACCACTTAACGCGGAACAGGTCAGTGAAAATCCTGTTAAAATCAATCCAGCTGTTTCAGAGATTAGCCGGAACAAACAGACAGACAGACAGACAAAAATTGTAAAAAATTTATTTAGGTGTATGTGTATAATGATATACATGTAGTAAAAAGTCACGATAGCCGAGTTGTTGGGTGGTCGGAATTTCAAGTCGAAAGACCGAAGTTCGATCCCCAGGTGGCAGTACCAATGAGTTTTCATAAACTTATGTGCTAATTTCATCGTTGGCTTGGACATAAAGACGGCGACGGGCTCACCACCTGTCATGTTGTTCCAAAATATCTTCGGTAGAAGGGAAGGGACCTAATTGTCTAGACTAGACATCTAGCTAGCCCTGTTTTGGGAATTGCGTGAAGATATTTATTCGATCGACATTATCCTCTTTGAAGATGTTTAACAAAGGCAGCGGATAGCTTGTAAATAAACTCTTTTACAATGAGTCGGAAAAAGTTTTAATTTACATTTGTTCATTTTAAATTTCGTGTTTTATTTGTAAATTATAACATTAAATTAATTTTAGTTTAATTTTGAAATCATAAAATGTTTGTTTGTTTGTGATTGTTCCGTGTTCTGTTCGCGGATTTGTTTTGAATTGGTTGAAACTTCATAATAAAAGATATATTTAATATACCTCTACAATCCACCGCTCTACCAACTGAGCTATCGAAGGTTAGTCTATAAATCAAATAGTTAAGTAAAGGTTAATCTATAAATCTCGTTGCTGGAAGTCTACAGAATGTTCTATGTGGCAAATATTGAGGAGGCCTATATTTAGCAGTAGACTATTAATAACCTGTAACAAAGAAAAACAAACGTGAATCACCATCAATTCAAGTGTTAAAATTACTTATAGGCTATCCAAAAATTATTTGTTTCGTAAGTTTCTCTTTCGTTAGGTATAGGGGACGCAGCGCTTCGCAGCAGCAGCCATCGTCACAACCAAATTTCTAACTTGCAATCCTCTGTCCTCGCAAGTCTCTATAGATGAAGCTGTAAAGGCCTTCGGGGCAACAGCATCCCGTGGATGATTTTTAGGCGATATGCTTCTCCTTTTGAGATTCGAGTCCGACATTGTTCTTTTCGGTGGAAAAATATCCTTTTTACGAAGCCTTTGTCATAATTTTAATATTTAATAGAATAACATAAAAAAATACTTATGTTAAATCTCATTTGAGAAAAATAGATAAATATTGAAGGTTCGAAACGTGTTGCATTAACGTAAACACACTTGGATCTCTTAATTTAACGCTACCATCAATTTAGATCCTTTGACGTACGAAGATATTTATTCGATCGACATTATCCTCTTTGAAGATGTTTAACAAAGGCAGCGGATAGCTTGTAAATAAACTCTTTTACAATGAGTCGGATCAAAAAGTTTTAATTTACATTTGTTCATTTTAAATTTCGTGTTTTATTTGTAAATTATAACATTAAATTAATTTTAGTTTAATTTTGAAATCATAAAATGTTTGTTTGTTTGTGATTGTTCCGTGTTCTGTTCGCGGATTTGTTTTGAATTGGAACTTCATAATAAAAAGATATATTTAATATACCTCTACAATCCACCGCTCTACCAACTGAGCTATCGAAGGTTAGTCTATAAATCAAATAGTTAAGTAAAGGTTAATCTATAAATCTAATAGTTAAGTCACAGTGGCTGAGTGGTTAGGTGGTTGAAATTTCTAGTTGAGAGACCAGAGTCCGATTTTCAGGTGTCAGGCTCGTATATATGGGTTTTTCAAAACCAATGTACGATTCATATCGTTGGCATAAGAAGGCGACGGGCTCACCACCTGTCATGTTGTTCCAAAAATATCTTCGGTAGAAGGGGAAGGGACCTAATTGTCTAGACTAGACATCTAGCTAGCCCTGTTTTGGGAATTGCGTAAAGATGTTTTTTATATTTATTTTTAATCCGTAAATAAATAATCGCTTTATTTTAAAGTATAGAATTAACAGAAACATGATTTGATCAAACTACTAGAAATCATTTATTTTGTTTTATTTGTTTATGGTAAATAATCATATCCAAAGATAGTCGAAAAATAATGTAGTGTGGAATAGGTACTAGTGCTCGAATGTGTTCAAATCATTACAGTTAACAAGTGTGAAAATATAGTTTCATAGTCAACAATCTAAAGCTTAAATACTCTTAAATATTCTTTGAAGTTTTCATCATTCCATAACACTGGTTATATTTGCTTTGTTCTGTGACAAATATTCTACGTCAACTTAAAAACCTCAGCGACTCGAGGAACCAAAGACTATTAACAACTATTAACTGCCCCCGCGGCTTTGCCCACCGTTTACCACTTAACGCGGAACAGGTCAGTGAAAATCCTGTTAAAATCAATCCAGCTGTTTCAGAGATTAGCCGGAACAAACAGACAGACAGACAGACAAAAATTGTAAAAAATTTATTTAGGTGTATGTGTATAATGATATACATGTAGTAAAAAGTCACGATAGCCGAGTTGTTGGGTGGTCGGAATTTCAAGTCGAAAGACCGAAGTTCGATCCCCAGGTGGCAGTACCAATGAGTTTTTCATAAACTTATGTGCTAATTTCATCGTTGGCTTGGACATAAAGACGGCGACGGGTTCACCACCTGTCACGTTGCACGAAAATATCTTCAATGGAAGGTGGGTCAAAAGGACTTAATTGTCTAGACTTGACCTCTGTCTACCCCTGTTTGGGAATTGCGTGAAGATATTTATTTATTTATTTATTATGTAGTAAAAAACTGTTATTTCAATATTACAAACAGACACTCCGATTTATTTTACATGTATAGATGTGGCCCCTTTTTGTGTTATAAGTGGCACTTCTCAAAGGTTTAAAATAATATATTGTCATCTTTTTGCGTATACAGTTTGCTAAGTTAGAGTGTACGTAATTTCTGTAGCTACAGAAAATACTTTATATTTTTCTCCACGTGAATTAGGCATTCAGAATTTGAAAATATTGTATTTTAGAAAACTATTTTGTTTTTAACCGACTTCGTTAATAGGAGGAGTTTCTCAATACGGTCGTATGTTCTATTTTTTAATATTTGTTAGCTTATAACTCCGTCATATGCGAATTGATTTTGATAATTCGATTTTTTTTATTCTAATTTACTTCCACTTTGTTTCCATTGTTTTTTTTTCTAATTTACTTCCACTTTGGTTCCATTGTCACCAAGTTCGGATCACTAGTAGAATCGCAATAAAATAAAAAAAATCCATTTTCAGTATTTCACCTTTTGTGATAGACTTAAGTTTTTTGTGCCCATGATCCATGGTATCGATACCGAGCTGTTGATAGAAGCATTGCACTCATTAACAGTTATTAGTTAGGTAGTAATACGCGATTTGTTGAGAAATACTGCCTGGAATATAGATACTGGATAATGAAGAGACGAATTGGGCATTCAACGCTATCCACTATTTGGAAAATTAACATAAATTGTATACATTAAGAGCAACAGATATACCTGTCGGTAGGTTTAAACCTACCTAAGTTTGTGTCCTCATAGTATATATCGTAATTATAGAAGTATCTTATTTACTAAGTCTCTTACGTATCTTATGTCCCGAAAATATCTTTGGTGGAAGGTGGGTCGAAGGGACTTAATTGTCTAGACTACACCTCTGTCTTCCCCTGTATTGGGAATTGCGTGAAGATATTTATATTTTTATTTATTTTATCTATTTATTTACTACGGAATCGATCTGTTTTTATTCCCCAAAATGGAAAAAAAATTCAAAAAGAAATACTTATTAATTTTAATAATAAATATCTTCACGCCTTTCCCGATACAGGCATAGATAAAGGTCTAGACAACTAAGTCCGTTCGACCCACCTTTCACCGAAACCTATTTGGGAATACAAATGGTAAAAAACGAATGATAAGTGATGATCCTAGCGCCGTCATAGTGTCGAAGCTAACAACATTATACTTAGATACATAGATATTTGATACATATTATTATTTATATAAATATCTTTAACTCAAGTAGAACATCGTTCATGACACAAATGTTTATCGCTAGCGGGACACGAACCAACCCTTAGCTTCGAAGTCAGGATCACAAGTAATTAGGCTGTCACGTCATCGAAAATGCGTGAAGATATGAAAACAAAATATATGATAACAAAACTATTTGCTAAATTAACTACATGACGTGTCAAGAACAGATTATAAATTTATGCACCAAAATTTATTACGTGCCAACCCTAAATACTTACGTAAATTGACACAGTCCTGTCAAGGCGCAATCGCCGGATTTGCGTTATTCAACCACACCTCGGTTGTCTGCGTCGTGTCAGAAAAAGATTTATAACTACCGAACTGAAAAGTCATTTAATCGAATGTAGAGAATATATTATCAAAAAGATTTTAGTTGTTTGGATTTTGAGTAATAACATATATTGACATACATAGTTAGGGACAACATCACATACATTGTTCTGTTCCCAAAGTGAGCAGCTTAAGCACATCTATTATGGAATCAGAAACAACGTTGGTACCACAAACATCCTGACGAGATAATTTGATGAAAAAGTTGAAAATACTTTTTCACAATTTGCTTGACATGATGATGAGTTTGATTAGTTACACATATAAACAATACCCAACAATAACATAAATAAATACAATATAAACTATATTATAAATGAATCAATACATTATTTGTTAGGTATAGTTTAAAAATCGAATACTACGATTAATATTTAATAAAAAAAGTAATAAAAATTATGCCTCGTTGCTTCAAGTCCTTGCAAGATTCATAAATTAAAACTCAAATGAATCCATTAGCGTAACAGAGAATTAATTTTATGCTCTCACCACTCCACTGCTTACATTTCAAGGCGCTGAGCACTTAGTACTATGCGTCCTTTGGGATTGAGGAGAGGATAGCAAAAGCACGTCAGGAACATTTAATGGAGTACTTCCAGAAGCTACCTTAATATACATATTTTCTAATGGCCTAGTCATTGAAGGCCCTTCGACCTAATTTAACACCGAATCTTGACAGCGTGACAGGTGGTGAGTCATGCCGTTAGTTTTCATTTGTTTTGAGAACTATGATACTTGCGTAACTTGCTTTTTATGGGAGTCGGGTGAAACGAGAGTTTTAATTTGACGATCTATGTAGATGTGTGGTGTGGTGTACACGCCGGTTTTCAAGAGGTCGAAGTCCCGGATTCGATTCCCGGACGGGTAAATGTTTCTACATTTCATACAATCACTGTTTTTTCATTGTCTCAGCTTTGAATGTTGTGGTATCTACGTAGTTTCTGTTACTTGTAGTTTCCATAACACGCGTACTTTAGCTGCTTACTTTGGGATCAAAGCAATGTATGTGATGTTATTTCTATCTATTTTTGTATGTATTTACTATCTCCAATACACTTTAAACAGAATTATGTTAATATTTACAATACTTATTAACAAAAAAACTACAACAATCATTGAGCCGTACTCCTCGTGGCATGGTCTCTAGAACGCTGGCTGCAATTCCACGTTATATGGCTAGACTTATTTTCCATATATACATACATAACGCCCTATCAAAATTCACTGCAGGGTATTGGCCTTTCCCATAGGGAGGATTTTCCATAACCGCCACGCTCGCGGATTGGCGATCGTAGTACCAGACCACTCGCACCGCTGACGCTGCTACCCATTTTCGGTCTAATTATTTTTGTCTGATGTATCCAAAGTTGACGCCTTTCGAGATTATAAAAGTTCTGCGGTGATCCAGGTAAATATTACAACATACACGTCTGTATATTTAGGATCACGTATACTTTGACAGGGTTTCTATCTTGTTATTTTATGAGAAAGTTTGTGTTTGTTTTTGTGATGTCCCTATCTTTGTACGTATTATTATTATGTTTATAATAGATTAACCTTATAAATAGTGTAGTTACGATAGCCGAGTGGTGGAAAAAGAATTTGAGTGAACAGATCTGACTTCGATCTCCAAGTGGCTTACACCAACGGGATTTAAAGAAAAAGAACTTTATTACTATTTATATCGTTTGCTTGGTCATGACGGCGACAGTCTGTCCACCTTTGACGTTGTCCCAAAAAATGTACTCGGTGAAAGGTGGATTGAAAGGACTAGACCTCTGTGTCACCCAGTATTGGGAAAAGCGTGAAGATAAATACACATAAAATAACGTTTTTATTAACATCAACAGTTTGCTTCGTTGTTGGATGAATTTAGATCGGGTGTCGTAATAAAATTTTAATTGTAACATAATGTTACGACGACTTGATAGCCTAGTTCCTTGTGATCTCGCCTTCGATGATGAGGTTCGAATCCTACTAGGTAAATATACAGCAGTGTTTATGAATATGTAGCAGTGTTTATATGTAGTCTAGAACTTGATTGGACAACACTAACTTAATGCAAAATGTTGGTCGAAAACCTCAGAGTGTTATCCAATATACTAATATATAAATGAATACTTTTATACAATTAATAGTTAATATATATGTAACAAAATAATCTCGTTTGAATTAATAGTATAAGACCTATCAATAAAAAAGTTAGTAGTTCGGGAATTGAACGAGCGACATCTGTGACATTGTAACGTCGCTTGATATACCAATGATATGGTTTGTACTATGGTTTAAACAGAAAATGGTTCGCAACTTATTCTAGAATGGGAGATGAAGTGTTGCTGGAAAAAGGTGCTTATCCGTAAGTTCAGGTATTCGCATCGGGAGTTTCTTTATATTTTTGAGCCGCAAAAATTTTAACAAAGTCAGTAGGGATCCTAACCAAACTTTTACTTACTTCACAAAAGTCACATATTTATAGCAACAATGCTTACTGCATGGAGGTAAAGTTATTAGAGAACTAACTTACATTAATTTTAAATCAAAAATATTTGCTTGATTGTTAGAGAAATGTTTTTATTCTATCAAAGATTATCTAGATATATGTTTGTAGAGTTTGTTTATATGTTTGTAGCTTGACATTTTGCAATTACTACAAAATATCGAAAGGACTAAATCATGAAATTAATTAATATTTCAATTTGAGCAAAATATGTACGTATATGCAAATTGTATATATTAGAAGACGCTCAGTTCTAAATTCAAACATTTTATTATATTATAGATAAATTTCCAAAACCTGTGACGCTTTTTTGTATAATTTTATAACATTTAAAGCAATACATTCTTGGAAATAAAATAATTTAAATTCTAATGCCGCGATGTAAGAGTTATTATATATCTTGAATTGTTTACCATTATCGAGCTTCATTCTTCTTCTGTGAGGACGCCATAAGTTTAGTTTTATTTTATTTAGCTAACTTTTGTAGTCGTATCAAGTGAAGTTAATATTTTTCACACACCCCTTTGTTGCGTTACAGTTAAAGCACAGTTTCGAGGTTTAATCGAGTTCAATCCCCAGGTGGCAGGCTTGTACCAATAGGTTTTTCAAAAACTTATGTACGAATTACATAGTTGGCTTGTACATAAAGACGGCGACGGGCTCACCACTTTTCACGTTATCCCGAAAGTATCTTCGGTGAAAGGTGGGTCAAAGGGTCTTAATTGTCTAGACTAGACCTCTGTCTACCCTGTATAAGGAATTGCGTGAAGATAATTAACATTTTTTATTTAGAGGTTTTAGCTATCGCTATCTATATATATAGATGGCGATAAGCAAATATAGCGATATTGTCAAAAGGTCATTCAATTTACTACGAAGTGGTTGTTCACTAAGCAAAGAGCACGTTCTAAATTCAAAAATTGTGAACAAACCTTCATAACTGCGAAATGATAAAAAATATTATCTCCCGAGCGTGAATATTCTGTCCGATTTCAACACTAAATATAATTTGCAAAGTATAATATAAAAAAATAGTATAAAAACAATAGTGTCTGGTACTGTGACCACCTATCAGCTTTTCAAGGTAGATGATGCGTGGTAGAGCCACGTATCAGCTTTTGTTGTTGCATGAATGGGCCGGCTTGACCGGGGAAGTACCACGACCTCACAGAATACCGGCGTGAAGTAGAAGTCTAACAAACTTCTGAAAAAAAAGCGCGGAGATTGCGGAATAACCTCCTTAAGAGAGAGGACTTTCCTCCAGTTGGTGTCGTAAGAGGGGACTACGGATATCATTGGCTACCGAAAAATGGTGGGGCGGTATAACTATCTCGAAATACACTAAACTAAAATTTTACTGACCAATGACGGGCAGCGGCGTCTAAGGTCTGATATTGCGATTGCCTATTCGCTTACCAAGCTTGGAAAAAATACTTTTAGACCACACAAATAAGTTCATTCGATCTACCTTGTGGCGAAGACTTTTTTTGGGACAACCTGACAGGAGGTGAACCCATCGCTGTCTTTATGTCTAAGCCAACGACATAAAACGTACATAAGTTTTGAAAAAAAAAAATTGGTACGAGTAAAGAGACCCGAGTCTAGCACTTGGGGATCGAACTCAGGCCTTTTTACTCAAATTCTGATCACCCAACCATTCGGCTAGCGTGCCAAGCCAATATCGTAACATGCCCTATGTGGAGATTTTACCATATCCTTCTTAAGAGATGCCTATATCCTGCAGTGGACTTTCACAGGCCGTTAAGTAAGTAAACAATAACCAAGTTCAATGTTTTTATTTCAGTAAACAAAAACACTGTTTTATGAATATTTCACATAGATTAACAGCTGCGTTAATTTGTCAGACCTTTGTGTTACTAGCACGTTCGCGCGTTAAGCTTTCCAACGTCTTACTTTTACATTTCACAGTTTATATTCGCATATATAAATATCTTATTTAACGAGCCATCGTAAAAATAAATAAATAAATAGAGACAGCATCACATACATTGCTCCGATCCCAAATTCGGTAGCTGAAGCACTTATGTTACAGAATTAACTCAACAGAGAGGCTTTTAAACTGCAGACAGAACCACAAACTGAAATGAACAATAATTTAAATTTGCGTTTGCATTTACACAGAAGTTTATTGAGTCGAATATTATATTTTCGTACGTTAACGAAAACAAGAAATAAATTGGTATATGGTGATGCTACTGCCTATTTGAGCATAGGTTTTTTTTTTTCACTAATTGCTCATCACAGTATACAAAAAAAAACCTTTTGTCTGTCTGCTTGTTCTGCTAATCTCTGAAACGCCCAGGAAATGCATTTATACAGCAATATAAGTATTAAATTAAAACATACAAACCTGTAAATATAAGACCCGAGTTCGTGCTCTAGAAACGAAAGGTCGGAGTTCT
This sequence comes from Sericinus montela, assembly GCA_029286605.1. Taxonomy (NCBI): domain Eukaryota; kingdom Metazoa; phylum Arthropoda; class Insecta; order Lepidoptera; family Papilionidae; genus Sericinus; species Sericinus montela. The sequence goes on along the minus strand of JAGSMR010000075.1, from coordinate 2,096,614 downwards.
TTCGTAACTTATTTTCTACTGGTATCGATGGCATGGATGAAATTCGAGTAAAAAGAATCAAATTGTCTAAACCCCTGTCTAAAACCGACATTTTATTCCTAATATATTAAATAACGTCCTCCGTAGGTTCGTATGTATTTTTTTAATATCAGTATCAAGCCCGTGTCTTCTTAACTTTCATACGCGTCACGTTACACAAAACGACGGGATACACGAGTAAAGTCACGTGTATCTCAGGAATTAGAAAGCAAGATTTATTGCATTAAAACGCTTGGTGAAAGATTTCCTTGTGTTGTAGATGTTTTTTTTTGAAAAAGATGGTTTTGTTAAGAAGTTCCTTTAATGAAGAAGGAACTGGTGAAAGAAACAACGTGAGGATACTTAACTGAATCGTCTTTTTTTGACATAAAATTTTGTGTTCGGGACAAAGGTTTTATATTCATATGTATATATGCGCGGATATATATGTATATATACACCGTGTGGCAATGGCGTAAGAATATTATCACTCCATTTCTCCGACTGAGGGAAACAGCCATGAATATCGTTATGGAAACCGATAGATGGCGGAATGAACATCCAAAATTATCAGACCGAAGATGGGCAGCAGCGACTGAGGTGCGAGTGGACTGCGATCGCTAGTCCGTTTGCCAAGTGTGGCGATTGTGGCAAATCCTCCATATGGGAGAGGTGCAGTGGACTTTACCATACATATATGCATGTATGTATGTATGTGTGTATGTATGTGTGTATGTATGTATGTATGTATGTTTGTATGTATGTATGTATGTATGTATGTATGTATGTATGTATATGCGCATGTAACTTTGAAGATGTATATGTAAATTGTAATGTTAGCTTGGTGGAAGGTGAGTCGAAGAGACTTAATTTTCTAGACTAGACCACTGTCTACCCCTGTATTGGAAATTGCTTGAAAATAATATTTTTAGCTTGGATACTAAGACAGCGATGCCTATAATTAAGAAATAAGAAGAATAGGTCGGTTATAGGTTTACCACTTATCACAAAAGTGGGTCGAAAGGACGTCATCGTCTAGACCGCAAATTTCGTAAATGGGAAAAATTTTCGCATTAACTATGCCTGGTAATACATTTAAATTATACCCAATTAAACTGTACTAAAATAATATTTAGTTCTTTATGACAGTACAAAGGTTTTACCAGCAGAAGAGCACTTACGAATGCCAATTACTCATACGTCAAGCACAAGCTGGAATATTTTTATGAGTTACTTGAACGTCTGTCTTCCAATAAATATGTACTTTGAATCCAAATCACACATCAGTAAGAAGTGCTTAACCGAATTTCTCTCTGCATTAACTTCAATGACTACCGATAGTTGGCGCGACAGGAGACTGAAAAGAAAGATTAACTAATAGGCTAGTTGTAAATTGTATAGTGTACTGGGTCTTATACTAATTGTATATTTTTATTAACTGTATAATAATTACGTTATAATTATAATGTTACGTTATAATTATAGTTATAATTATAATGTAACTGTATAATAATTACGATAGCCGTGTGGCTAGCCTAGTGGTTGAGTGATCGGAATTCGAGTCATGATACCCGAGTTCGATCCCGGGTGGTAGGGTAGTACTAAAGGATTTTTGTTTTAAAACTTATGAACGATTCATATCATTGGCTTGGACGTAAAGACGGCGACGAGCTCTTCGACGGTCACATTGTACCAAAAAATGTCCTCGGTGAAAAGTGGTCGAAAGGACTTAACTATCTAAACCTCTGTTTACCCCAGAATTGGGAATGGCGTAAAGATATTTATATTTATTTATATATGATAGCCTATGAACTGTTGACTGTTAAGTAATAACATTAGTAGTAACATTACTAATATTCCTATTAACCTCTCCAGCTAAACTGTTATGTTTAGAGTAGTAAACAAGCGAGAATAAAGAGCATAAAGACACATATAGACGTCCATGTCTCGAGTATAAACTTTTTGAAATTTATTGTTTTTCAGCAACGAATAAAATTTTTGTGTTTTTGTGAATAATCTTTCTTTATTTGTTTTTAATATATGTTAAATGCAAACTAGATTCCTAAGGTATTCTTTGACAAAACTTTTTACTACGTGCTTCAAAAGTTAAACAGAGGCATTGAAAGAGTGGTAATAAATTATATTTTATGCCGAAGTACGCACTGTGCATGTGAACGACGCACGGGGATAAATCGAGAGCATACGTTAGATGACAAAAATGTTTTATCTCAGCGATTGGGATTGATATATTGCTTTCTTACTAACTTATAGTTGTATCTTCAGTATTCTTAGTAAGGGATAATTCCCTAAATCTTTATCTTTACATAAATTAATTATATATTACTATGTGAATAATTTAGAACATTTCCTGAAAATATTTCCCCAGGGTTAGTGCGGTAGAAGATACATAGCGATCCTACATGTCTTCGCAAGGACAGAGGTAAAGCCGATCAGAGCGAACCTAACAGTCGACGATACTAATAATTCTTTGTTGGATGCCATCAAATGTAAGAATGAACTGGTTAGTTCTAGCCTGCTGAGTACAATATACCAATAGTTTATTGAAAGTTATATAAGTACGTACATACATTGCAGCCTATAAAAGAAGTAGATTATACATGCTGTAATGTTTACATATACGCATGACATAGAACTCTGCCGTTTCGAATAGTTTGTCCTAATCATCACGCTTGGTACGGATTGGTGATGGCAATACTCTACACCTTGTTTTATAAGATGATGCTTTCCGTCATATGTCTCTCGGATTTTGGTCTGTTATCCTTTGAGATAGTTATTCCGATAGCTGCCGGTTGTAAATGCTTTTCCTTTAATCATCTCTTATGATTAGAAATGGGGGTAGTGTATTCTTAAACCGTATCCACTGTAAAAGTTTATTTATCTAAATTTAACTTATATTAAAAAAACACCCAACCATGAGTTGCCATTATAATTCTCTTCTAAAAGTTTTGACCTTAATTTTAACGTTTAATAATTTCTTTGTTTGACATCATATTTTCATAAATGTCTAGCAAATAATGTTGTTTATCGAAACACAAAATTTCGCAGGGTTGCTATTGTAATAAGGTCATTTCGAAGACTTTTCGATGAACTATTTCTTATTAAATTATTATTTCTTTTCTTTCGTATAATGGAATAAATATCTCCACTCATATTTCCAATACTGGATCATGTCTTAAAAGTCTGAATAGTTCTGAATATATTTTGATGAGTTATTACAGCCGTTCAATAACCTAAATAATGGTAAATGGCGTAATGGTTTCGGATGCGGACAGCGAAACATAACGTCACAGATTCGGGCTAGCCATTTAACTATTGTCTAGACACAAACATTGCCGCATAGTTAGAGTGTTAACAGTAATACTAATAACGTTTGGCATTCGTTAGAGTGATGTTTTTATATCTCAGTTTTGATAACAATTTAATATCTCATTGATTTACCGCAGTTTGATGTCATGCCCCAGAACAGTCCCAGCATCCCGTAACACTCCTTCCGCTGTTGACAAACAAGGTATAGTAAGTCAAGACCGTCATTTGTACTAACATGTCTCATGCATGTTAAAAAATCCCACTTATTCTGGAGTCAAACCACCGTAACGAATTTCATGAAAATCTGTTTTATTGTTAATTGAAGGCGATATGAGCAGACAGACAGAGTTACATACTACTATACACTATGTTTACACGTTGATATATTAGTATTAACATGCATACACATGTTACCCTAACATTTAAGATAAGTTCCATATATTTAATCGACAGAAAGTCTGTTATGCAAATATACATTTCATTGCAATTATACCTTGAAAAAAAAAACAAACCATAGATAATCATTTATGGGCATTCGTATAAAAGGCAACGAATTAGGTAGGGATAGGAATTCACGTGTTAAGCGATTATATGGTAATGTTCTGCGGACAAAGTTTCACGCTCAGCGAAACCTTTTTTATGAGAAAGCATTCATATGTGATTTTATTAGTAAGTATATATCTCTAATTCATAAATTTAATACGATGAAATGATAAAAAATCCACGATAACCAAGTGGTCGGGTGATCGGATTTTGAATCCGGTGCACCGAGTTCGATCTCCAAGTAAAAACGATACAAATCGTACTTAATTGCAACAAAACTTATTAAGGCGACTTAATGAGTTTTCTTGCAATTAAGTACGATTTTAATCGTTAGCATGGACACAAAGATGCCGACTTGCTCACCGCCTGTCAAATTGTTCCAATAGGCTCTAGTGAAACGTAGGTTAAAATGATTAAATTGTCCTCTGCCTACCTCGTTTGGGATAGCGGGAAGATAACAAAAATAAGACGAAATAGCTTTAACTTTTAATAACATTGTTTTAATAATTTACTTAAAAAAACTTATGTACGAATTACATATTATAGTTTACTTTGGTAAGTAAACATACTAATAAACCCTGCAAATATTATAATTATTGCCGTGTGGTTACGGCGAAAGAATATACCACCCCCTTAATTCACGCTTTGTCAGAGGCAACTAAGGAAAAGCCATGAAAACTGTGATTGCTACGGATAGATGGCGGGAAAAATATATAGACAAATAAAAAACTAAAATTAACAAGGCCGGTGACAGGCAGCAGCGTCTGAGGTGCCAGGTCTCAATTATTCCAGGGACGAGTGGCTCCGAGGTAGGAGCGTTACCACGGTGAGGTAGAGTTCGCTAGATCTAATTTTAACAGTGGTAAAGTCAGCATCGCATCAGCTTTTGTTGTTGCATGAATAGGCCGGTTCCTCCAGGAAGTACTCGTGGTACTTCCTGGAACCTAAGAGAATACCGATGTGAAGTAGAAGTTTAACAAACTTCTGCGTTTCGTCTGGTGAGTGCAGGTAACCGGAGGCCCGATGTTTGTGGCAAGTAAACTCCGAAGCTACAGAAGCGATTTGGATTCAGAATAGACTCAGAATTATTGACCTCAATATTTCTGAAGTAGCAACTGTGGTATGTCACATCCACTCCGACAACACCGAGTTCTGGTGCGATAAAAGAGGGTGGTCGGCAAGCATTACAAAGATTACACGACACGTCGTCTTGCAGCCCGGACGTGCGACACGTGTTTGGTGGAGTGTCTTAGCTTAATTCGTGTAATTAAGTGTTCTGAATCTGATATCGATTACTTTTCAGTAATTTGTTACATTATAATCAAGTGATTAAGACCAAAAGTGATTTCATTCTCCTCGCCCGATTACTCACGCCCACGTAGTCCCTCAACCAAACGTCAACGCTCAAGAGCTTTCATATGTATAAAGTTACGTTTGTAAGTATCACAAGAGCTCGAGATAGGCAGTTTCTCGAGTTCTTGTGCTTTGCCCGATTTTTTAAATAATTGTAGAAGTCCATGGAAGACTTAAAAGGTGACCTGACACAAATAATTTGAGAAAGGTGTGAAATATTAATGATATATTTTCTACGCTTAAAAAATTTATTTATTTATTTAATCTTTGTTGCGATTCCGTTTAGGTCACAAAGGCGGACTTAATGCCTATAGGCATTCTCTTCCAGTCAACCTATGGTATGGTGAAATTTGTGGTAGGCGCAATAAAGTTAATGTCGATGAAAATATAATACATAAACATACATAAAACTGTTACATATATAAAGAGAAATAGACGAATATATTTCTTTCGTATTAAATATATAAGAGAATAGAATAAATATCTTCAAGCATATTTCCAATCCTGGGACATGTCTTAAAAGTCTAAATATATTTTGATGAGGTATTATCACCGTTCAATAACCAAAATAAGGGTTAATAGCGTAATGTTTTAGAATGTGGACTGCGAAACATAATGTCGCAGATACAGGCTAGCCATTCAACTATTGTCTAGGCACAAACAAGACGCTTAGTTAGAGTTGTAAATAGTAATACTAATAACCTTTGGCATTCTTTAGAGTGATCTTTTTATTTCTCAGTTTCAATAACAATTTAATATCTCATTGATTTACCGCAGTTTAATGTGATGCCTAAAATATGCCCAGCATCAAGTAATACTCCTTCCACTATTGACAAACAATTACACTTTGAAGATTGTTAGGAAATCAAGACCGCCATATTTACTAGCATATCTTATGCATTTAAAAAAACCTATTTATTCAGGAGTGAAACTACCATAATGAATTTCATGAAAATCTGTTTTAATTGTTCATTTTACGTACATTAGTATTAATATTAAAATTAAAATTAAATATCTTCACGCAATTCCCAATACAGGGGTAGACAGAGGTCTATTCTAGACAATAAAGTCCCTTCGACCCACCTTCCACCGAAGATATTTTCGGGACGATTTGACAGGTGGTGAGCCCGTCGCCGTCTTTATGTCCAATAGTATTAATATGTATACATTTACAATTAACATGTGTATACATGTTACAACATTTAAGATTAGTTCCATATATTTAATCGGCAGAAACTCAGTTAAGCAAATATGTATTTCATTAGAATTATTCCTTGAAAAAAAAAACATAGATAACCCTTTATGGGCATTCGTATAAAAGGCAACGAAGTAGGGTGGGATAGGAATTCACGTAATATGCGATTATATGATAATGTTCTGCGGACAAAGTTTCACACTCAGCGAAACCTTTTATATGAGAAAGTATTCATGCGTGATTTTATTAGTAAGTATCTATCTCTAATACATAATTTTAATAAGATAAAATGATAAAAAGCCACTTTAGTCGAGTTGTCTTTGAGTCCGGAGGCCCGAGTTCGATCTCCAAGTAAAAAGCTGGTTCTTAGTTTTATCGGAACTTTTGAGTAAGTACGATTTATATCAAGGGCTTGGACACTAATACGCCGATAAGCTCACCACCTGTCACATGTCCCATTATGCTCGACAGGACTTAACTGTCTGGAATACTGTCAACCTCACTATTGGGAATGCGTGAAGATAACAAAAATATGACGAAATATCTTCTATCTTTAAATAAGTACTACCAGTTGTAATTTTTTGTTTGGTAAGTACACACTCCATAATTAATCCTACACTCCTAATATTATAATTATTGCCGTGTTTTTACGACGAAATAATATACCACCATATAATAAAGAATATACAATCACTTTCACGATTGTTTCGTGAGAGGCAACTAAGGAACAAGCCATGGAAACTGTAATTGCTACGGCTAGATGGTGGGAAAACTACATAGACACATACCAAACCAAAATTACGAAGACAGGTGACAGGCAGCAGCGTTTGAGGTGCCAGGTCTCAATTATTCCGGGGACGAGTGGCGTACTTACAAGTAATTTGATATTTTTAGGACAAGGTGACAGGTGGTGAGCCCGTCGCCGTCTTTATGTCCAAGCCAACGATATAATTCGTACATGAGTTTTTGAAAAACCCACTGGTACGAGCCTGCCACCTGGGGATGGAACTCGGGTGTTTATGCTTCCAAAAACTCCATGCCAATTGCACAATAAAACTTATAAATATCAATGCCTATTTTTTTTCATTTGAGGAGAGGAATGTGCTAACAATTCAACTGATGGTGAATACTGCTCCTGTAAACCATTGCAAAAGATAAAGGTTACAGATTCATTTTCGCCCCTAAAAACAAACATGGAAGATCTTCTTCGTAGCCTCTATACAGTAGTAAGCTTTATGTGCCTTATGTACAGGAAGACAACAGTATTTACCTTTATTATCTTTAAGAAATCTCAAGATATTTTATTTATATATCTTGTATGTAAAAATCTTGTATCACGATGTTTGTGGCCAGTAATCTCCGATGCTAAAGAACCGATCTCGATAAATTATTGATCTCAATATTCTACTCATATATATAAGTTACGTTTGTTTAACCGATTTGCCTGATTTTCGAAATAATTGTAGAAGTCCATGGAAGACTTAAAAGGTGAGCCAACAAAAATAAATTGAGAATGAAGGTGAGAAATATGAAAACATAGCGAATGATATATTTTCTTCACTTTACTAATGGATTTTACTTTTAAGTGTAACTGCGTTAGAGCAGTGTATTAAACGTTTACTTTGCTGTTGTTGATATTGGAGCTTTACGTTACGTACTTAGTGAACTCGTCGACCTAAGTTAAACAGCGGACTTTAATTGAGAAACTAATATGTCTTCACGCATTTCCTACTACAGGGGTAGACAGAAGTCTAGTCTAGACAATTAAGTAAGTCCCTTCGACCCACCTTCCACTGAAGATATTTTCGGGACATCGTGACAGGTGGTGAGCCCGTCGCCGTCTTTATATCTAAACCCACGATATAATTCGTACAGTTTTTGAAAAATCTATTGGTACGTGCCTGCCACCTGGGGATCGAACTCGGTTCTCTCGAATCGAAATTCCGAATACCCAACCACTCGGCTATCGTGACTTTTTTACTAATATATCGGAATAAATAAAAAACTAAAGGTAGATATTTTTTGGATGAGTGACGCAAATGAGCTTCCGATGGTAAGTGATCACCATGTCTCACCGTGGAAACTTATCTGGTGTGAAAACTAAAGTTTTTGCTATTAGAATTTTCAAAGGCGCTTGGTTAAAATAAACATCGATTGCTTGAATTTTTTATCTTCAGGCATATTCCATATGTTAGGGTAGACAGAGATTAAGACTACGAATTCCTATCGACCCACCTATCACCGAAGTCTACTTGGTATATTTATATTTAAATTATAATTTGAATTACGAACTATAGGTGTTACAATTTATTAGAAATGTTTGTCTTGTAATGAAATTGTTATAGTAATTATAGCTTAAAATGAACAATTATTCTCTTAAACATATTATACAGAGGTAAATAAATTAGAAAACAATTTGTAAACGTTTGTAAATGTTTTACTGAACTGAAAACTTTGATTCTTTTAATATTATTATTTTTTCTAACAATTTCTGCCTGACATAAGTTTACGGCCCAATGTAACATATTTCTTTGAATGTTAATCATCACACAGCTTTTCATTTTAAATTAAGTTTTATTTTAAAACGCATGATCATTATGGTAGGAATTCGAGTCAAGAGACCCAAGTTCGATCCACAGGTGGCAGGCTCGTACCAATGGGTTTTTTAAACTTATGTACGAATAATATGGCTTGAACATTAAGCTTCGTGTCTCGTGACTCGAATTCCGATCGCCGAAACACTCGGCTATCGTGACTTATTTATTCTTATATTAGGTTCTTCTTCGAACTCGATTTTGACCAACTTAGACGGTCAGATTTCATTTAAACTTCACAGACTTATCAAATACCGATGACAATACAAAAATTCAATAAGATTATCTCACAATCCTGTTTAAGATCACCAGGGTTAATAATTTTCTTACAGATCTTTCACTAGAGCGAGCGAGATGGCGCAAGTGCACGATTAGTATATACCTACTAGGCATCGATTAGGTTGCGTAAGAAAGTTTAACTATGAAATAAAACATAGCTTAAGAAAATTAAAAAATACGCTTTAATAGTGATTCGAATGAAAAAGTAAAAGTAATTATCAATAAAAATAAAACAATAAACGCAAAAAGTCGCGATAGCCGAATGATAAGAAGAATGATCAGGATTTCGAGTCAGTAGATCCGAGTTCGATCCCCAGTTGGCAGGCTCGTACCAATGGGTTTTTCATAAACTTGCGTACGAATTATATCGTTGGCTTGTACATGAACAGTGACGGGCTCACCACCGTTCACTTTGTTCCGAAAATATCTTCGGTGGAAGGTGGTCCGAAGGGACTTAATTGTCTAGACTAGAGCTCTGTCTACCTCTGTATAGGAAATTGCGTGTAGATAGATATTTATTTATTTAAAAATATTAACATTATTTTCAAAACTCATAATCGAACATACACATACCCTATGTCGAACCCAAAACTCTACAATAGGATGTCAAAGTGGCAGATCACATGTTACATTTATTTTTATAATTATCTTCACTTGGGAAAACGGAATCATTTATAACTCTAGTTTACGAATAAAGGAGAATTGTCCAAACAGCCAACAAAGAGGCTATAAATCTTTTCATAATTCGGTTTTATTGTTGGTAATCCGATTACGTAACTAAGATAGCCTAAAAATTTCTTCATATTTCTTTTTTATTTTTCTTTAACATCTCTATGTTATTATATTCATAAGATTTTGTTTTTATTTTGAGCCCTTATATCAAAAAAATAATGAAATTTATTTCATTTATTGAATATGAATATCATTTTATAATCTACCACCGTTTCAAGAAGAAATAGGCGAAAAAATCTCGGTAGGTATTTCCTTCTTTAGTATTTTAATTAGGATTATTAAAAAATATGACACGATTTTTTCTAGATATAGCTTGGCAGCAATCACCTCATTTATTCATTAGTTCTGAAACTACTTCTAAATTGAAAACGATTATGGAACAAAGATGATACATGAACAAAAAATGGAATAATTGAACAGAATTCGAAAAAGTTGTGCAAATGATCATGAAACTTAGCGATATATCTTTTTCTTCTTTTTCTTCTTACAGCTTTTCAAGAGTCAACTGCTCAACATAGGCCTCCCCTATAACTCTCTTGATATAATATAATAATAATAGTAAATGTTAGATGTTCCATGTCAAATTATTCTAAGACAAAGGTAATCTTCACGTATATTTACAATATTACTACACTTAGAACTGTAATTACTAAAGTTTCGAATTGGTAAACTTTGTACTGTTGACAAATGATCGTGAAATATTTTCAGTGTTTATTTATAAAATTGTTAACGAAAGCTTAAATTTATAATATTAAATATCAATTGTCAATATGTTCTTTATTATTCACAGTGGTAGAGGCACGCATCAGCTTTTGTTGTTGCATGAATGGGCCGGCTCGACCGGGGAAGTACCACGACCTCACAGAATACCGGCGTGATGTAGAAGTCTAACAAACTGCTACGTGTCGTCTGGTGAGTGCAGGTAACCGGTGGCCCACACACCCCTCTCCCCCAATTCTGGGGGAGGGGGGCACTCTAAGAGAGGCAACGCATCTGCTATGCCTCTGGTATTGCGGGTGTTAATGGGCGGTGGCAATCACTTACCATCACGTGAGCCACCTGCTCGTTTGCCTCCCTTTTCTATATAAAAAAATCTCTGTAATTAAATACTTTTTATGGTAAAAGTATGATTAATTTTCATTTTACATACACTAAAATCTTTAAATACTGCTGAACGGCCTGTCTGTAATGATCCACTATAGGACATTACCCTTATCCGTTACGGTTGGCAAGCGGATTGTCGATCACAATACTAGACATCTCGCGCTTCAAAGCTGCTGTCCTCCACTGACTTATTTATTTTATATTATTTAATCTTTATTAATCTTTTTGGCATCATAAAGCGAGCTTAATGTTATACTTCATAATGTTTTGGAGTGGCAACCTCGTATAGGCAAACGCAGCGTAGTTCGACCCCCTGGGATACGGATTGACAACTTAAGAATGTTGCGGGAAGTCAATGGGTGGACGTGGCTGGTGGACCGTTCTTTGTGGAAAGATTTTGGGGAGGTCTATCTTCAGCAGTCGACTCTTAATAGGCTGTAAAGAAGAAGACCAAAAACAACGTTGCAATTTATTAAATAAATGAGTACTTAATATTGACTGCCATTTTTATACTGAAGAAGTACCGTGAGTAAGAATGTAATAATAGTATAATTCCCTTTACGAACATCCTCTATTCTAATTTAAAAATGACTACATTTTCATTTTATCCTGTTTTGAAGTCGGTTAAAACATTAACGCCAGCGCGGCTCGGGTAGGCGCGGCAATGGTTGCATGTACCCGATATCAAATACGACACTAAGAGGCATTACCGTGGGCTTTAGATAGTACTCTAATTAGTATGTTTGATAATTAACTTTGTAAATTATAGCCATTGTTGTGGGTACGTAACTGATACGACACATTTTATTTCTTTAGTATTTTGTTTGTAAACTTAACGTTAGCTAACGTTACTACTTTTGACGTAGGTGAGGTTGATTTTCTTACCGTGAGGTATTGGTTTAAGAACTTAACACCCCCTTTCTTACCGTGGGGATCGTAAAAGGCGATTGCCAAAAAAATAGGTAGAGTAGTCATCTTGAAAAGTACCCAAATTCAACATACCGGTAACTGCTATCGCCAATTCGCCAATCCGCCGCGTGGAGATAATGGCATTACCTACTAACAGTAGAGGCTTGTATTTCGCTGTAATGCTATGGTTATTTGAAAAAATATTAGAAGGAAATACAAGAGACCGGTATCGGGCAGCAGCACCTAAGGTGACAGGTTTCTGGTACTGTGATCAAGAATCCGCAATCCAAATGGCTACGTTAAGCGAATGAGTGAAGAACGAATGATGAAAGAAAATATACTGCCCGCAAGTTACAGTAAACAATAAAAGGGGTTGAGGTGGAGGTCGAAACAAAGAAACTTTCGAAGACCACGTGAGCAAAGCGGGAAGGCTCAGGAGTACTACAGGTAGGCTACGAGTAGGATACCTAGACGTGCGTGTATAAAAAAAATGATAAATTTTACAGAAGAGAAGAGCTATGGAGATTCGTGACACTGGGCGCTCTATATTTCTGGCATCCCCGGCAGGGACGATTTGTTAATAAATTTATTTATTTATTTAGATAAGCTTAGAACATAAAACATTATGTAACTACAAAATATGGTGCATTCATGCAGTAACAGTGCTTAATTTTATATATTTGTATATATATATGCCTATTTCCTTTTAAAGTATTAAGAATTACTAATACTACAATATATAATGAGTAACTAATCCGCCATAATTAAAATTTTAGGAAAACTCTCGTGAAAAGCGAAGTTAACAAAGATTTATAAATTTTTCACGTGTCTGAAAACGATATCTAATCGCTCGCAGCAGCGGCTAAACCATTGTATATTACCCCTATCATTAACATTCTTTGTTCGCTTTCGATTCCCACCCATCTTGAATGGATCATTGTATTATATTGATGAATGACCCATAGAAACTCTTTGTGTTAAAACTTTTCATGGAATTTACGTTTTTTTTCACATTAAAGGAAGGGAAAACTGTTACTATAGCCGACTGCTTGGTTGATAGTGTGTGAGGTGATGGTGTGAACTCACTGGTACACTCGTACCAGTGAATTTTTTTCAGAACTTTTACAATTTATTTTTACAATTTTTTTACTATTTATGTTGCAGGCTTCGACATAAAGACGGCGACGGGCTTACCACCTGGTATTGTGAAATGCGTAAAGATAGGGACAAAAAGGGAAAGGAAAGCTATGGTGGTTTCTAGCTATCTATCTTCATTTGGATGTATTTTATACATTACATCCTTCAGTATATTATTCAATACATATATTTTTACATTATCAACACTTTATTTCAGATTACAGAAAACCTTAAAAACTACGATAGCATAGTTAGATTTTAAATTAAATTTTATGTAATACTATATCGTCATAAAAGAGATTGACCAAGAGTTGAATAAATTAATTGATTTGATGTAAAAACACAGCTAAGTACTAACATCTCAACGCCTTTGCTCAGCGAACGCGATGTATGTCTTATTTGATCTTGTTGTTTTCGTACTGCTAAAGTTTTGACGTGAGTGGTTAAATTTCATCGCTTATTGCAAACGCAGGTGTTAATGTTGTTAGCGAGTTTACGTTAGAAGTCAAAAGTTTAGTTAACGTAAAGACAAGGTAGTTTTGAACCGTAAAAAAGGCTAACTAGTTTTGATATTTTAGAACATAATTTTGATATTTGATATTTAGAATATAACAAAATATTTCAGCAAAAAAGCATACTTTGTTTACTTTCTCGGTCAGAAACTTGTTGCATAAATATATTTAATAGATATATAATTATACGTAAATATTGTTATAAATAAATAAGTATCTTCACAGAATTCACAATACAGGGGTAGACAGAGGTTTAGTGTCGACAATTAAGTCCCTTTGACCCACCTTCCACCAAAGACATTTTCAGGACAACGTGGCAGGTTGTGAGCCCGTCAAGACCCATTGGAACGAGCCTGCCATCTGGGGATCGAACTCGGGTCTCCTGAATCGAAATTCCGACCACGCAACAACTCGGCTATCGTGACTTTTTAAAATATTGTTCATATAAATATTATCCCTGGCGGGACCAGCTTTAAGACCTTCTACCACAAACCTTAGGGACGACAACGCGTCAGAAACTTTTTTCTTTTGAAATTGTTTCCAAGTGTATGGGCCGCAGCTATGTACCAAGTGGCCTGTTAGTTTAGCGCACATACTCAACAATTTTTCCTGACTATTATTTGACCACGTTGTGCCACAAACGATGCTAACAAGTGCCAGTACATGAAAATAACTTTATAATGTTTTTCCACAAAACTTATTTCGGTACTCAACCTTCGTTGACAGGCAATTAGAATTTACGGAGGCTTTAAGACATTTCTGTACGTATATACGCGTGTAATTCCGTTTGTGTTTCCCATTCTGAATATGATTACTTGTAAACAAACAAACGGTTTTCGAGCATGTTCTTGACACGTGTTTGAAATTGGATCTTATAAATCATTCAATATTTCGTTCCCATTCCTTTTAACCTGAAGACGTTACAAACTATAAATAACGTTATAAACGGTTAGGTTCTTCAGTTTTTTTTTGGTCGATACATATGTATTTGTATCATTTAGATGTATGTATGGGACCGTTACCAATCTCTATAGGGGAATCATTCGGTGAAGGAAAAAGAAATTGATTAAAAATATAGTTTTTAAAATACATATCATACATAGGGGCCAATAAAAACTGCCTCAGCCTCAAAATGGTGCTCATAAGCTAATATATGTAATAAAAGTAACAATTCTTATCTTCAATTTTAATTTCTACTATTTTTAAATTGCTTTTTAGTATAATGCAACTTTACTTTTAAAAGGTATTTCAAGACTCAAAAATGTTAAGGGCTGACCATAATTCTGATATAATGAGCGCAATTTTCCTTAGAGCTTCCGACTAACGCGGTGGGGAATGATTTATGGATATTTATGGGCTTTATTCAAAAGGTTTTACGTATTACTTCTGTTTTTGCATAATTAATTCCTTCTTAAAACCTATTTGTGCCTAAGATTATTATGATTATGTCTGGGATAATCTAAAGTCTAGGTAATTTAGGCTTTAACCAAGCCTAGCTTTTTTGTTACCAGAGCTTTTTTGGGACTTTGTGACAGGTGGTAAGCCTATCGCTGTCATATTGTTCAATAGTACAAATTGTACAGAGTTTCAAAAAACTCCTAGGTGTCAGTTCCCACCACAGGAATCCCTTCTGGTGTTGGTTTGAATTCTGGTCTCTAGAATCGAATTCCGATCACCCAACCATTTATATATTATTAAAGTACATATTTAAATAAAATTCTTGAAGTATGTTTGCACTTACTAATTTAAGTGACATTTCTTGGTGTCCATGATTAATTAAAGTATTCCTTTGAGCAAGTTCAAACTTACGACCGGGTTACAACATTCCTTTCAATATTTAGAATGAAACTAAATTACATTAAGATATTTAAACGACGACCCGGTAGCCTAGTTAGTAGTGACCCTGCCTTCGAAGCTTAGGTTTACCGGTTCAAATCCGGATATGTATCTATGTAAATATATCGTACCGTTGTCTTGAACTCTAGGCTGACACTGGGCTCACCACGTATGCTTTTGCTCTGGTGTGTAGATATTAAAAAATACATGTTCACGTCATACCTAAGGCAGAGGTAGACAGAGGTCTAGACAATAACGACCTTTCGACCCACCTTACAATGAAAATATTTTTGGTACAACGTGACAGGTCATTTGTCAGTCGTCATCATTATTTCCAAGTCAACGACATAAATAAGGTAGTTAATTTAATTTCACGTAGAGGATTTCTTAATATTGAATGAGTCAATATTGGGATTATATTTACTCATTCAATATTAAGAAAGGAAATTTCAATACATATCATAATAGAAAACTTACTGCAGTAAGTTTCCTATTATGAAATCGCCAACACTACATCGTAAACTGAAACTCGTAGCAATAGCTTTAAAACTTCAGCCTTTTTATTACGCTTTTATTAAACTGAACAAAGCGATATCTGATCCTCAGAATTATGTACAGACATATTTACTGAGATATACAAGATAACAGGACGTACAAGTATTGCTAGCTTCAAACGATTTACAACCTTATGACATAGACATTTAGGGAGACTTTTTTAGCAACGTCAAATTCATTCATAATATCGTTGGCTTGGACATAAAGACGGCGACGGACTCACCACATGTCACGTTGTCCCGAAAATAACTCCGACGGAAGGTGTGGCGTAGGGACTTAATTGTCCAGACTCAGTTTGTACCCGTATTGGGAATTGCGTGAAGATATTTATTTATTTAATTCATCATCAACATGTGAAAGGACTAGTTACCATCTCATGGGGTAGACTGACGTTTTGACAATTAATTACGACCCGCCGATCGGCGAAGTTTACTCAACGATGGGTTTACGTGACACGTGGTGAACATATCGCCATCTTAGTGTCCGAGCCAAGGTTACAACGACCCTATATTGATATTTATTCACATAGATAAATGTTCATTTATACTTATAAATATCCACGACCCGTAGTATAAACATTCATATTTAGCACAAAACCATTTTCCTCAGCGGGATCCGAATCCATGCTATCGAGTCATATAGCCGCTATAACTGTAAGCATATATGTATTTTGATAACTAAAATAAAACAAAGATTTCATAATTAATAAAAAGTCACGATAGCCGAGTGGTTGGGTGGTCGGAATTTCTAGTCGATTGACCCGAGTTCTATCCCCAGGTGGCAGGCTCGTACCAATGGCTTTTTCATAAACTTACGTACGAATTATGTCGTTGGCTTGGACATGAGGACGGCGTCGAGCTCACCACCGTTCACGTTGTCCCGAATATATCTTCGGTGGAAGGTGGGTCGAAGTGACTTAATTGTCTAGACTAGACCTCTGTCTACCCCTGTATTGGGAATTGCTTAAAGATAATTAAAATAATAAATATTTAGTATCATATACACTGCTCTAATCCCAAAGTAACAACTTAAGGTGAGATCACCCAAAACCGATAATTTTAAATTAGCAAATATTTTTATAAAATGTTCGGCGTATCTAATATCAAAGATATAATACTAATTAGGAAAGTAATCTAAAGGAGCAATTTATTTTCAGACTTCTGTAAACAACACAAAGTTCGAAAGCAGTTAAATTAATTTCTTTGATTTATTCGAAATAGTTAAATTAAGTTATTTGTGTTGTTAGCTCTATACTCTTGTTACATTTTCAATTATGAAGACCTCCTTCAGTCAAACAATCATGATAGCCGAGTGGTTGGGTGATAGGAATTCGAGCCAAGAGAGCCTGAGTTCGATCTCCACGAGGTAGGCTCGTACCAATGAGTTTTTCGAAACGTATGAATGATTTATATCGTTACCTTGTATATAATTGTACCTTGTATATAAAAATATTCTTTGAAATATATGTATACATTTCAAAGAATATTTTTTTTATTAAACTTTATTTGAAATATCTATAGACGGACTTATGCACTTATCGTGCATACACAAATTGATATGTAAAAGTGAAACCGGTATATCGAAAAATAGGTACCTTGTATATATGTAAAATACAATAGTCGCAATGAAGTCACCGATAGCCGAGTTTTTGGGTGATCGGATTTCGAGCTATGTGACCCGAATTCGATCCTCAGGAGGTAGCCTCTTTCCAATGAGTAGGTCAAAATTTATGAACGATTTGTATCTTTCGTTTTGACATAAAGACAGCGAAGTGCTCACCACTTGGCACGTTTTTCCATAAAAACCGCTGAAATGTGTGTCGAAATGAATACATTGTCTCTGGCTATCTCTATTAGGCTAAATTGTATAAAAAAGGGGGGGAAGGGGCTAAATTTTGTATCAAGATTATCATTTAGTAAGTAATAAGTAGTGTAGTAATTTATTAGTCACGACAGCCGAGTGGATGGATCGGAATTACGAGTCAAGAGACCCCAGTTCGATCCCCAGATCGCAGGCTCGTACTAATGGGTTTTTCAAAACTTATGTACGTATTACATCGTTGGCTTGGACATATAGACGGCGACGGGCTCACCACCTGTTACGTTGTCCCGAAAACATCTTATGTGGAAGGTGGGTCAATGTGACTTAATAGTCTAGACTAAACCTCTGTCTACCACTGTATTGGGAATTGCATGAAGATATTTCTTTATTTATGTATGATCGTAATGTAAAATATATATACATGTATTTTTTGTATATATATACATATATGTATGTATATATATATATATATATATATATATATATATATATATATATATATACATATATGTATGTATATATATATATATATATATATATATATATATATATATATATATATATATATATATATATACATACATATTCACTATTTATTAAAAAAAGTACTAGCTCTATTTCTTTCTCGCCAAGCGAAGCTTGATCACTCTGCTACTCTATTTTAACAAGCGGAGTTTAGTCTAGTATAGTTCTTTATTCGGCAGGACGCATTTACAAAAAATCCTCAAAGAAACTCCCAACAGTACTCAAATAAGAGGTAATGAGTTTATATATTAAGATACCGTATGAATATAAGTAAGAAAATAAAGTATAATTGGATCCTAATAGCCGAAATGTCTCGGTATAGGAGAACTTCACACAAAACTACCTTAAACAAGAATTATATTTCATGCTGAACAAAAGAAGTTACACTGAAGAAGGAAGAAGAATTCATGAAACCATAAAATATTACACCTTGCGGCTTAACAAAGCTTGGTTATCTGAAGAACACTACAAATTTAAAGGACACGCGTTTATAATCATAAATCTTACTTGACAAGGGTTCTGGAATATACAAAGAATTGTTCCTGAGATACCTCTGCCTTCACATTTAGCTTGTTTTCACTGTGACAATTGTTTTTCTTAGCGCAATATAAAGGTAGCTCTAGGTGTAGACAATTTACTCATTTCGACCAAAATTTCAGCGGTGTTTATGTTGCTTATAACGTGACAAGTGGTAAGCACGTCTTTATACAGAAGGTAAATATATAAATCGTTCATAAGTTTTGAAAAACTCATTGGTACGAGCCTACCTAGTGGAGATCGAACTCAGGCTCTCTTGGCTCGAATTCCGATGACCCAACCACTCGGCTATCATGACTGTTTGACTGAAGGAGGTCGTCATAATTGAAAATGTAACAAGAGTATTGTGCCAACAACACAAGTAACTTAATTAAACTATTTCGAATAAATCAAAGAAATTAATTTAACTGCTTTCAAACTTGCGTTGTTTACAGAAGTCTGAAGATAAATTGCTTCATAAAATAGAGCAAAAAACTATCATATAAACAAAATAAATAATGTAAATAAAAAAATCTAAACTTTAAATTATCAGTGTTATTGCAAATATTTAAAACGTACCATGTAAATTTGGAGATTAAAAATATTACTTTAAAACAAGAATTAATAAATGTCTATTACATTGATAGGACTGAGAAACAAACAAAACACTGATAATATAAACAAATATCAAACCACTGGTGTGAAAATGATAAAATGATTACCGACTACTATTAAAGTTGTTTCGATATGCAGTATATATACTACAAAAATAAACCCATGTGTACTGCACCGAACTAATTCTTAAGTTCAAAAATCAAACACGAATATGACGTATTCCAGAAATGCTTTTGCTAATAGTAGATGGTTCAGCAGTCATTTTGGGATATTTCAGTACCAAAGCATAAGTTCATCCATTGTGGTGAGTTTATGCCTGCAGCTGTCAGCAATCTTCGCCACAATCACACCATCTTGAGTCCAGCATGACCTCATACCGAAGGGCTGTCTACTTTTGCTAAAAACCGCCTGTCGAGACTTGGTCAAAAACTCTTTAACAGAAATAGATGAGCCTTTAAGTTTAGATTTTGCTCTCCAAACCAGAGATCTGGTGTTGATGTTAGTAAACTTGACCAAGATTGGCCGATGATGATCTTTGGTGGCTGCTCCAATCCTGTGGCAGACACCAATACAAGTTTCTGTGATATCATTCAACTTTATTTTTTGGGTTATACTCAGCAAAACGGCCTTGCAATCTTCCTTCTCAGATTCTACCACACCTAAGAAAACTAAAGCCTTACGACGATGCTTGGTTTCTATTGCGCCAACCATACGGCAGCACTCATTAATCTGCTTACGAAGCAGACCAAGCATAGAGAACATGAGCTCCCGGAAGGTCCGGAACTCTTCTGTCACTTCAGCTACTGTTCTGGCTGTTCGTTTGCGTCCCTCGTCTTAAAGTAAAACTTTCGAGTCCAGATCCTACATTATCATTTTCTACATTGACACAGTCTATGTGTATCAATATAATATGTATCTATATAATAGTCATGCTAAAAACATCTAGACAAATGTCTAGACAATTAAGTCGTTTCGTAAGTTTTTTGAAAAAACTCATCGGTACGAGCAGGCTCGTACCTGGTATCGAACTCGGATCTCTCGACTCAAAATTCCGACCACCCTACCATTCGGCTCTCGTGACTACATGCTTTACATGCTATACATGCTTCTGAGGATCTGTAATAAAAGGGTGATAGAAAGACCGAAGTTAAGATATTGCAATGAGTTTCAGTTTACGATGTAGTGTTGGCAATTTCATGAGATGAAACTTGAACATGAGATGAAACTAGGCACGAAGAAAACAGTTTTATCGCTAGTTGTGTTCATCCAAATGAAATCTAGTGTAAAGAGTCTTAAGGATTAAATTGTCTGGATCAATTACCTCAGTATTGAGGAAAGGTACGTGTGCTTTTATTTAATTTTGTATGCTTCGATAGTTCGGTCACGTAGAACAAATGAGTAAAGATTAAACGATAAAGATATGGGTTGTGAAAGGCGAGGCTAACTTTTATAGATCATGTCAGCAAGTTGCTCGAATAAGGAGGGGTCAAGAATACTCGGATACTTATATTATATATATCATGTAGGATCGTGACAATTGGCGAAATGTTCTCACTCAAAAAAAAAAGTCACGGTAGCCGAGTGGTTGGGTGGTCGGAATTCCGAGTCGAGAGACCCGAATTCGATTCCCAGGTGGCGGGCTCGTACCAATGGGTTTTTCAAAAACTTATATACGAATCATATCGGTGGCTTGGACATAAAGACGGCGACGGGCTCACCACCTGTCACGTTGTCCTGAAAATATCTTCGGTGGAAGGTGGGTGTTAAGATCATTGAATGAACGTCGAGGTGCGGGGTGCGCCGGTCAGCTGATCGCTGACCGCACGACCTACAATGTTTTAAAACGAGTTCGTTGCACTTTCAAATTCCATACGTGTGCACGCATATAAAAGTACCGGCGTATTTTCTATTTTATGTAAATTGTTTTCTTCTTTGAATATACGAGTTACGACTACAGTACCTTTTACTTTATATTAATATTACGCCTTACCAGTGGGTCGAAGGGACTTAATTATCTAGTCTAGACTTCTGTCTACCCCTGTATTGGGAATTCCGTGAAGTTATTTATATTTACTTATTTATTTAAATGCTAATTTAAAATTCTCGGGCCTGGTTGTTCTAATATTCTTTGTCTCTGATTCTATAACACAAGTGCTTATGCTTACTTTGGGATTAGAGCAGTGTATATGACGTTTTATATTATTTATATATTTTAATTAATAAAATACATTTATAAATAATAAATACATATATAGATAGAGACAACATTACACTCATTGTTCCGATCCCAATGTAAGAAGCTGAAGCACTTGAGGCATGTAATCGGAAACAACGAAGGCACTAAAAACCCCCAGACCCGAGAAAATGTAGAAAAAGTGGTTTTTCTACATTGACACAGTTTATGTGCATCAATATAATATGTGTACCTGTATAATGCTAAAAAAATTGCACACTAATTATTACGCAT
The DNA here is from genome assembly GCA_029286605.1 of Sericinus montela. Taxonomy (NCBI): domain Eukaryota; kingdom Metazoa; phylum Arthropoda; class Insecta; order Lepidoptera; family Papilionidae; genus Sericinus; species Sericinus montela. The sequence continues at coordinate 2,074,576 of JAGSMR010000075.1, read as the reverse complement.
CACTGCTTTAGCGAAGAAGAGAAGCTCTTCAAATTTCATTATCTCGTCTGTAATATCTCACATTTCTCCGATCTCCTTACCACTCGGCTATCATGACTGTATCGAGTAATAAGTAACTAAAAGTAATAATTGAAGGTAGCAATATTAGTAAACATATCTGCTTCTAAAATAAAATAAAAATATATTCACGCCATTCCCAATACAGGTAGGCAGAGGTCTTGACAATTAAGTCGTTTCGACCCACCTTCCACCGAAGATATTTTTGTGACAGGTGGTGAGCCCGTCGCCATCTCAACGTCCAAGCCAACGATAAAATAAGTACATAAGTTTTCAAAAATCCATCGGTACGAGCCTGTTACCTGGGAGCGAACTCGGATGTCTCGACTCGAAATTCCGACCACCCTACCACTCGGCTCTCGTCACTGCATGCTTCACATGCTATACATGCTTCTTCTTTAATAAAAGCGTGATAAAAAGACTGAAGTTAAGGTATTGCAATGAGTTGCAGTTTACGGTGTAGTGTTGGCAATTTCATAAGATGAAACTCACTGCAGTTGGGATTACATTCTTTTTTTTTTTTTTTTTTTTTTAACATTATAAGCTAGCGTTTAACTACAATCCCACCTGATGGTAAGTGGCGATGTAGTTTTTGTTGGTAGGCACACTAGCTTAGAAAGAGCCTATTCACTCTTCTCTTGAAGACACCCACATTGTAATCGGACGGAAAGACTGATGCAGGCAAATTATTCCAGTCCTTTGCTGTACGCATTATGAACGACGAAGCAAAACGCTTCGTCCGAATGCAGGGTATATCGACAACAAAAGGATGGAGACCCGACGTGCGTCTTGTTGTCCGATGATGGAAAGGGAAGGGGAATTAACTCATGTAATTCCTTCGCACACTCTCCAAAATGTAACCTGTAGAACACCGAGAGACTGGCCACGCGACGTCTGTGTTCGAGACTGGACAAATTGGTAGTAACCAAGTCAGGATCACCGATTAGCCGCTTGGCCCGTCTCTCCACAGACTCCAAGGCTGCCAGTTGATATTTAGGAGCTCCAGCCCATATGTGGCAGCAGTACTCTACAGCCGACCGGACCTGAGCTTTATATAGGGTCAGAAGCTGTCCCGGAGTAAAGTAACGCCGCACTTTTGCAAGAACTCCCAATCTCCTTGCAGCGGCTTTAGCCTTAGATTCAATGAACCGCCCAAAGTTAAGCTTTGACGTGATTTCGACTCCTAGTAACTGGAGGCGGTCGGTGTATTCCAGAGATACATTCTGAAATTTAGGAGCCAAGGTGGTCTGGCTCCTTTTGGCGGAGAACAGACACGCTTGCGTTTTGGTGGCATTGAATCTCACAAGATTGGTATTTCCCCAGTTGGAAACTGCCTGTAATGTAAGATTCATACGCTCTACCATGGCCTCCCGAGCAGACTGTACTTGATCCTGTCTGGACTGAAAACGCGCCAGATATCTCTCCACAACTGTGCTGTCATCTGCATACCCAAAGAGACCGGGCTCGAGCAGGTCGTTTATGTGCAGCAGAAAGAGAGTTGCGGACAGAAAAGACCCTTGAGGAACTCCGGCATTAATCGCCATAGCCTCCGATGAGCAGCCGTCAATAACGACTCGCCGTCAATAAAGACCGTTCCCGCAAAAAGTCTTCTATCCAGGCTATCTGTCCAGGGATATACCATATAAAGGAAGCTTATTGATAAGGCTAGCATGCCAGACCCTGTCAAAAGCCTTCGAGACATCGAGCGAAACCGCGAGTGCTTCACCACTATTCTCGAAGGCCTCACCCCACAGATGTGTGACATACACTAGAAGGTCCTCAGTCGACCGATTTCGGCGAAACCCGTACTGTCGATCGCTAAGGAGATCGTCATGTTCTAGGTATGCCAAGAGGTGCGAGTTCAATATACGCTCCATAATCTTACAGAGTATGGAGGTAATTGAAATAGGTCGATAATTGACTGGGTCAACACGGCTACCTTTTGGGCACGGGCTGCACGTTAGCAAGCTTCCAGGATTTGGGAACTATTCCAGTCTTCAAGGAGAGGCGATACAAGCTTGTCAGAACAGGAGACAACTCGGGTGCACAGGTCTTAAGCACTATGGCTGGAATACCATCAGGTCCACTGGCTTTGTTCACGTCCAGATGTCGCAACGTTTTGAGAACCTCTTTGTTAGTGATGTGGACCTCTGACATTGAAGTACCACAGGGAGGTAGGGAAGTTGGAACTGCGTTGCTTGTGTCCAGACGCAAGTTGCTGGCAAAGAGATTCGCGAACAGTTCTGCCTTCTCTTTTGCCGCATGAGCCAATGTCCCGTCGGGCTTAACCAGCGGAGGCAGTGAAGGTTTACAAAAGCTCGCCTCGACCGCCCTGGCAAGAGACCACAAGGCTCTACTGCCAGATGGTTGAGCAGAGAGCTTCGTGCCAATATGCCTAATGCGGTCGAAACGAGCCTTCCGCAACACCTTTTGAAGTCTTGGCGGCTTGATTAAAGGCTCTCTTCTTGGATCTGACATCCGGAGTTTTACGGTTTCGAGCGTCAACCCATGAGAGGTACGCCAAATGTTTAAGGATTTCGGCTTGGGAACATTCGGCGCTGAACCATGGGCGAGCTTTGCCACCAACGGGTACATCAGCAAAAGGAATAAAATATTTCATAGCTAAACATACCACGTCAGTTATAGCAACCGCGCATCTCGATGGATCTCCGGAAGAGAAGCAGACCTGCCGCCAAGGATAAGATGCAAAGAAGTGTCGCATCTCATCCCAATCTGCTGACTTGTATCGCCACACTCGCCTAGTACCATGTGGGTCGAGGTCTGTTGGCATGTAAGACGATACAGATTTCACCAGACAGTGATCAGAGGTTCCTAGTGGAGAAGCCACCTCTACTTCATATCTGTCAGGATCAGTGGTCAGCAGGAGGTCTAGACAATTGGCTGTATGACCTTCAACGTCTGGCACCCTAGTAGCTTGCTTTACCATCTGGGAGAGGTTTAGCGATAAGGCGAAATTCCTCATTTCCCTCCCAGCATGGTCAGTCTTCTGGTATGGGAACAGCCAGAATTCACTTTTGTCATTCAATAAAAAACATCTACGTAAAATTCAATTACCAGAGTAGTTTGAGATTCTTTATTAACTTTTACTAAAGGAATTGTTAGAGAGTGTTCCGGAGATCGGAGGCACCTAATCAGTGACCAGTTCACTGGTCAGGTGTCTCCGATCACCTATTTTATTGTTCGATTTTAATCAATTTTTCTAGTACTGTCGTGAACCGAGATTGACATAATTAAGCCCTAAAGATCTAAGCCCGAAACCTACGCGATAGGTGGTGAGCCCGTTGCCGTCATAACGTCCTAGATAATGGGCAATATTTTTACATAGATGGGTATATTCGTCGATTGTGGCCATTTATGGTATTTTTTTGTTATTTTTTTTTAAGCACCGCCCCGATTTTTTTTCTTAGCTTCGAAGGTAGGGTCTATCCGGGCTATTAGCTAGGCTATCGGGTCGTCGTTTAAGTATCGTAATGTAATGTAGTTTTATTGTAAACATTGTTAAGAATGTTCCTCGGTTGTAAGATTAAACTTGCTCAAAGGAATACTTTAAATTTATGGACACCAAGAAATGTCTCGTGAGTTTGTAATAACACAGTTCTAAATAATGAATAAACTTCAACAATTTTATAAAAATATGTACCTACCCGATAGGACACTTTAATAATAATATATAGCCAAGTGATTAGGTGATCGGAATTCGATTCAAGAGACCCGAATTCAAACTAACCCCAGGAGACTTCTTGGTTGGGGATCTATGATTTTTTTTTCGAAACTTGGCTTGGCTAAAACACTAAGACTGCAATAGCCTAACCGTCTAACGATGTCCTTAATAATCTCCGGTAAAATGCGTGTCGTAAGAACTAAATTGCCCAGACCTCTGACTGTCCCTGTGTTGAAGAAGTACATAATAAAAAATAAAATCATAAAAATCTTAGGCACAACTAGGTTTCAAGAAGGAATTCATTATTGAAAAACAGGAGTAATCCCTAAAACCTTTTGAAGGAAGCCCATAAATATCCATAAATCTTTCCCCACCGCGTCCGCAAGAAGCGCTAAGGAAAATTGAGCTCTTTATATCAGAATTATGATCAGCCCTTAAGACTTTTGTAACCGTATGTACCGTACCGTATTTTGTAACTTTATGTACTATATACGAGATTAGTTACATTAATACTTTAAAGTAACTAATCTCGTATATAGTACATAAAGTATACTATATGCGCTATATCATATGTAAAATGATACACTGGTACCTGCACAAATAGGTCCAAGTTTTGTATTTAGATAATCTTTTACGTTCCAAGTTTATCTAAATAAATAATATATTTCTTCACGAAACGTACCCTAAGGGGTAAGCCAGAAAAATATAGTGCATAGTGTCATGTTTTTTACATTGCTCTTTCTATCATTTCAAATTTATCATTTTCTTCATACACACGTGGTCTTCGAAAGTGAGTTTGAGTCAATCTGTTCCTCAACCTTTTATTTTTAACTTTTGGGCGTTATTCATATCTTTTTCCACCATTCGGTCTTCACTCAATCGCTCATAGTGCCGAAACCATATAAGCCGTGCGTTATCCATTTTAAATAATAAAAAATAAAAGGATTTATCCGTAACTCTTAGCGGATTGACTACCGCAGTACCACTTAGGCACTGCTGCCCGTCACTGATCTATTGAATCTGGTATTTTTCCAGATTAAAGTAGCATAACATAAAAACATAAGCCTCTCTCTCCTGTCTTGCCATTATCGCTACGCTTGGCGGATTGGTGACCGCATTACAAGATACCGCGCACCTTAAACGTTGCTGTCCGTTACCGGCGTACTGAATTTTGGTACTTTACAAGTTGGTTACTCTACCATCGTAAGAAATGGAGTACTCACGATCCCCACGGTAAGAAATAGGGTATTAAGTCCTTAAGCTCCTTAAACCTCACAGCAATAAAATCTACCTCATATTCCTCGAAAGTAGTAAAATTTTTTTACACTATATTTACAAACCAAATACTAAGGAAATAAAATGTGTCGTATCAGTTACGTACCCACAACATAATTGGCTATAATTTACAAAGTTAATTATCAAGCATACTAATTAGAGTGCTATCTAAAGCCTACGGTAATAATAATAAATTTAGTGTCGTATTTGATATCGGTACATGCAAACATTGCCGCTCCTTCCTGCGCCGTCCTATTTATGGCGTTAATGTTATAACCGACTTCAAAAAAGGATAAAAATTAAAACATAGTTTATTTTTAATTGCATCGTTGTTTTAGGTCTTCTTCTACTTTTTTACAGCCTATTAAGAGTCGACTGCTGCACATAAACCTAACCCAAAGCTTTCCACAAAAAACGGTCCCAGCCACCGGCATCCTTTGACTTACCGCAACATTCTGCAAGCCGACACTCCATCTCACGGGGAGTCGACCTACGTTGCGTTTGCCTATATGAGGTTACCACTCGAAAATATTTTTTCCCATCGGTTACCAGTTAATCGATTTTCAGTTTTAGATCAAACAAAAAATTTCATCTAATCCTCTTATTGAACGAATTGAAATTTTATAATTCCGATGACGATACATTTTCATGTAAATTATAACTTTATTGAATGGGATTGGCTCCAGAGTAAAATCTCCTTAACAGTTAACGGCATAGAGTATTTTACAAAGATCTTGTTTTAAGAATTTGGAAATAAGAGTAGCAAATTCTTTTACGCCATTAATTTCGGTAAAAGTATGTGTGCTAAAAAATAAAAGTAGCCGTCTGACATAAACGGTGGGATAACCATTCAAAATACCGTAAATCAAAGAAGGGCGGCAATGAGGGTAAAGTCCCATAGTGGATCATAACAGACAGACCTTTATGCAGAATCTAAAAATTTTGAGTGTATATAAAATGAAAGTTTATCTTATTCACATTAATAAAAAAATATCTTCTAGTCATTCCGAAGACAGGGGTAAAAAGAGGTCCCACCTTCCACCGAAAACATTTCTTAGAACAACGTGACAAGTTCTAAGCCCGTCTTTATGTCCATGCCAACGATATAAATCTTACTTAAGTTTTGAAAAAAAAAACCCTTTGGTAAGTAAAGAATATAGTAATTTGCAGTGCGAGGCGAGACGCGAGCGCGAACTCATTCCACTCACCCTGATGAAGGACCACCGACAGGTCCGAAACTAGTCGGTACCTACACCGATTATTATAACGTGAGTTTAGCCGTTTTTAACTATTTTATTTATAATTTCTCACGAAAGTTTTAATAATTAAAAATTTTAGAAATTCAGAATTATTTTCGTGACTTGATGATGTAACCCGTTGAATTTAAATAAAATATGGAACTTATAGAAAATATGTTGACTATTGACATTTAATATTATAAAATTAAGCTTTCGTTAACAATTTTATAAGTAAACGCTGAAAATATTTCACGATCATTTGACAAAAGCACAAAGTTATCAATCCGAAACTTTAGTAATTACAGTGCAAAGTAAAGTGTTTGTCTCCTCTTCAACCTCACTGACTCAAATCGTCAAATACCATAACAAATTTATTATGACTTTTGTTTTAGTTTGTCAAAAAATATATAAGGATCATGATAACCGAGTGGTTTGGTAATTCCGGAATTTGTGTTAAGAGACCTGAGGTCGATCCCCAAGGCTCGTACCAAAGAGTTTTTCAAACTTATTTACGATATACATCGTTGGCTTAAAACATAAAAACGGCGACAGGCTCTCCACATGTCACGTTGTCTCAAAATATGTCTTCGGTGAAAGACAAAGGCTCGAAAGGCTTAATTGTCTAAAGCTCTGTCTACCCCAGTATTGGGAATGGTCTGAAGATATTTTTATGTATAACACCGTCCTCAATACTCGTAAGTGTTCGAATTTAAAAAAAAACCATAGGATCACTTAATGTAAATTAAAATGCCTTATTTGCTCGACGAGATCACTCAAATTAGTATCTGAATTTTGTAAATCGACGTCAAGATTACTTGAGATAAACAACACTGAATTATTTAACAAGGAACGTCTAACATTATTATTGTTATTTAACGTTTCATATTTAACGAAGTAGCAAGAGAGGACATATCGTCAAGTTTCACGATCCTTATTTTCTTACTCTTTCTCATTCATAATTTTTTGCTGACGATTAGATTCTTATATATCCCTTATGAATAGCAATGAAAACTATAAAAGGGTAGCTAGATACATATAAACTGACAATTCAAATAAGTCTTTTTATATTCCTTTTGCTGTCTATGCTATCTTGGCCCCGTAATACACAGTTTCCAAATTAATATTTGATTCAGAAAGAATTAATATTATAATATAGAATTAATATTGAAACAGTTAAGTATCTCGGTGTTCCAATACATGGTTCAATGGCTTGGAATATAAAGATAAAGACAAATAATCAAATCTACTATGAAAATGTTTTTTTTTTTTTAATAAACAGAAACATCATTTTTCTTATATAAGAAGCTTAGGAATATTGAAATGGTATTTGTATTGATTTCTTCTAGATAGCAAAACTCTATTCAATATTAAACGAATATTTATTTATTGTTATAATCTTAACATTTGAGGTTTTTGTGGATTATGTCCACAAAAAGAATTAGGTTTCTACCAAATAAAGTAAACGAAAATCTGTCAGAGCAATCTAAAAGATTTTTTTGAGTTTACTTAGAATCGAATAAACCGCATTCGTCTGTCTGGTATGTTACTGGTATCTATGTTAATCTAACTTCCGTGCTCGAAGCAACAAACAGAGATCACACTATGACAGAAAGACACGAGTTGTTGGGTGGTCGGAATTTCGAATCGAGAGACCCGAGTTCGATCCCCAGGTGGCAGGCTCGTACCGAAGGGTTTTCAAAAACTTATGTACGAATTATATCGTTGGATTGGACATAAAGACGGCGACGGGCGCACCACCTGTCACGTTGTCTCGAAAATATTTTCGGTGGAAGGTGGGTCGAAAGGATTTAATTGTCTAGACTATCCCTGAGTCATCATATCATAGTCAAGGCCTGAGTTGGGAATGGCGTGAAGATGTTAATTTAATAAATTAATTAATCCTGGCGAGTCAGGATAATAAGACGATCGTATTAAATTACTATCTTCGATCGATTTTACTATATTGTCATCGGTATTTGATAAGTCTACGAAGTTGAAATGGAATCTATTCGTTTAAAGCTAGTCGAAATCGAGTTCAAAAGATCGAGTACAGGGTACACAGAGGTCTTTTTTTTAACATTATAAGCTAGCGTTTAACTACAATCCTACCTGATGGTAAGTGGCGATGTTGTTTTTGTTAGTAGGCAGCTTAGAAAGAGCCTATTCACTCTTCTCTTGAAGACACCCACATTGTAATCGGACGGAAAGACTGATGCAGGCAAATTATTCCAGTCCTTTGCTGTACGCATTATGAACGACGAAGCAAAACGCTTCGTCCGAATGCAGGGTATATCGACAACACGGGAGACCCGCCGTGCGTCTTGTTGTCCGATGATGGAAATTAAAAGGTCTAGACAATTAAGTCATTTCACCCCTCTACCACGGAAGAAATTTCTTTGGGACAACGTTACAGGTGGTGGTCCCGTCACCGTCTTGTCCAAGCCAACGATATAAATCGTACATGAGTTTTTATTGACAAAACTCGTTGGAAAGATCGAGCGTACCACCTGGGGATCGAACTCTAGACTAGAGTCTCTTAACTAGAATTCCTATCACCAAACCTGTCGGCTATTGTGACTATTATACATATACATGTATACGTATCGTTTAACATATAATATGGTTGAATTGATAAATTTTCCATTAAAAAAAAAACTTAATTTAAAAAGACAATAAGCTGTGTGATAATAATCATTTAAAGAAATATTTATTCGGCCGTGAACTTATGTCAGGCTGAAATTTTCATTCATTCGTGCTAAAGTTTACAAATTGTTTTCTAATTTATTTACCTCAGGCTTACTGGTAGCCTTCAGATAAATTGCAATTTATTTTCTACTCTGTACTTGTGGCTTAGCGTACACATAAAGTTACGGTAAGATGGCTTTAACAATATAATCCGGAATAAAATAAATTCAGTTTTTGTAATATGTTTAAGAGAATACTAGTTTGTTGTAGCTAGGTCTACTATAGCAATTTCATTACTAAACAAGCATTTTTAATAAATTCTAGGACCTATAATTCGGAGTGCAAGATATAATTTATATCTACAAAGTTTTTTTGTATGCTTGTCAATTTTAAACAAGTGAGAATTATGTTGATAAGGCGATAGCCTAATTGGTAGTGACCGAAACTTGATTTCAGGTTCGAGTCCCGCTACAGACAAACATTTGTGTAACGAATGTGAATGTATGTACTCGAGTCATGGATGTTTATATGTAGATATGAATATTTATCTATCTAAATATATAAGCATGTGATTATACTATACCGTCAGCGTACACGCTAAGACCCTGTCACGTAATCCCAAATAGTTTTCAGTGTAAGGTGGGTTAGAAAGACTTAATAGTCTTATCCTCTGTCTATTCAATTATTAGGAATGTGCGTGAAAATAAAAAAAGTTCAAGGATTCAATGTTAATTTAAACATAGCGCCTTTCGAAATTCTAATAGCAAAGACTTCTGAGGTTTCACATCAGAAAAGTTTTCATGATGAAAAGTAGATTTTATCGTTTTGTATACCAGACTTAAAGACAACTGACAATCTTAATTAACTTAAAAAATAAATAAATATAAATAAATATCTTCACGCAATTCCCAATACAGGGGTAGACAGAGTTCGAGTCTAGACAATTGAGTCCCTTCGACTCACCTTCCACCGAAGATATTTTCGGGACAACGTGACAGGTTGTGAGCCCGTCGCCGTCTTTATGTCCAAGCCAACGACATTCGTACATAAGTTTTTGAAAAACCACCACCAACTGGGGATCGAACTCGGGTCTATTGACTCGAAATTCCGACCACCCAACCACGCGGCTATCGTGACTTCTTAGGCTTAGTTAACTAAGCTACTTATATTTCAATGTAGGTAAAGTCGGTCATCAACATGAGCTCAGATTGCATTTTTGTGATCTTCTTCGTTTTTACAACCTATCAAGAATCCACTCAAGATAGGCCTCCTCAAAACTTTCCACAGTGAACGGTCCTCAGTCATCTGCATCCTTCGACTTCCCGCAACATTTTATAGTTTAGGTAAAAAGTCACGATAGCCGAGTTGTTGGGTGGTCGGAATTTCGAGTCGAGAGACCCGAGTTTGATCCCCAGGTGGCAGTACCAATGAGTTTTTCAAAAAAGAAACTTATGTACGAATTTCATCGTTGGCTTGGACATAAAGGCGGCGACGGGCTCACCACCTGTCACGTGGTCCCGAAAATATCTTCGGTGGAAGGTGGGTCAAAGGGACTTAAGTGTCTAGACTTGACCTCTGTCTACCCCTGTATGGGGAATTGCGTGAAGATATTTATTTTTAGGTAAAACGAAAACTTGCTGCGGGTGTTCGTGGGCGCAGGTGACACTTACCTTTGCACGTATGGGTCATTTTAAAAAAACTTTTGTTTTTTATTTATTCCGGTATATTACTCTCTCCATTATAGTGTGAAAGTGGAAGGTGGGCCGAAGGGACTTAATTGTCTAGACTGGACCTCTGTCTACCCCTGTATTGGGAATTGCGTGAAGATATTCCATTATAGTCTGAGGTAAATAGGCGTGCGAGATAGGCCGAGATTAACTTACGAAGACCATGATAGTAAATTGCTTCAAGAGGGGCGGGGTGAATACTCGGACACCTAAACATGCATGGGTAAAGAAAATGATGAAATTGAAAGAAGCGAATGAGGTATGTAAGAATCGCGACACTTGGGGATCTGTTCTTTCTGGCTACCCCCATAGGGATAGTGCATGAAGATTAGTAAGTCCATCACAGTCCGCTATTTGACTTGCGTCGATAAGCTTACTAAACGCAAATCGTAAAGCTCCCATATCAACAGCAAAGTAAACGTTTAATACACTGCTCTAATGCAGTTTCACTTGAAAGTAAAATACATTAGTAAAGTTAAGAAATCAATGACCTACATTTGTATTTATAAGTCGTGGAAGCGTAGCGGTCAGGACTTTAATATTTGAACGTGAGTAATCGAGTTTTTATCTTATATAAATCAATAGCAATAAGGAAACCTATATAAATCATAATGGATGGCCGAAATGTATGTACTTCTTAACGACTGCACCAAATTTGATAATTAATTCAATTTGTGTTTATTATTGTCAGGACTAAGTATTCAATTTAAAAAACTAAAATTCATATTATAAGATTTAAAAACATCTGCCATGTTTTTAAATCTTATAATATGAATTTTAGTAAGATTTATCGTTGTGGTATTTAAATGTGAATATGAGGCATCAAAACATCGGTCGGCGCATGTCGTATTCGCACACAACGAGAGTGATGTTGACTGACGTTAGGTATGATACAACAGTCAAATTCTTATATACATATTGGGGTAGACAGAGGACTAAAAATTTAGTCCTTTCGAACCACCTTCCACGGAAGATATTTTTGGGATAACGTGACAGATGGTGAGCCCGTCGCCATCTTACTTACAATAGAAATATAAATCGTAAATAGGTTTTTTAAAAAAACCCATTGGTACGAGCCTGCGACCTGGGGGTCGAACTTCCGGGTTTCTTGACTTCTTTGCTTGAATTCCGATCACCCAACCACTCGGCTGAGGTGACGTACTCTATGGAAAAATGAGTACTATATCTTAATATTGCAAGTAATTCAGGCTTCAAGTCGAATAATTAGGATTATGATGTGCTAATGGGAAAGTTCAATTACCACAACGTAGCCTGAACAACAGATTTCTTTATTTTTATGGTCTCTCCAAAGCATTACCTGGCACAATATTCTGAATTACAATTGGCCATTCCATATGATATTATTCTCTTACAAATATTATTTAGAAACTACGTACCTACTACGTACCTAATTTATAAGGTATTTTCTAATTCTGTAACACATATCCATTACATGCAGTAATTTTTTATATTTTTTAAAATATTTTCTAGTGTTAAATTTTTTATAACCGAGGTCAAATTTAGAACCAGACAGAGGCATTATTGTCATCACTTAATAGTGACCACAAAATGGGTTAACCAATTTCGTGTGAAATGTGGATGTGTCATATGGAATTAATTATAATCCAACTGATAAGAATTAAAGAGTATACAAGTATTTCACATACATCGAAAATATTAACAAAAAAGATATGGTGATACGAAGTTCACCGGGTCAGTCAGTATATATAAGCGAAATACCATCTTATCTTCTTAATACGAATATTTATGTCGAGATCTCTAAAACTATACAACCGATTGACTTGACATTTAGCCCGATGATGCATAGTTATTTCGGGATGTAGATGCTCATTAAGAACGAATTTAACGCGGACCTCTAAAATAAATTTTATAGACTTAGGTGAAGTTTCACAATGCAAGCAATGCTGACTTCTGAGCAGTAAATATGACTATAAATTAACTTGACTATAAATTATTATTAGGTTGGAATCCCGCCCATTTTAATCCACTTTTTAAATCTCTTATTACCAAAATGATCGCCGAGGTTTACGTACTCAAAATTTTTCCGGTGTCACCACTAAAGTCCAAGGTACGATTCCGTAAGAATCAATGTAAAAAACCACTTTTCCTACATTTCCTCGGGCGTGGGTGTCTGTGAGACTTTCATGGTTTCCGAGTCCTTAACGTGTACTTTAGCAATTTACGATGCATGAATGTGTATACTTTTCTCTTTAAAAATCTTATAGTCTATTTAAATTGTTTGCATTAATTACATCAATTCTAAATATTACTTCGAATAATATTTAAAGAGATAAGATAAATATTAAACGACGTCTACCTGTGGCTTCTGTCACTTAACTGTCGCTTTTAACTTAATTTCTCCAAAGGAAAGTGCGCGAATTATTTCGTCTCTCATTTTATTTTTCTTTCAAAGGATATAATAAAGTTTTGAATATTTTTTGTGAAAATAGAATAGATACCTGATCAAATGATATACATTCATACATACTTATCGGGCTTTTAAAGTCCACTGCAGGACATAGGCCTCTCCGATAGGAAGGATTTGCCATAATCGCCACGCTTGGCAAGCGGATTGGCGATCGCAGTACCAGACCACTCGCACCTCAGACGCTGCTACCCGTTTTTGGTCTGATGGTTATTCCGCAATCTATCGGTTGCCGCTTTTTTTTTACAATTAATTTCTACAAAGTAACCTCTGAGTCCTATGTCCTGCATATATGTATACAAACATACATTAGAGCCTGTAAAAGTCTACTACTATTACAGGCTATAATGTATGTATTTATGTAACTTCAATAAGCTGGGACACATCTCATCATCATAGAGCATATATTCCTCCATTTGATGGCATCCAACAAAGAGTGTCTCAACTCGGCTATCAGGCTATCTATGATCGGTTTGTTCTTTTGGCCTTGCGAATGCATGTAGCGTCGCTATGCATCTTCTATCTTTCGTAGCATGGAGAACTTTCTGAGGAAATATTTGTATTTATTCCATTCATCTGATAAAGTGTCGGTCTCTTAGGGTTGTGTCGTTGCCTTAGGGAGCATGCCTAACTATAAAGATACTCGTACAACTATAAGATAACAAGAAAGTAATAAACGATCACAATTGTGGTAAAACATTTTTGTCATCTAACGTATGCTCTCGATTTGTCCCCGTGCGTCGTTCACATGCACAGCGCGTACTTCAGCATTAAATATAATTTATTTCCACTATTTTAATAACTCTGATTAACTTTTGAAGCACGTAGTAAAAAGTTTTGTCAAAGAATACCTTAGGTGTCCAGTTTGCATCTTACATACATTAAAAACAAGAAAAAAGCAAAAAATATTATTCATTACCAAATAACAAAAAAAAATCACAAATTAAGTTTATACTCGAGTCATGGACGTTTATGTTTTTGTAAATATTTATCTATGTAAAAATATACGTATACAATATATATTATTTACGTTAAATGTTAAAAATTTTTAGAACATTTTTTCCCGTCAGTGTTGTAAGCGGAGACAATTCAAAATGTCTGAACCAAACGGGCCGTAGCGTCTAAGCTAGGATATGTGTTATATACTGTGATCGCCAATCCGCTTGTCAAGCGATACAGCAAATCACCAGAGTATATTGTATAAAATGTTGGCATAAACATAAAAACGGCGACAGGCTCACCATATGTCACGTGTTCTCAAAAAATTTCTTCGGTAAAAGACGAAGGATCGAAAGGATTAATTGTCTAAACCTCTGTCTATCCCAATATTGGGAATGGTCTGAAGATATGTATATGTATAAGACCGTCATCAATACTTGCAAGTACTTGTAAGTAAACTTTAAAGTACCATAGAATCACTTTAAGTAAATTAAATGCCTTATTTCCTCGACGAGATCGCTCAAAGATTTATAAATTGGCAACTTTTATATATTAATAAATTGGCAAGTCGACGTCAAGATTACTTGAGATAAACAACACTGAATTATTTAACAAGGAACGTCTGACATTATTATTGTTATTTAACGCTTTATCTTTAACGAAGTAGCTAGAAAGGACATGTCGTCAGGTTTCACGATCCTTATTTTATACTCTTTCGAATTCATAATTATTTTGCTGACGATTAGATTCTTATATAACCCACGGAATGAAGGGTGGTGAATTACTGAGCCTTAGTTGTCTCTTACAACACCTTCGGGAAGTATGAGATTGGTATATTTTTACCACACAGCTTATTACTATGATAATTCCTTTAACATTTGGCGTTCTACAGGGTTTATCTTTGGGCCTACACACTTCTTAAAATATATTAATTATCCTGGGCACAAATAATTGCATTTTTTTGTATGCATTGATTTTATTTTTTATTTTTGAATTTTGAGACGATATTTGTGAACTTATTAAAGGTGCTTAATGAACAAAAGCTCGTATTTACGCTGAATAGCAATGAAAACTAAGCATGGTAGCTAGATACATATTAACTAACAATTCAAACAAGTCTTTTATCTTTGCCCCCTACTCATACAGTTTCCGAATTCATATTTGATTCTGCCCCAATATATCTCAATCCGAAACAGTTAAGTATCTCAGAGTTCCAATCCATTGTTTAATGGCTTGGAATATAAAGATAGAGTCAAATAATAGAATCTACTATGAAAATTGTTTTTTTTTATTAATATTGAAATCGTAATTGTATTGCTTTTTCTAGATAGCGAAACTCTATTCAATATTAAACGAATATTTATTTTTTATTAAGATAAGATATTTAAGATTGTTGTAGATTAGATCCACAAAAAGAAAAGGTTCCATTCGAACAAAGTAAATAAAAATAGGTTTCGGAAAATAGCAACCCAAGAACACTTTTTTGGAATTATCTCCTTAAGAATCAATTTTTATATAAACTCGGGGTATAACAATTTATGGGGACTGAAAGCAAACTTTCTCCTATATATCCTATATATCGATAAAGATAATTACTCGTAATTATATTAATTTGTTGCTTCCAGCATGGAAGACAGATTAATATAATTAAAATAAATAAATATAAATATCTTCACGCAATTCCCAATACAGGGGTAGACAGAGGTCAAGTCTAGACAATTAAGTCCCTTTGACCCACCTTCTACCGAAGATATTTTCGGGACAACGTGACAGGTGGTGAGCCCGTCGCCGCCTTTATGTCCAAGCCAACGATGAAATTCGTACATAAGTTTTTGAAAAACTCATTGGTACTGGCACCTGGGGTTCGAACTCGGGTCTCTCGACTCGAAATTCCGACCACCCAACAACTCGGCTATCGTGACTTTTCAAAACAATACTAATATTTTTCATTCATTATTTTATTTTAGTCACGATAGCCGAGTTGTTGGGTGGTCGGAATTTCGAGTCGAGAGATCCGAGTTCGATCCCCAGGTGGCAGTACCAATGAGTTTTTCAAAAACTTATGTACGAATTTCATCGTTGGCTTGGACATAAAGGCGGCGACGGGCTCACCACCTGTCACGTTGTCCCGAAAATATCTTCGGTGGAAGGTGGGTCAAAGGGACTTAATTGTCTAGACTTGACCTCTGTCTACCCCTGTATTGGGAATTGCGTGAAGATATTTACTTTTTTTTTTTTTATTATTTTATTTCTATACTACGAATTATTTTTAATTCGATTCATCGTCAAAGGGTGTTTTTGAAATTTTTTAAATTAGTTTTTTAGTTAAATTTTCTTTCGCAACATAATAAAAGATGTACTAAGGAAATAATATGCGTCGTATCAGTTACGTACCCACAATATAATTGGCTATACTTTACAAAGTTAATTATCAAGCATACAAATTAGAGTATCAAGCATACAAATTAGAGTGCTATCTAAAGCCCACGGTAATGCCTTTTGGTGTCATATTTGATATCGGGTACATGCAACCATTGCCGCTCCTACCCGCACCGTCACTTTTTTATGACGTTAATGTTTTAACCGACTTCAAAAACTTGAAAATTAAAATTTATTCAAAGAAATGTTTCATGTACAATAACATAGTAGTGTACGATAAACTGTTGCAGCAGTATTAACTGTGTCGTAGCTATTAACGCCCACCTCCAAACATTTAAAAGTCATGTAGTTCTTAATTATTGGAATTGTACTTGTACGAAAAATCAGAGAAAAGGAACAAATAATATGAAATCGGCGCTGATTTTTTTAACTTAAAAAAATCTGCATTTATGCTGAGTTGAAACCGATTTATGACGACAATTGTTTACTTATTTTTATGTTGTTATTTTTTCTGTACCTTTAGTTTTTGTTGTTTATGTATGCTATTTAAAATGTATATCTTCACGCAATTACCAATACAAGGGTAGACAGAGGTCTAGTCTAGACAATGAAGTCCCTTCCACCGAAGATATTTTCAGTACAACGTGACAGGTGGTGAGCCCGTCGATCGCCTTTATATCCAAGCCAACGATATAATTTGAACATAAGTGTTTGAAAAACACATTGGTACGAGCCTGCCACCTGGGAATCGAACTCTGGTCTTTCGACTCGAAATTCCGACCACCCACTACTCAGCTATCGTGACTTTTCAAAACAATACTAATATTTTTCATTCATTATTTTATTTTAGTCACGATAGCCGAGTTGTTGGGTGGTCGGAATTTCGAGTCGAGAGATCCGAGTTCGATCCCCAGGTGGCAGTACCAATGAGTTTTTCAAAAACTTATGTACGAATTTCATCGTTGGCTTGGACATAAAGGCGGCGACGGGCTCACCACCTGTCACGTTGTCCCGAAAATATCTTCGGTGGAAGGTGGGTCAAAGGGACTTAATTGTTCAGACTTGACCTCTGTCTACCCCTGTATTGGGAATTGCGTGAAGATATTTACTTTTTTTTTTTTTTATTATTTTATTTCTATACTACGAATTATTTTTAATTCGATTCATCGTCAAAGGGTGTTTTTGAAATTTTTTAAATTAGTTTTTTAGTTAAATTTTCTTTCGCAACATAATAAAAGATGTACTAAGGAAATAATATGCGTCGTATCAGTTACGTACCCACAATATAATTGGCTATACTTTACAAAGTTAATTATCAAGCATACAAATTAGAGTATCAAGCATACAAATTAGAGTGCTATCTAAAGCCCACGCCAATGCCTTTTGGTGTCATATTTGATATCGGGTACATGCAACCATTGCCGCTCCTACCCGCACCGTCACTTTTTTATGACGTTAATGTTTTAACCGACTTCAAAAACTTGAAAATTAAAATTTATTCAAAGAAATGTTTCATGTACAATAACATAGTAGTGTACGATAAACTGTTGCAGCAGTATTAACTGTGTCGTAGCTATTAACGCCCACCTCCAAACATTTAAAAGTCATGTAGTTCTTAATTATTGGAATTGTACTTGTACGAAAAATCAGAGAAAAGGAACAAATAATATGAAATCGGCGCTGATTTTTTTAACTTAAAAAAATCTGCATTTATGCTGAGTTGAAACCGATTTATGACGACAATTGTTTACTTATTTTTATGTTGTTATTTTTTCTGTACCTTTAGTTTTTGTTGTTTATGTATGCTATTTAAAATGTATATCTTCACGCAATTACCAATACAAGGGTAGACAGAGGTCTAGTCTAGACAATGAAGTCCCTTCCACCGAAGATATTTTCAGTACAACGTGACAGGTGGTGAGCCCGTCGATCGCCTTTATATCCAAGCCAACGATATAATTTGAACATAAGTGTTTGAAAAACACATTGGTACGAGCCTGCCACCTGGGAATCGAACTCTGGTCTTTCGACTCGAAATTCCGACCACCCACTACTCAGCTATCGTGACTCTTAATTTCCTAATTTTAATTCATGTTTATTGGTTTTCCATATTAACTTGATATGAACAGTATTACAGAAATAGTATGCAAGTGTGTTTAATGTATCGAAGTATTATTGTTGAGTGTCTATCTATATTTACTGCTATGTCGCTTACTTCTGCTGCGGATCACCGAGCATAGCTCTTTCCATAGCACGCTGAGCAACTTTGAGCTTCCTCATTTAGTCTGCATTGAAAGACCATTCCTCGATCCAGGTTATCACTAGCAAAACGCACTGGTTATATACTTTGGACTTAAGACATTAAACTATACTCGACATAAAGTAAAATAAATAAATAAATCATTTAGTGATTTTTAATAATGCTTCAGTTCCATCATACGAAATGAGATTCTCAATGCCATTGTGTAATTTTTAGCATTGAACTAAAGGTTGTGAGTTCAGAACCCACAGGGTTCAGATCCCGTTAGGAAAAAACATTTATGCGATAAATATTAATAATTCGAGCACAGGACTTTGATATGTATGGTAATAAAACATGCAAAAATAGTCCAAGTTTGGCAGTTGAGGATGATGTGCAGTATCGAAAGATTTTCGTGTAGATAAAATGTAAAATGTGTGACAGGGGTAAGAGGTCAAGAGAATTAAGACCTTTCGACCCACCTTCAACCGAAAATATCTGTTGAAACAAATTGAAAAATGCTGAGCCCGTCTTTAAGTCAAAACTAATGCTATAAATCATACTTAAGTTTTTGTAAAAACCCACTAGTAATTAAAGTATATATTAATTTAGAATTTATTTTCATGACTTTGATGTAACCCGGTGAATTGATGTGATCCGGTGAAGAAGATACAAGATTAACTAAAGTAAATAAAATATGGAACTTATAGACAATATGTTGACTATTGAGATTTAATATTATAAATTAAGCTAACAATTTTAATTAAAATTGTTAACGAAAACAATTTTGTAAGAAAACACTGGGAAAATATTTCATGATCATTTGTCAACAGTACAAAGTTTATCAATCCGAAACTTTGGTAACTACTGTAAAAAATTTGTCACACTCACATCAACTCACATCGTCAAATACCATAACCAATTTATTATGACTTATTTTTTTTAATTTGCGACGTAATACAAATATAAAAAAATATATAAGGGCCGGGTGGTTCGGTGATCGGAATTCGAGTCAAAAGACCAGTTTGGTTTTTCTAGAGTATGTACGATATATCGTTAGCTTGGACATAAAAACGCCGGAAGGCTCACCACCTATGACGTTGTCTCAAAAAATTCACGAATAGGTCCACGTTTTGTATTTAGATAATCTTTTACGTTCCAAGTTTATCTAATTAAAAAAATATGTTTCTTTACGAAACGAACCCTTAAGGGAAGTCAGAAAAATATAGTGCAAAGTTTCATGATCCTTACATAGCACTTTCTGTTCTTTCAAATTTGTCATTTTCTTCATACACACATGGTGTTCGAAAGTTAGTTTGAGTCGACCTGTTCCTCAACCCCTTTCATTGTTAATTTTCGGGCATTATACATATTTTTTTTAACCATTCGGTCTTCACTCAATCGCTCATAGTGCCTGAATCATACAAGCCGAGCGGTATCCATTTTAAATAATAAAAAATAAAAAGATTTGCCCTTAACTCTTAGCGGATTGATTGGGGTACTGCGGTACCCCTTAGGCGCTGCTGCCCGTCACTGGTCTATTGAATCTGGTATTTTTCCAGATTAAAGTAGTATAACATAAAAACATAAGCCTCTACTGTATTGCCATTATCGCTACGCTTGGCAGATTGGCGATCGCGATTACAAAATACCGCGCAACTTAAACGTTGCTGTCCGTTACCGGCGTACTGAATTTTGGTACTTTACGAGTTGGTTACTCTATCATCGTAAGAAATGGGGTATTAAGTCCTTAAGCTCACAGCAATAAAATCTACCTCATCTTCCTCGAAAGTAGTAAAATTTGTTTACTTTACATTTACAAACAAAACACTAAGGAAATAAAATGTGTCGTTACGTACCCACAGACACAAAATGTGTCGTTACGTTTCAGTTACGTACCCACAAAATAATTGGCTATAATTTACAAAGTTAATTATCAAGCATACTAATTAGAGTGCTATCTAAAGCCCACGGTAATGCCTTTTAGTGTCGTATTTGATATCAGGTACATGCAACCATTGCCGCACCTTCCTGCGCCATCCTATTTATGGCGATAATGTTTTAACCGACCTCAAAAAATAATAAAAATTAAAGTATAGTTTTTTTTAATTGCAACGTTGTTTTAGGTCTTCTTCTTCTTCTCTACAGCCTATTAAGAGTCGACTGCTGAACATAGACCTCTCCCAAAGCTTTCCACAATGAACGGTTCCCTGCCACCTGCGTCCACTCTCTTCCTGCAACAAGCCGTCATTCCATCTCATGTGGGGTCGACTTACATTGCGTTTGCCTGTACGAGGTCACTGCTGCCACCCGAGAACCTTTTCTCGGAATCGGTTATCAGTTCGGACTGTATTTGATTGTAGGGGCTGGCAGGAGTCTCGTGGAGAATAATACGCTGACACTAACGTGAAAACAAACGTCTTTTTTTGGCTCACAGATTTAGCACTAATTAGTAGGTAAAAACACTAATATTACTGTTTCTACAAATAAGACACGCAACGTGGCGCAGAAAGGCAAAGAGAGAGAGATTAGAACACAAGCCTGCAGATGGCAGCACAGTATTGGCTACGTTCCAATATCAAATTATGTTTGCTTCTAACATAAGCTGGGGCATCAGAAAGATACAAACAGATTATAGATTAAGCTGGGGCCTCATAAAAATACACAACACCGATTCATTAAGTTAGTTGCTTACATATTATATTCTAATCTATTCCAAGGTACACAAGTTAACATTGTTCAGCTAAAACTGATAATCAATATAGGTACCTAGGTACCTATGAAACACAGATGTAAACTTTTAGCAACTTATATGACAATAGAATAAGTGGTTGTCTTGTGCTAATAAAGGAAACTGATATTCTTAATATTAAAGTTTGTTATGAGGGTTACATCATACACAATATGAAAGTAAGTATGACTCACATTCACACAAGTTTATCATTATTTAATTAACTTAAGAAATCGCTTAACTAAACGTAATGCTAGGAAGCATTGTTAGAAAATAAGTAAGTACAAAAATAACATTAAATGAAACTCACATTGTTTTCATTTTTGAACAATAATTTTTAACAGAAATCATAATTTTTTGATTTAACAGTGAATAAAAACTCTTTAGTTTAATATATTAAGTAAGTGAAACATGGAATCAATATTTCTTACCTAGACAACAGAAAATAATATTAGCACTTTTTGCATCTTAAAACTACAGCATCTTGCTCATTATGACTAAGAGATACATATAGTTAATTTACTTGTAATAATTTATTGATTACAATCTATGGGTAGTACACACACCCTAGTAACACTGCGGTTATGCTTATGCCCGCTAGCAGTTGTTACTTCCACAGCGCGGACATTACCATCTTTACCACGAAACAAATTCGTTATACATGCCATAGGCCATTGCAGTGGAGGTGTATTGTCATTACATAGTATAACCAGACTACCTATAGTTAAATTAAGTACATTGTTGTGCCATTTTGGTCTGTGCTGTAACAGGTTAAGGTAACTTTTTAGCCAATATTTCCAAAAGTTTTGTTTCATATTTATAGTTATAGTCCAGAATTTCAGTAAGTTTACATTAGTATTGCTAACATCACGCTCAGGATAAGTATAGAGAGGAGCGCCTATCAGAAAGTGCCCTGGTGACAAAAATGAGAAATCATGTGGATCAGCTGTTATAGCTGTGAGTGGACGAGAATTTAAAACCCCTTCAATTTCAACTAAAACAGTATTCAGCTGTTCATATGATAGTAACTTTTTACCTACAACACGCTTGAGATGGCATTTAGCGCTTTTAACACCACTCTCCCAAAGTCCACCAAAGATTGGACTGTAAGCCGGTATAAAATGAAATTTAATGCCGCGGCTAGAAGCAAAGGCTCGAACTTGCTGTTGGTGACTTTGAGAAGAGTGTAAGCGATAGAACTCGTCTAATTGTTTTCTTGCCCCTTGAATGTGGCACCGTTGTCGCAATGGACTTCACTGGGCAGGTTTCGTCTAGCGATAAAGCGCTTGAAGCAAGCAAGGAAATTTTCAGTTGTTAAATCTGAGGCAAGTTCTAAATGTATTGCTTTGGTAGTGAAGCATACGAATAATAAGATGTAACCTTTTCCTATTATTGGTTTCCTAATGCGGCTGTTCTTGACCGATACCGGCCCAGCAAAGTCCATGCCAACCTTCTCGAACGGACGACATGGAGTCGTTCTCTCTCTCGTTCAGAGGGCAAGGAACCCATCAGTTGAGTTCTTGCGGCAGCTTTGTTTCTGAAACAGGTTACACATTTGTGTATTACTCTTTTCACGGTACGCATTCCATCTACAATCCAAAACCTTTGTCTAAGGGAACTGAGAACTAATCGTTGCCCTGCATGTAGCAATTTCAAGTGTTCAGATCTCACAATCAAGTTAGTGATCTCAGAGTCTCTGGGAAGAATTGCTGGATGCTGGCTGGCGTAGGGAATTGGTGCGTTTTGTAAACGGCCTCCAACTCTGATGATGCCATCCGCATCGAGAAATGGTGTGAGAGGTTTCAGACTACCAGTAACCTGTGTGTGAGGATCGACAGATCGCAAGCACTTGATTTCACTAGAGGAAAACATGTTCTGCTCGTGCTGAACTATAAGTAATAATGCTTTATTTAATTCAGTTGTTGACAAGTATTGTTTGTTTTTTACAGAGTTAGGCCTAATATTCCTACAGAACAGAAGAAATATTATGTAAGCAAGAACACGAGTCATTTTATTTATGTCTGAAAACTTTTTTAGTTTATCAAAGATAGTGTCAGTTGTGGCAATCGCAGCACATACCAGATTGTCATTGTTGCAGTTGTATTTGGACAGGGCTGTAGGTACCTGGGGTGCAGATCGAAGTACAAAGTCTTTGTCATGCAAGAAGCATGGCCCCAGCCACCAGGTTTGATTGCCTCTGAGCTCCTGTGGTGACAGATCACGGCTGAGGCAGTCAGAGGGATTGTCTGCGGTGTTCACATATTTCCAATGACAACCTTGTGTCAGGTCCTTAATTACTCTGACCCTATTTTCCACATAGGCTTCATGTTTCGTGACATCTGGCTTTAGCCAAGCTAGTACAATCTGGGAGTCTGAATATAGAAAGGTACCACTGATGTGTAGATTAGTGCCGATTGTGTGGAGTACCTTTATGGATAACTCAGCGAGATGGATAACAGCTTATAAGGTACTAGATGTCTAGTACTGCGATCGACAATCCGCTTGCCAAGCGTAACCAGTGAGGGTAATGTCCTATAGTGCATCTATACAGACACACCGTTATACAGGATTTAAAAATTTTAGTGAATATAAAATTAAAATTTATAAAATTTTTATAAATAAAAAAAATATTTTCGCGCCATTCCGAAGACTGGGATAAACAGAGGTCTCATCTTGCACCGAAAACATTTGTTGGGACAAATTGATAGCCAAGCCAACAATATAAATCATGCGTTAGTTTTTGAAAAAACCTAATGGTAAATAAATAATATAGTAATTTTGAATTTATTTTCATGACTTTTATGTAACTCGGCGAATTGATGTGATCCTGTGAAGAAGATACAAGAGTAAATATAGTAAATAAAATATGGAACTTTTGGAGAATATGTTGACTATTGACATTTATTTATTTACATTGACATAAAATTAAGCTTTCGTTAACAAATTTATAGGTAAACGCTTTGAAAATATTTCACGATCATTTGTCAACAGTACAAAGTTTATCAATCCGAAACTTTGGTAATCACAGTGAAAAGATTGTTTGTCTTCTGTAGACACTCGAGCATACAGCGGTGTAGGCCTTGTCACAGACCACTTCCTTGTCATAGCCCGAATACATGGCCTTTTTAAACGATGGCGACACCGAGTGTTTTGGACAAAATAAAAGTGCAAGAAAAAGACAAGAAAATCTGCAAGAAAAAGATAAGAAAGACGAGTATGTAGAGAAACTGATAGAAAGTTTTAGAGGCATAGAAGAGATATATGTGATTGAAGATTTGTGGGAGACTTTTAAGAAAGGAGTGAATGTAACTGTTGAGGTATGCGGAGTAGCTAAACGAAGGAAAGGAAGAAACAAGTATAATGTGTGGATGGATAAAGATGTACAAAAGGCTGTGCAAGAAAAGAAGAAAGCGTGATTTGATTGGTTAGCAACAAAACTTAACCAAAAACTTCAAAAGGCGATGAATGACGAGATAAAGGAAGCGAGAAAGAAGTGTAAAATATTCGAATCAGAATCAATAACTAGAAAGAAAGAAGAACAAAAGGATGATTTTGATAGGAGGCTCACTGAAGATTTCCAGTCAAACATTAAGTTTTTCTGGAAATCCGTCAATGCAGCCAGAGGAAAAACTTCTACATCGGAGCTGAACACAATCAGGA
Organism: Sericinus montela; assembly: GCA_029286605.1. Classification (NCBI taxonomy): domain Eukaryota; kingdom Metazoa; phylum Arthropoda; class Insecta; order Lepidoptera; family Papilionidae; genus Sericinus; species Sericinus montela. Next base: position 2,049,518 of record JAGSMR010000075.1, on the reverse strand, counting down.
ATCAAGATGGGCACATTATAAAAGGAGAAGAATATGTGTTAAAGAGATGGAAAGAGTATTTTGAATGTTTATTTGAAAGATAGGAAGTGCAGGTACAACACCCGGCACCATGGTTAATATAAATGCAGATGAAAGTGAGATAAGCGTGGATGAAATAGTAAAAGCGTTGAAAAGTATGAGATTAGGTAAGGCTGCCGGATATGATAGGATTACCGTCGAGATGCTGAGGACTGGACAGGGCTTAGTGGCTAGTCAGCTGTACCGCCTTTTCAATTTGTGCTGGCGAAATGGGCAAGTACCGGGAGACTGGTGCAAAGCCGTAATCTTGCCATTATATAAGGGAAAAGGGTCACGGCAGGACTCCGTAAATTACAGCGATATAAGCCTTCTCAGCGTCGTCGGTACATTATATGCGAAAGGGTTATGAATGAAACAGACGAAAAAGTATGGGATGCACAAGCGGGATTTATAAAGGGAATGGGGTGTACGGATCAGGTCTTTTCCTTGCGGTGCATAGCCGAAAATTGTCTGGCTAAAAACCACGTCCTGGTCTATTGCACGTTCGTGGATCTAGAAAAGGGGAAGAGGCGTGATTATATGTATGTATGTATGTACCAAACCAAGAAAATACAACGATGTTATTTAAAAATATGCAACTATGCTATTTATCTCACGCTTCCCAGTACTGGGATAGGCACGGGTTCAGACAATTAATTCCTTTCAACTTCCTTCGCCAAAGACTTTTTGTGACAACGTGGTAGGTGGTGAGCCTGTCGCCTTCTTTATGTCATTTAATGATAGAAAATTTAGTCCTTTCGGCTTATATTTCACAGGATCGTGATGAAACAATGTTTCAGGTGGAGGAGCTGTCGTTTTTTAATTGTCTAAGCTAATGATACAAATCGTACTAAGTTCCAATTAAAATCATTACGACAAACTTATTCTTAAGAACTCGGATCTAAGGACTCAAAGACCACTCGATTATAGTGGCTTTTTCATCGTTTTATCTTATTAAATTTATGTATTAGAGATAGATACTTACTAATAAAATAACACATGAATGCTTTCTCACATAAAAGGTTTCGCTGAGCGTGAAACTTTATCCTCAGAACATTAACATATAATCGCACATTACGCGATTTCCTATCCCATCTGAATTCGTTGCCTTTTATACGAATGCCCATAACGGATTATCTATGGTTTTTTTTTTTCGATCGATTTTCATGAAATTCATTATTGTGGTTTGAATCCTGAATACATGGAATTTTTTTAACATGCATTAGACATGCTAGTACAATCGGCGGTCTTGACTTCCTGACAATTTTCAATGTATACCTTCTTTCAATAGTGGAAGGAGTATTACTGGATACTGGGCATATTCTGGGGTATGACATCAAACTGTGGTAAATCAATGAGATATGAAATTGTTAATCAAACTGAGAAATAAAAAGATCACTCTAAAGAATGCCAAACGTTACTAGTATTATTGATAACAACTCTAACTAAGCGGAAATGTTTGTGTCTAGGCAATAGTTGAAGGCTAGTGTTCTAGGCTCGCCAGAATCTGCGATGCTATGTTTCAAAGTCCGCACCCGAAACCATTACGCCATTGACGCATATTTAGGTTTTTGAACGGTGGTAATTCCTCATCAAAATATATTCAGAACTATTCAGACTTATATGATATGACTGGATCATATATGAGAATATGCGTGAAGATATTTATTCTATTTATTTATATAATTCGAAGGAAAAGAAATAATAATTTAATAAGTACATAGAAAAGTCTTCGGAAACTTAAAATGACCTTATTACAATATCGACCCCGCGAAATTTTGTGCTTCGATGAACAACATTATTCGCTAGACATTTATTAAAATATGATGTCAAGCAAAGAAATTATTAAACTTTAAAATTAAGGTCCCATCTTTCAGAAGAGAATTTTAATGCAAGTAAGGGTTGAGTGTTCTCTTTTCATTCTAGTTTAATTTGCATTTAGATAAATAAACTTTCGCAGTGCCCCATTACATCACGTGGGTATCATTATAGACAATTGAAAGAAAGAAAACTTTATTTTTTGCACCATGTACAAGCAACAAAATATAAATGCAAGATATTTCAAGTTTAAAAAAGTTATAACAAAAAAGTCAACGCTCAGCATACATCACGGGTATCCGCAAAACTGATTTTCAACGCAAGTCCAATCAAAGGTGAAGCTTTTAAAATGCAATTAGCTACCGTCAGCTTTCGAGATAACTATCCCGAAAGATAACAGACCAAAATATGACCAGATGGGAGACCGGTGATGATGTGCAACGTAACGTTGTTATTAGGATAAAAGAATAGAAGAAGAAAAAGAACACTTCTTATCTTCGGACCGGAAAACATATACCTTTTATATTTTTTGCATGCGGAATGGTGCGATGAAATTATTTAATAACAACTTTACAATTAATTTCTGCAAAGTAACCCCTGAGTCCAATGTCCTGCATATGTATACAAACATACATTAGAGCCTGTAAAAGTCTACTACTATTACAGGCTATAATGTATGTATTTATGTAACTTCAGTAGGCTGGGACACATCTCATCATCATAGAGCATATATTCCTCCATTTGATGGCATCCAACAAAGAGTGTCTCAACTCGGCTATCAGGTTATCTATGATCGGTTTGTTCTTTTGGCCTTGCGAATACATGTAGCGTCGCTATGCATCTTCTATCTTTCGTAGAATGGAGAACTTTATGAGGAAATATTTGTATTTATTCCATTTATCTGATAAAGTGTCGGTCTCTTTGGCTTGTCTCGTTGCCTTAGGGAGCATGCCTAACTATAAAGATACTCGTACAACTATAAGATAACAAGAAAGTAATAAACGATCACAATCGCTGAGATAAAACATTTTTGTCATCTAACGTATGCTCTCGATTTATCCCCGTGCGTCGTTCACATGCAGAGCGCGTACTTCAGCATTAAATATAATTTATTACCACTATTTCAATGACTCTGTTTAACTTTTGAAGCACTTAGTAAAAAGTTTTGTCAAAGAATACCTTAGGAGTCTAGTTTGCATCTTACATACATTAAAAAAAAAGAAAAGAGCAAAAAATATTATTCATTACCAAATAACAAAAAAATTCACTAAGTAATTTTATACTCGAGTCATGGACGTTTATGTTTTTGTAAATATTTATCTATGTAAAAATATACGTATGCAACAAATATTATTTATGTTAAAAGTTAAAAATTTTTGGAACATTTTCTTCCCGTCAGTGTTGTAAGCGGAGACAATTCAAAATGTCTGAACCAAACGGGCCGTAGGGTCTAAGCTAGGATATGTGTTATATGCTGTGATCGCCAATCCGCTTGTCAAGCGATACAGCAAATCCTCTATATTTCTCAACAATCACCAGTTGAAGAGTAACATAAGTATACTGCAAATAGTCTACGTCAATAACAACCACCCAGTGGAATGCGAACTGCGAAACATAACGTTCAGGTTCAGACACGCCCTTCGAATATTGTCGTAAACCACTCCAGGCGCAAGCATTGCAGCTTAGTTGGAGTGGGTAACAGAAATATGAGCATTTATGAATATTTATCATCGCTTATAGTCACGATAGCCGAGTTGTTGGGTGGTCGGAATTTCGAGTCGAGAGACCCGAGTTCAATCCCCAGGTGGCAGTACCAATGAGTTTTTCAAAAACTTATGTACGAATTTCATCGTTGGCTTGGACATAAAGGCGACGGACTCACCACCTGTCACGTGTCCCGAAAATATCTTCGGTGAAAGCTGGGTCAAAGGGACTTAATTGTCTAGACTTGACCTCTGTCTACCCCTGTATTGGGAATTGCGTGAAGATATTTATATAGATATTTATTTATTTTATTTATTTATATTCTGTTATTAAAATAAAGAGAAAAAATGTTTTTAAAATTTCGACTGACACGGGTGCGATTCGAACCGGCGACCTCTGTCGAACCGTGGCAACGCTCTTACCTCAGAGCCACCGTGTCTTACAAACGTCAGTTGAAATTTTAAATCTGTATTCTCTTTTCTTTATTTATGCCTTGTTTTTGACATCGGCGCAAACAAAAAAAATCAAAACATACTTTATTTTAATAACATCAAAAGTTCAGCATAACTTATATGCTTTAAAAATCAATAAAAAAATCGCTTGTATTCATAAAAAAATGGACATAAATACGTACTGGTTAAAGTCATTATTCAACAGTGGACTCTGATATAATCTTGATGTTATAACTTACATAACGACATGCAGCCAATACACAGGTCATCATTTAAAAAATCTTCACCCTACTCCCAATACTGGGGTAGACAGAAGTCTAGACAAATGAGTCTTTCGACCCACCTTTCACCGAGGACACTTTTTGGCACAAAGTAACCAGTGGTGAGTCTGTCGTCTTTATATCCAAGCCAACGATATTAATCGTACCTATCATTTTTGTAAATATATTGGTACCAGCCTACCACCCGGGGATGGAGCTCGAGTATCTTGACTCGAATTCCGATCTCTCAACCACTTGGCTATCGCCATATATACTATCATATTAAAATATGCAATTAATACAAGACACACCAAAACTACATTTTACAACCAACCTGTTGGTTAATTTTTCTCTTCACAAGTGTCGCCCGCCATCTATCAGTATTCACTGACGTTAATTCAAAGAGAAATTCGGTTACCCGGGTACACAAACAGCATTATATACTGTGGTTATTGCGGGCATAACGCAGATATTCAGTAATTAGTAAACATGTTCTAATAAAGCAAAATGTATGTTTATAAGCAAAGAATAACTTTCCAAGCTAAACATATGACTTATTAATTTAAATTAAATATTATATTAAGCACTACTTGCTGTTGTGTGATTTAGATTCAAATTACATATTTATTAAAAGGCAGTCATTCAAGTAATTCATAAAAATATTCCAGCTTGTGCCTGACGTGACAATAATTGGCATTCGTAAGTGCTCTTCTGTGACACAACATATGGATTTTTTTATTGAATTTGGGTATTGTTGCGGTATTGTTATTTTTTTATTATTTATATTTATATATATATTTTTATTTATATTCTGTTATTAAAATAAAGAGAAAAATGTTTTTAAAATTTCGACTGACACGGGTGCGATTCGAACCGGCGACCTCTGTCGAACCGTGGCAACGCTCTTACCTCAGAGCCACCGTGTCTTACAAACGTCAGTTGAAATTTTAAATCTGTATTCTCTTTTCTTTATTTATGCCTTGTTTTTGACATCGGCGCAAACAAAAAATCAAAACATACTTTATTTTAATAACATCAAAAGTTCAGCATAACTTATATGCTTTAAAAATCAATAAAAAAATCGCTTGTATTCATAAAAAAATGGACATAAATACGTACTGGTTAAAGTCATTATTCAACAGTGGACTCTGATATAATCTTGATGTTATAACTTACATAACGACATGCAGCCAATACACAGGTCATCATTTAAAAATCTTCACCCTACTCCCAATACTGGGGTAGACAGAAGTCTAGACAAATGAGTCTTTCGACCCACCTTTCACCGAGGACACTTTTTGGCACAAAGTAACCAGTGGTGAGTCTGTCGTCTTTATATCCAAGCCAACGATATTAATCGTACCTATCATTTTTGTAAATATATTGGTACCAGCCTACCACCCGGGGATGGAGCTCGAGTATCTTGACTCGAATTCCGATCTCTCAACCACTTGGCTATCGCCATATATACTATCATATTAAAATATGCAATTAATACAAGACACACCAAAACTACATTTTACAACCAACCTGTTGGTTAATTTTTCTCTTCACAAGTGTCGCCCGCCATCTATCAGTATTCACTGACGTTAATTCAAAGAGAAATTCGGTTACCCGGGTACACAAACAGCATTATATACTGTGGTTATTGCGGGCATAACGCAGATATTCAGTAATTAGTAAACATGTTCTAATAAAGCAAAATGTATGTTTATAAGCAAAGAATAACTTTCCAAGCTAAACATATGACTTATTAATTTAAATTAAATATTATATTAAGCACTACTTGCTGTTGTGTGATTTAGATTCAAATTACATATTTATTAAAAGGCAGACATTCAAGTAATTCATAAAAAATGGACATAAATACGTACTGGTTAAAGTCATTATTCAACAGTGGACTCTGATATAATCTTGATGTTATAACTTACATAACGACATGCAGCCAATACACAGGTCATCATTTAAAATCTTCACCCTACTCCCAATACTGGGGTAGACAGAAGTCTAGACAAATGAGTCTTTCGACCGACCTTTCACCGAAGACACTTTTGGCACAAAGTGACCAGTGGTGAGTCTGTCGTCTTTATATCCAAGCCAACGATAAAATTCGTATATAAGTTTCTTAGAAAAACCCATTGGTACGGCCACTTGAGGATCGAACTCAGGTCTTTTGACTCGAAATTCCGACCACCCACTCGGCTATCGTGACTTTTATTATTTATATTTATATATATATTTTTATTTATATTTATATATATTTTTACACGAATTAGTGAAACAGAAAATAGCAGCGGTTTTAAAATGTTTTTAAAATTTCGACTGACACGGGTGGGATTCGAACCGGCGACCTCTGTCGAACCGTGGCAACGCTCTTACCTCAGAGCCACCGTGTCTTACAAACGTCAGTTGAAATTTTAAATCTGTATTCTCTTTTCTTTATTTATGCCTTGTTTTTGACATCGGCGCAAACAAAAAAAATCAAAACATACTTTATTTTAATAACATCAAAAGTTCAGCATAACTTATATGCTTTAAAAATCAATAAAAAAATCGCTTGTATTCATAAAAAAATGGACATAAATACGTACTGGTTAAAGTCATTATTCAACAGTGGACTCTGATATAATCTTGATGTTATAACTTACATAACGACATGCAGCCAATACACAGGTCATCATTTAAAAATCTTCACCCTACTCCCAATACTGGGGTAGACAGAAGTCTAGACAAATGAGTCTTTCGACCCACCTTTCACCGAGGACACTTTTTGGCACAAAGTAACCAGTGGTGAGTCTGTCGTCTTTATATCCAAGCCAACGATATTAATCGTACCTATCATTTTTGTAAATATATTGGTACCAGCCTACCACCCGGGGATGGAGCTCGAGTATCTTGACTCGAATTCCGATCTCTCAACCACTTGGCTATCGCCATATATACTATCATATTAAAATATGCAATTAATACAAGACACACCAAAACTACATTTTACAACCAACCTGTTGGTTAATTTTTCTCTTCACAAGTGTCGCCCGCCATCTATCAGTATTCACTGACGTTAATTCAAAGAGAAATTCGGTTACCCGGGTACACAAACAGCATTATATACTGTGGTTATTGCGGGCATAACGCAGATATTCAGTAATTAGTAAACATGTTCTAATAAAGCAAAATGTATGTTTATAAGCAAAGAATAACTTTCCAAGCTAAACATATGACTTATTAATTTAAATTAAATATTATATTAAGCACTACTTGCTGTTGTGTGATTTAGATTCAAATTACATATTTATTAAAAGGCAGTCATTCAAGTAATTCATAAAAATATTCCAGCTTGTGCCTGACGTGACAATAATTGGCATTCGTAAGTGCTCTTCTGTGACACAACATATGGATTTTTTTATTGAATTTGGGTATTGTTGCGGTATTGTTATTTTTTTATTATTTTTATTTATATTTATATATTTTTTTTATTTAAATTTAGTCTCATTTTACTTACTGTCGTCTGCATGTTTTTACTTGCATACATGTTTTTACATACATTACTTGCATTTTTTGTGATACAAATATTTGGATTTTATACATATATTTTTACACGAATTAGTGAAACAGAAAATAGCAGCGGTTTTAAAATGTTTTAATGTCAAATTGTTTTAGCATCACATGTAAGAGAGGTGAGCTGGAGAGGGTTTGCGTTGGTTTTCTTCGTAGATTGACTCATTTCCTACACAAACCTATAAAACTTTTTTAACTTACGATTATGCTGATGCGTGCTATCTCAGTCCAAATGAAGAGCACCTTAATAAACTTGAGCGTATTTAAAACCTTTGTATACGGTTTATATTTGGACTCCGAAAATATGCCCATGTTTCCGAATTTCGCGAGAAACTCAAGTGACCTCCGATTCATCTCCGCAGGAATATTCATATTCTTTCTCTATTGAATTGTATTCTATTTAATCCAACTTCTCCACCTTACCTAAATGAATGGTTTGAGTTTCTTGCTAACACTCACAGTTTCTCTCTTCGCTCCAATGATAAACTTTTACTAAAAATTCACTCTCATAACACTTCTTTTTATGACAAGTCTCTTTCTGTTGAAACTGGCTTTGAACTACCTACCGATCCATATTATGCGTGCGCAAACTCTTTTCCTATTTAAACGTCTCGTCAAAACACACTTTTATCCTCCCTGAAATACCTATCCTCTTGTCACTTTTCAACCTCAAATGACTTGTATTTATTATTGCTTATGACTTTTCCCTTAGTGTAAAATGTACCTTATTTACATATACGTATTATTTATAAAAAAAAAAAATTCTTCACGCGATTCCCAATACAGCGGTTGCCAGAGGTCTAGTCTAGACATTTAAGTCCCTTCGACCCACCTTTCACTGAAGATGTTTTCGGGACAACGAGACAGGTGGTGAGGCCGTCGCCGTCGTTATGTCCAAGCCAACGATAAAATTCGTATATAAGTTTCTTAGAAAAACCCATTGGTACGGCCACTTGAGGATCGAACTCAGGTCTTTTGACTCGAAATTCCGACCACCCACTCGGCTATCGTGACTTTTATTATTTATATTTATATATATATATGTATATATATATATTTTTATTTATATTTATATATATATATGTATATATATATATTTTTATTTATATTTATATATATATATTTATATATTTTTTTTATTTATATTTAGTCTCATTTTACTTACTGTCGTCTGCATGTTTTTACTTGCATACATGTTTTTACATACATTACTTGCATTTTTTGTGATACAAATATTTGGATTTTATACATATATTTTTACACGAATTAGTGAAACAGAAAATAGCAGCGGTTTTAAAATGTTTTAATGTCAAATTGTTTTAGCATCACATGTAAGAGAGGTGAGCTGGAGAGGGTTTGCGTTGGTTTTCTTCGTAGATTGACTCATTTCCTACACAAACCTATAAAACTTTTTAACTTACGATTATGCTGATGCGTGCTATCTCAGTCCAAATGAAGAGCACCTTAATAAACTTGAGCGTATTTAAAACCTTTGTATACGGTTTATATTTGGACTCCGAAAATATGCCCATGTTTCCGAATTTCGCGAGAAACTCAAGTGACCTCCGATTCATCTCCGCAGGAATATTCATATTCTTTCTCTATTGAATTGTATTCTATTTAATCCAACTTCTCCACCTTACCTAAATGAATGGTTTGAGTTTCTTGCTAACACTCACAGTTTCTCTCTTCGCTCCAATGATAAACTTTTACTAAAAATTCACTCTCATAACACTTCTTTTTATGACAAGTCTCTTTCTGTTGAAACTGGCTTTGAACTACCTACCGATCCATATTATGCGTGCGCAAACTCTTTTCCTATTTAAACGTCTCGTCAAAACACACTTTTATCCTCCCTGAAATACCTATCCTCTTGTCACTTTTCAACCTCAAATGACTTGTATTTATTATTGCTTATGACTTTTCCCTTAGTGTAAAATGTACCTTATTTACATATACGTATTATTTATAAAAAAAAATTCTTCACGCGATTCCCAATACAGCGGTTGCCAGAGGTCTAGTCTAGACATTAAAGTCCCTTCGACCCACCTTTCACTGAAGATGTTTTCGGGACAACGTGACAGGTGGTGAGGCCGTCGCCGTCATTATGTCCAAGCCAACGATAAAATTCGTATATAAGTTTCTTAGAAAAACCCATTGGTACGGCCACTTGAGGATCGAACTCAGGTCTTTTGACTCGAAATTCCGACCACCCACTCGGCTATCGTGACTTTTATTATTTGTATCTACGTATTTAATTATATATTTATTGTATTTATGTGTGTATTATATGTATGGATTTGTATTGATATGAATATACATTAAATATATACATAAATGTACGTATTTTTAATACTTTTTTCATAATTATAATCTTTTTTTATTTATTACTTAATTCTTTTTCATTTATCTTAAATTTGCGTACACCTTTGTCTAATGTCACAAAATAGTTTTCTTGCAACTATTTCTTATATTTAACCTGTAGTCATTAGGGAAAACGTAACAGGTGGCGATCCCGACCCTGTTTAGTATGAAAGTTAACGTTAATAATCGTACATAACACTAATAAATTATGGTAAATATTAAAGTTTGTTTGTTTACGTTTATCTTCACGCAATTCCCTATACAGGGGTAGACAGAGGTCAAGTCTAGACAATTAAGTCCCTTTGACCCACCTTCCACCGAAGATATTTTCGGGACAACGAGACAGGTGGTGAGCCCGTCACCGTCTTGTAATGTTAAAGTAAAATTCATTTTACATAAGACTAATACTAAATGTACAAATAGGCGACCTTATTGCTAGCGACCTTATCTGACGACCTCAGTGGACGAGTGGCGTAAAAACCGGTTTTCAAGGAGTAGCCATCTCGAGGTCCTGAGTTCAATTCCCGGTTGGGTCAATGAAGAAAAACCAATTTTTTTCTCGGGTCTGGCTGTTCTTGGTGCGTTCGTTGTTTCCAATTCCCGTATCGCAAGTGCTTAAGCTTCTTACATTTGGGTCGGAGCAATGTATGTGATGTTGTCCCTCTGTATATATATATATATATATATATATATGTATGTATGTATATATATGTATATGTATATATGTATATGTATATATGTATATATATATATATATATATATATATATATATATATATATATATATATATATATATATATATATATATATATATATATATATATATATATATATATATATATATATATATATATACATATATATATATATATATATATATATATATATATATATATATATATATATATATATATATATATATATATATATATATATATATATATATATATATATATATATATATATATATATATATATATATATATATATATATATATATATATATATATATATATATATATATATATATATATATATATATATATGTATATATATATATATATATATATATATATATATATATATATATATATATATATATATATATATATATATATATATATATATATATATATATATCCATATTAGGCGTGCACAAACTCTTTCCCTATTTAAACATCTCGTCAAAACACACTTTTATCTTCATGTACTTATATATTCATGTTATATCATTACGTATTTTCAATATACATAAAATAGATTCAAATCCATAAACATAATACACACATAAAAACAATAAAGATATAATTAGACACACATATTTGTAAATAAGGTACATTTAACACTAAGGGAAAAGTCATAAGCAATAAAAAATACAAGCCATTTGACGTTGAAAAGTGACATGAAGATACGTATTTCAGGGAGGATAAAAGTATGTTTTGACGAGACGTTTAAATAGGGAAAGAGTTTGCGCACGCCTAATATGGATCGGTAAGGAGTTCCAAAGGCAGTTTTAACAGAAAGAGACTTGTCATAAAAAGAAGTGAAGAATTTTCAGTAAAAGTTTATCATTGGAGCGAAGAGAGAAACTATGAGTGTTAGCAAGAAACTCAAACCATTCATTAAGATATGGTGGAGAAGTAGGATTAAATAGAACACAATACAATAGAGAAAGAATATGAGTATTCCTACGGAGATAAATCGGAGGCCACTATAGTTTCTCGCGAAATTCGGAAACATGGTCATATTTTCGGAGTCCATATATAAGCCGTATACAAAGGTTTTGAATACGCTCAAGTTTATTAAGGTGCTCCTCATTTGGACTGAGATAGCATACATCAGCATAATCGAGCATTGATAAAAAGAGTGATTGCGCAGACGCAAGTTTTGTAGGTTTGAGTAGGAAATTAGTCAATCTACAGACAGAGATCTCGACATTTAAGTCTTTACGATCCACCTTCCACAAAACTTATTTTTGGACAACGTGAAAGGTGGTGAGCCCGTCGCCGTCTTTTTGTCCAAGCCAACGATAACGATAAGTTTTGAAAATACCCATTAGTACGAGCCTTGGAGATCGAACTCTGGTAGCGTAACTCGAATTCCAACTACCCAACCACTCGGCTATCGTAACTATCAAAGCATAACACTTACATATACAGATAAACATCGATGAGTCGAGTAAAAATATTCATATTCTGTCGCCTGAAACACAGGTCTATAGTTTACCTAGGTTAGGGACAGTTGGTGTTTACCTATAATAGCATTGTAATTTTTTGTATGAATTAATATTTATTCTTTATTATATTCGACACTCAAATGTTTGCCTTTACCGGGATTCAAGGCCACAACTCTTAGCTTAAAAGGCATGTTCGATTCCCACACTGCTATCAGAATGTCGAAAACATTCCTTTTTTAAATTTAAATTTAGGTTATTAAACTTCTAGGTTAGTTGTTTACGGTACCTTCGTCGTAAGTGATTCCTTAACAATCTGTGTTGTATTAGCAGCTTTAAGAAATTTACCCCTGTAATCCCTGGGACTAAATTCATCACTCCCGAGCTATTTCTAAAACTCCTATTACTCTTTATATTTTTTGCCATTAAAAGAAAAGAGTGACCAAAAAAAGTATCGTCTTTCACCTGTTTCTTTTTCAGTAGAGGTAACTTCATTACAAAACAGCGGTAGATTAAAAATTATTATTGAAAAACGAATGTATATTCTTATTTCAATAGTTAAATTCCTTAGGGATCAGAACAATGTAAAGGAGAAAGAAAAGGAACAAGGGAAAATAAACAAAGTTTTAATACATTGCATACACGCTATATTAATCAAATTATTTTATATAATTATTATTGAAAAACGAATGTATATTCTTATTTCAATAGTTAAATTCCTTAGGGATCAGAACAATGTAAAGGAGAAAGAAAAGGAACAAGGGAAAAGAAATAAAGTTTTAATACATTGCATACACGCTATATTAATCAAATTATTTTATATAATTATAAGATTCATAATTGTGTCTTTCTTTCTTTCTTTCAATACGTGTATGTAAGTCGGTAATTTGAAAAAATGGCCGGTAGCAAACTTTACTCATAAAAGAAACATCAACAACACAAGGCAATCACAAAGCGTTGTTAATGCAATAAATCTTGTTTTCTTCTTTCTGAGATCGGAGCAAGTGACGTTACACGTGTGTCCTGTCTCTTTTGTGTAACGCGACGCGTATGAAAGTTAAGAATATGCGGGCTTGATATCATTATATTAAAAAAATACAACATATGTATTTTTTGATAGGGACAGGTGATAGGGACACCATGATATAAATTGCTCCGATCTCAAAGTAAGCAGCTTAAGCACTTTTAATTGTGGAATCAGAAACAACGAAGGTACCACAAATATCAGACCCGAGAAAACCGACCGGGAACAGACTTTAAGAGATGAAGCGTATTATCAGAAAGAACTAATGGCAGAAAGAATCTGTGTCATTACCCCAATATACTTCTGATGTAGTCCGTATTAGCAGAGTTTAGTGTATTCAGAATACACATCTTTCATTTTACTGGTCTGATTATATCTTTTAAAAAGCATCTCAACACCGCGATGTGGAATTATAACCTTTATAAAGCGCCATCTGGTGCAAATATTTTTGAATTAGCTTAAAACGCAACAATGTAAATAATTGGAGTAAGGCTCCGAATGTTAAACATAGAAACACTCATTAAACATAATCCAATATCATAAGTGTTTGTTTACATCAGCACACTTTAATGTAATCTCATTACCGCAACGACTTCCAAAGTAAATTAAGCAACACTTTGAACTTTGAACACGTGAACTTGGATGATTAATTGAAAAACTTCCTGATGCTTGGCAGTGAAAACACGTAATACGTACATTAATGTATGTTGTTTATTTATTATATTATATTAATATTTTTACTTATAAGAATCTTTACATACTTGTTGCCCCCCGCGGCATTGCAGTTTAACACTTTACGCGGAACCCTAAGTACTTTTCAAAGTTAAAAGTTATTTCCTAGAACATCAGCTATCTGCTACTTAAGCAAAGTCCCGTTCAAATCGGTCAGAACGTTTAAGAGATTAGCTAAAACAAACAGAGACACAAAAATTTTTAAATTTGCTTTTAATAAAAAAATATTAGGCACAGACACATAAAATTTTATTTATATGTATAGTTTAGTGTTTATAAATTATTGTCATGTATTTACGGCTTAAAAATGTACCAGCCCATTTCTTACCGTGGGTGTAGTAAGAGGCGACCAACGCAATAGCCTAGGAGATATAAATAAATAAATAATAATAATACATATATAGATAAGGACAACATCATATACATTGGTCCGACCACAATGTAAGATGCTAAAGCACTTGAGGTATGGGAATCGGAAACAACGAAGGCACCACAAATACCCAGACCCGAGAACATGTAGAAAAAGTGGTTTTTCTTCGTTGATCCGACTAGGAATCGAACCCGAGACCTCGGGATGGCGATCATTGGCTACCGAAAGATAAAGAGTATAATAAGAAGATAAGAGTATAGCCATCTCGAAAAATACTAAACCATAATTTAACGGACCGGTGACAGGCAGCAGCGTCAAAGGTAATAGGTGTCAGGAACTGCGTTCGCCTATCCACTGCCAAGGGTTTAGTTACAGCGAGCCTTGAATTGACAGAATTAAGAAATGCGTGAACATGACAAAAAACCTTATGTTCTAATCAGCAGATACAACTTATCATTTAGTAATTTATTATTTGTGTTCATTAACCTGCGAAAATTTAATATTCGGCTGAATAAACATCTATGTAAATGCAAACGTAAATTTAAATTAATGTTCATTTCAGTTTGTGGTTCTGTCTGTAGCTTAATAGCCCCTCTGTTGAGGTAATTCCATAACACAAGTGCTTAACCTACTTAATTTGGGATCAGAGCAATGCATATGATGTTGTCTCTATCTATTTATTTATTTTTAATGATGGCACATTATTAAATAAGATATTTGAATGAATACAATTTTTTTAACATTTACAGTTCCGTTTCAAACATCTGTTATATATGTGGGTCTCGGCGCGCGAGCGCGCATATTTGTGTGTGTGTGTCTGTATGTGTTTGTGGGTGTGTGAGTGTGTGAATGCAGACTAAGGGATAACGTATGCTTCTAGGTTTATGCTATTTAACCAAATTTTCTGTGCAATTATAGTCTTAAGTTTGTAGCCATTCTCGCCCCGATCAAGCCGGCAAGTACCACGACATCACAGAATTCCGGCGTGAAGTAGAAGTCTAACAAACTTTTGCGTTTCGTCTGGTGAGTGCAGGTAACCGGAGGCCCTCAAACCCCCCTCCCCCAATTCTGGGGGAAGGGGGCACTCTAAGGCCGGCAATGCATCTGCTATGCTTCTGGTATAGCGGGTGTTCATGGGCGGCGGTAATCACTTACCATCACGTGAGCCGCCTGCTCGTTTGCCTCCCTTTTCTATAAAAAAAAGAATATATTGACAGAACTCTATTTACATTATTGTTGACAACTTTGATAGGGGAAAAATTTTGGCTATACTTGTTTTAACTGTGTAACTAGTGCAAACTTTATAACTACGACGCAGGATGCGGAATTTATCAGGTTCAAATTGTATTATAGAATGTTGTTTAACCACAGTGCAAAGTATAAAGAGCACACGGTTGGCGCTTAGCGCTAATAGCTTAAATAATTACTTTAATTTTTATTTTATTTCTGATTTTTATGCTTTACTTATAACTGATTTACTTTTAGTGATAATGTATATAGAAGGAAAAAGCATTAAATAAATAAATATATGTTGTAGTAGTTGAAAAAGGTCTAGCTACAAATATATTTATCCAATAATCTAGATAATCTTTGTCAGAATAAGAGCATTTCTCTAAAAAGGAAGCAAATATTTTTGATTTAAATTAATATAAGTTAGTTCTCTGATAAATTAATCGCCATGCAGTAAGCATTTTTGCTATAAATTTGTAATCTTTGGCGAGGTAAGAAATGGTGGGATCCCTGCTGACGTTATTAAAATGTTGGCAACGCAAAACACATAAAAAAGCTCCCGATACCTAAAATTGCAAATAAGCACCTTTTTCATAAATAAATAAATAAATATCTTTACTTTAAACTATAGTATAAACCATATCATTGGTAAAAGCGACGTCACAATGTGACAGTGGTCGCTCGTTCAATTCCCGAACTAATTGTTTTATTTTAACGTCTGATCTTATTATTTCCAATGGGATAGTTTTGTTATGTATATTATATATTTATTTTAACTAAAATTATTCACTTATTACTACTATGTTGGATACCACTGTGACGTTTTGACCAACTATTTGTATTTAGTGTTGTTCATTCAAGTTCTAGATAGTTGTAGTCTCTGAGAAAATTCCTTATGTGTTTCCTTATGGGTGGTTTTTATATCTGTTTTTGCATGAAAAACAGATATAAAAACCACCCGATAGCTTAATATTGGTATGGCCATCGAAACAAACCACCCCTTTTCCGTAGAAGCCTATTTGGGACAAAATGACAGTCAGTGAACCTATCGCCGTCCTAGATTTCAATCCAACGGTACAATAGACTTACACACATTCGTAATATACATATTCACACCATTACATATTCATAACACATGTTTACCTTGCAGGATTGAAACCTGAACCATTACCTACGAAGGCGACATCACAACAAACTAGACTGTCGAGTCGTCGTGACATTATGTTACAATCAAAACTTTATTACGACACTAAAATTAAGTTCATTCATTATGCCCCAGCTTTAATTAACTGTAAAACCTGAGTACTGTAACCAACAACGAAGCAAATTGTTGATGTTAATTAAAACGTTATTTTATGTGTTTGTATCTTCACGCATTTCCCAATACTAGGGTAGACAGTGGTCTAGACAATTAAGTCCTTTCAATCCAGCTTTCACTGATAACATTTTTGACAACGTCAAAGATAGTGAAACTCTCGCCTTCATGTTCAAGCCAACGATATAAATCGTAATTAAGTTCTTTTTTTTTTTAAAACCCTTTACTTAAATCCTTATTTTCAACCACTCGCCTATCGTGACTACACTATTTATAAGGTTAATCCATAATAAACATAATTATAAATACATACATAGATAAGGACATCATAAAAACAAATACAAACTTTCTCATAAAACAGCTAGATAAAAACCCTGTCAAAGGACACGTAATCCTAATGCGTGTTTGTAATAATATTTACTTGGATCACCGCACAACTTTTTTAATCTCTTAAGGCGTCACCTTTGGATACATTAGCAAATAAGTTTTTATTGGCTAATGTATCCAAAATCTACAAAGTTCTATAAAGTTTCAAGTAAATTTCTACAAATGACTTAAAACCCTTTCTCAGAGATCTCATAATGACTTATTAATGCGCTATAAGTAGATATCCTTGTTGTCGAAAAAATAAAACAAAGACAGGGACAACATCACATACATTGATCTGAACCCAAAATAAGTAGCTAAAGCAGGCGTGTTATTGAATCAGAAACAAGCAACGTTAAGTTTAATATAAAGGTAGAAAATATGTTCATATACAGATAGGATATATAACGCCTGTATAAACGAAATGTAAAACAGAAAATATCTTCACACCAATTCCAATACTGAGGTATTTACAGGTGGTAACAACAACAATTAAATCCTTTCGACCCACCTTATTTACAACTGTCGGGCCCGAAGCCGTCTTTGTGTTCAAGCCAGCGATATAAATCGTACATAAGTTTTCAAAAAACCCATTGGTGCCTTAAATACAATCTTCCAGTCGTACAGTTGCCTTAGCTGAAATCGGCTATGAGATTACGTTTTTAATATATTTCCATCAAACTCTCACTGGTTACAAAAAAGTGAGGAATTGTTTATTTATTTAACGGCCAGAAAGTCCAATGCAGGACATAGGCATCTCTTAATAAGGATATCCAGCAATCTCCATGCTTGGCACGCCACAATAGACGTGTGGTTGGGTGATCGGAATTTCGCATCAAAAGCCTCAAGCTGTACCCCCGGTGGTGGGCTCGGCATTACAAAACTCATGTACGATTTATAATGTTGGCATGGATACAAAGGCGACAATCTCTCTACCTGTCACGTAGTCCCAAAAATGTCTTTGGTGAAAGGTGGGTCGAAAGGACGGTTAATTGTCTGGAGTTCTGTCTATCCCAGCGTTGGGAATGGCGTGAAGATACTACTACTTATGGATTACATTTTTTTTATATATTTTCCATCAAACTCTCTTAGTCGAACCTGAGAGAATTTGATTGAAAATTAATAGAATTGTAGTTGATTTATCTGTATTGATAGATATTTACAAAAATATCTCTCATCATCTCATTATAAAATAGAAATTGATATTTATCTCTGACGTTCACAATAATAATTTACTTCGTTCTCAGAAATGTAATCTGCTGAAAAAACCAGTGGAACGTAAATAAGTGAACCATTTCATCGAATAAAATCGCGAATGTAAGAGTGGAAATTAATTAGGGTTTTTTATTAAAGATTTCTTTTATCATCACGCTTTTTCCAATACAGGGGTAGCCAGAGACCTAAACAATTAAGGCCTTTAGACTCACATTTCACTGAAACCTATTTTGGGACAACGTAAAATGTTATGAGCCTGTCGCCGTCTCTGTGTCCAAGCCAACGATATAAATCGTGCATAAGTTTTGTAAAAACTCGTTGGTACAAGCATACCTCCTGAGGACTGAACTCGGGTCTCTTGACTCGTATTCCGATCACACATCGAATGGCTGGTATCGTACTATTATAAAATAATGAAAGAGAAATGTTTAGCGATTGAAAATTATGTTTAGTAAACACATAAACATCAATGATTCAAACAATAAACATATATATATTTATCACACAAAATTTTCAATTTTCGGAATTAAGTTATTAAGATTTAAGTTATTATTATTTTTTTGAGTCATATATTTTCCTCGAGAGACTGCGGAATAAATAGTCTTTACATCGTTTTAGTAATATCAGTCTGTGTTCTCATTTTCATATCCTGAGCACCCAAGTTAAAGTTAAGCCATCTGTTACGATACCCACGGGGAGACAGGAGGTTGTAAATTTCTATGAGAGCAATAGCTCTTATGTTTGTTAGATGAAGGTGTACGGTAAAGTAAAACTATAAAGAATGATTTGCATAGAGTTGTATCAGAGTTATAAATGACGATTTCCGTGGATGAGCGGAGTACACGCCAGTTTTGGACCCTACAAAGGGTTCACGGGTAGACGAGTTCGATTCCTGACGAGTAAATGTAGAAAACCAATTTTTTCGGGTTACAGTGTTTATGGTAAGCACTTGTATTGTCTATGTTTATGTTTGTATTTATTTACAAAAGAAATGGAAGAAGAAAGTGTTTTTTCCAGACATGTATGAAAAATATTTTAGAATGTATTAAAGAGATACACTTTTCTTAAAAACAGGAAGAAAAAGTTAAAACAAGGTTTTTAAACTTAAATAATTATCGAATGATGATTCCTAATAAACGAATTTCCTTCGTTTCTTTCTTATGAAATAAAACAGAAAAAAATAAAAAACCAAAAAAAAAATCTCATTTAGATAATAAGCGAAAACAATTTATTACATACATATTTAACTATAAAAACCTTTCATAGTCATTCTAAGCTCAACTTAAGGCATTTAGCTTACAAGAGTCTTTTGCTGAGCAACAAACTCCCTCAACACATCCTACACCTGCATCCACCGATATCTTGGTGTTTCTCTGCGTGACAAAATCCGCAAATAAGCTATCCGCAGTAGAACTAAGGTAACTGACATAACCGTAAGGATCAGCGGGCCAAAGTGGCAATAGGCCAGCCACATAGTTCGACGAACTAATAACATTTGGGCCTCGTTTAAGCAAACGTAATGGAAGACAAGCCCATGTACTACACTAATCAATTAATTTACATGGATTGCCAACAGATGATATTTAGGTTAAAAATATTACAATAGTGATTGTTGCCATGTGTCCGCAACCGTGGCTTGTAAAATTTTATTTAATTAAATTAAAGAGAAAAAAGAGAAAAATAATAAAATTATAATAAATAAAAGAATATTATTAAAAAGTACATCCGATCTACTACATATGAAATATGTTATACGCTTCATAAAATTTTATCCCGACCGATCTCATTAAGTTTAACTAACATTTCGTAGCTGGAACTATTATGATCTGTTGATTTAATTAAATTTTCATAAAGTATCTCTATATCTATACATAGTGATAAATACATGATTAAAACTAAATAACCTCAAAATAGTTTGTTTCTGCCCCCTTAACCCACCTTCGAAGTTGCTTGTTACGGTTCCGAATCCCGCTTAGCGCAAGCATTTTTGTGATAAATGCACGCATGGATATTTATCTGTATTGGCTTGGATAGGCTTGGATACTTACATACATACACGCCTCTTTCTCGTAGGGGTAGGCAGAGACCACTTCTTTCCACTTGCTACGATCCATACATACTTGTTTCGCTTCGTCCACTTTCATTATTCCCTTCATACTTTCTCTTATATTTAGGGTACTCTTGATCTGGCCTTTTTCAGGACGTCCCTGATTTGGTCTCGAAACGTCCACCTAGGTCTTCCCCTTCCTACACTTCCATTCACATTCGCCTTATACACTTTTTTCGTCAATCGTTCTCCATTCATTCTCTCGACATGTCCAAACCATCTTAGCATACCTTTCTCAATTTTAGTCACTACATATTCATTCAGACTTGGATACTTAGACGACGATAGGTTCGCCCCACCTGTGAAGTTGTCCCGTAGATTCATTATCTAGGGTTTCATTATCAAGACCTCTGCCTACCCCTGCTCGTGAAATTTGGTTTAAATAAAAATAACCTAAATAAAAATGTTTTTTTATACCAGTAACCGCTCCGGGTTCGCTGAGGTGGCAGAACTACATACTACATTGGTTTTGTAAATGAGAGAGGAGATAAAGTGTTATTACTCTTAATTAAAAATTTATAAATATATATCTAAAATATGTACTATAATAAATTTGGTTTTAGAGTGAATTAGTTCCAATATTCTTTATTAAATTTAAGTTTATATTGATTAATCATAATTGTTTGCTTACTTGTTTTTAAACGCGGAACAAATACCATATCGTTTACAAACCCCCATGGGAACATTGGCTAATAATGTTATGTCAACTAAAACACCAAAATGTTCCGCCTTATGTAAGAGAAGAAAACAGAAGGTCGAGAGAAATAAGGTCGTTCGCTCAAAATCGCAATTCCATTCATACTAACTGCTTTTTCGAACCCAATCTTCCTCTCAAATATGGATACATCTATCTATTCAATTTGACGCCCTCCGTAGACAAGTGGCGCACACATCGGTTTTATGGTATTGCCAGATCTGAGGTTTCGGGTTCCAATCAATATAGAAAACACTCTTTCTATGTTTTCTCGGGTCTGGATGTTTGTAGTGCCTTCTTTCTGATTCCCTAATACAAGTTAAAGAGTGAGCAGCTTACTTTGAGATCAGAGCATTGTATGTAATGTTGTCCTTGTCAGTGTATGCATTTATTTACTTTTCCTTTTTTTTTACAATCCTCAAACCTATATGAGCAGAAGTGAAGAAAAAGGTAAAGGTATTCAGGAAATCGTGTCTTTGGACGATTACCAGCCTACTCGATATTTCAAGACGGATTGCGGTGCGTGTGTGTTCTCTAATAACGATTAGGTCGCGGAGAATAAATAGAACGGCACATCGTAATACCCACATTACTCTCCTTTCGTACCTCTAGCTCTTAGCTCTAGTTTGGCTGCATCAGCGTTACAGCCTCCACAAGAGCGTAGGAGGAGGATATTCTACTGACTTGACTTGGCCTTGGTTGCGGAGAGCGAGGAAAGTGCTAGGTCATTTTCTGCAGTAAGTCAGTCTGAACGTCAGGTGCAGATGTGCAAGAGTATGGGTGCGGGAGCGGGTGCAGGAGCGAGTGCGAGTGCGGGTGCAGGAGTGGGTGCAGGAGTGGGTGCAGGAGCGGGCAGGAGCGAGTGCGAGGTGCGGGTGCAGGAGCAGGTGCAGGAGCAGTGCAGTGCAGGTGCAGGAGCAGTGTGAGTGCAGGTGCAGGTGCAGGAGCAGTGCAGTGCAGGTGCAGGCAGGTGCAGGAGCAGGTGCAGGAGCAGGTGCAGGAGCGAGGTGAGGTGGGTGCAGGAGCAGTGCGAGTGCAGGTGCAGGTGCAGGTGCAGGAGCGAGTGAGTGCGGGTGCAGGAGCGAGTGCAGTGCGGGTGCAGGAGCGGGTGCGAGTGCGGGTGCAGGAGCGAGTGTGAGTGCGGGTGCAGGAGGCAGGTGCAGGAGCAGGTGCAGGAGCGGGTGCAGGAGCAGTGCAGTGCAGGTGCAGGAGCAGGTGCAGTGCGGGTGCAGGAGCAGTGCAGTGCAGGTGCAGGAGCAGTGCAGTGCAGGTGCAGGTGCAGGAGCGGGTGCAGGAGCGAGTGTGAGTGCGGGTGCAGGAGCGAGTGTGAGTGCAGGTGCAGGTGCAGGTGCAGGAGCAGGTGCAGGAGCAGTGCAGTGCAGGTGCAGGAGCAGTGTGAGTGCAGGTGCAGGTGCAGGTGCAGGTGCAGGAGCAGTGTGAGTGCAGGTGCAGGTGCAGGAGCAGTGTGAGTGCAGGTGCAGGTGCAGGAGCGAGTGTGAGTGCAGGTGCAGGTGCAGGAGCAGGTGCAGGAGGCAGGTGCAGGAGCAGTGCGAGTGCGGTGCAGGAGCGAGTGCGGGTGCAGGAGCGAGTGTGAGTGCGGGTGCAGGAGCGAGTGTGAGTGCGGGTGCAGGAGCGAGTGTGAGTGCGGGTGCAGGAGCGAGGTGAGGTGGGTGCAGGAGCAGGTGCAGGAGCAGGTGCAGGAGCAGTGTGAGTGCGGGTGCAGGAGCAGTGCAGTGCAGGTGCAGGAGCAGTGCAGTGCAGGTGCAGGAGCAGTGTGAGTGCGGGTGCAGGAGCGGTGCAGGAGCGAGTGCAGTGCAGGTGCAGGAGCGGGTGCAGGAGCAGTGCGAGTGCAGGAGCGAGGTGAGGTGGGTGCAGGAGCGAGGTGAGTGCGGGTGCAGGAGCGGGCAGGAGCGAGTGCAGTGCAGGTGCAGGTGCAGGTGCAGGAGCAGTGCAGTGCAGGTGCAGGTGCAGGTGCAGGGCAGGTGCAGGAGCGAGTGCGAGTGGGTGCAGGAGCGGGTGCAGGAGCGAGTGCGAGTGCGGGTGCGGGAGTGGGTGCAGGAACGGGTGTGGATACTGGTGCGGGTGCAGGAGCGGGTGCAGGAGCGGGTGCGAGTGCGGGTGCAGGAGCGGGTGTGAGTGCATGTGCAGGTGCAGGAGCGAGTGCGAGGTGCGGGTGCAGGAGCGGGCAGGAGCGAGTGCGAGTGTGGGTGCAGGAGCGGGCAGGAGCGAGTGCGAGTGCAGGAGCGGGTGCGAGTGCAGGAGCGAGTGCGAGTGCAGGTGCAGGTGCAGGGCAGGTGCGAGTGCAGGTGCAGGTGCAGGAGCGAGTGTGAGTGCGGGTGCAGGAGCGAGTGCGAGTGCGGGTGCAGGAGCGGGTGCAGGAGCGGGTGCAGGAGCAGTGCGAGTGCGGGTGCAGGAGCGAGTGCGAGTGCGGGTGCAGGAGCGAGTGCGAGTGCGGGTGCAGGAGCGAGTGCGAGTGCGGGTGCAGGAGCAGGTGCAGGAGCGGGTGCAGGAGCGAGTGCGAGTGCGGGTGCAGGAGCGAGTGCGAGTGCGGGTGCAGGAGCGGGTGCAGGAGCGGGTGCAGGAGCGAGTGCGAGTGCGGGTGCAGGAGCAGTGCAGTGCGGGTGCAGGAGCAGTGCGAGTGCAGGAGCGAGGAGTGCGGGTGCAGGAGCGAGTGCGAGTGCGGGTGCAGGAGCGAGTGCGAGTGCGGGTGCAGGAGCGAGTGCGAGTGCGGGTGCAGGAGCAGTGCGAGTGCAGGAGCGAGTGCGAGGTGCGGGTGCAGGAGCAGTGCGAGTGCAGGTGCAGGTGCAGGCAGGTGCAGGAGCGAGTGCGAGGTGCGGGTGCAGGAGCAGGTGCAGGGCAGGTGCAGGAGCGGTGCAGGAGCGAGTGCGAGTGTGGGTGCAGGAGCAGGTGCAGGAGCAGGTGCAGTGCAGGTGCAGGTGCAGGTGCAGGAGCAGGTGTGAGTGCAGGTGCAGGAGCAGGTGTGAGTGCAGGTGCAGGAGCAGTGCGAGTGCAGGAGCGAGTGAGTGCGGGTGCAGGAGCGAGTGCGAGTGCAGGTGCAGGTGCAGGAGCAGGTGTGAGTGCAGGTGCAGGCAGGTGCAGGAGCGGGCAGGAGCGAGTGCAGTGCGGGTGCAGGAGCGAGTGCGAGTGCGGGTGCAGGAGCGAGTGTGAGGTGGGTGCAGGAGCGAGGTGCGAGTGCAGGTGCAGGTGCAGGTGCAGGAGCGAGTAAGAGTGCGGGTGCAGGAGCAGGTGCAGTGCAGGTGCAGGTGCAGGTGCAGGTGCAGGTGCAGGTGCAGGTGCAGGTGCAGGAGCAGTGCAGTGCAGGTGCAGGAGCAGTGCAGTGCAGGTGCAGGAGCAGGTGTGAGTGCAGGTGCAGGAGCGGGTGCAGGAGCGAGTGCGAGTGCGGGTGCAGGAGCGAGTGCGAGTGCGGGTGCAGGAGCAGGTGCAGGAGCGAGGAGTGCGGGTGCAGGAGCAGGTGCAGGAGCGAGTGCAGTGCAGGTGCAGGAGCAGTGCAGTGCAGGTGCAGGAGCAGTGCGAGTGCAGGTGCAGGTGCAGGAGGCAGTGCAGTGCAGGTGCAGGAGCAGGTGCAGGGCAGGTGCAGGAGCGGGTGCAGGAGCGAGTGCAGGTGCAGGTGCAGGTGCAGGGCAGTGTGAGTGCGGGTGCAGGAGCGAGGTGAGGTGGGTGCAGGAGCGAGTGCGAGTGCAGGTGCAGGGCGAGTGCGAGTGCAGGTGCAGGTGCAGGAGCGAGTGTGAGTGCGGGTGCAGGAGCGAGTGCGAGTGCGGGTGCAGGAGCAGGTGCAGGAGCGGGTGTGAGTGCGGCTGCAGGAGCGGGTGTGAGATAAAGGGTTTTCCTACATTGACCAATCCGAGAATTTTAACCTTTGTGTTTATACCATGTAATTACTTTTAACTTTTATCATTATCACTACCACACATATACACCACACATATACTCAAATACAACACAAAGAAAATACGTAACTTAATAGATACGTATGCACAATAAGGCGGTCTTATCGCTAAAGATCTCTTCCAGACAACCTCAAGGCTAAAGAGAAACTGTAATTAAGAACAGTAGTACATACAGCATAATAAATAAAGTTATAGATTTTTATACCTAGTTTGCTTATACTTATTTGTTTACGTAGAGTGAGACAACCGTCGATATTCATCGGTTTAATGAAACTTCGTTTCGTTTAATTTTTTACGTAGTTGGATATAAAAAATTAAAGTGAGAGAGATGTCTATAGTAACCTCAATTTTCTACAACAAAATGGCAGCACATGTCAAAAATATATAATAATGATTGTTATAGGAACATTTCGATACCTTGGCTTACATTATGTTTATTTTCAAAAGGATCTCTAATTAAAAAAATACACCCTGTCTCTCGCTGCTAATGTAGCTTTACGAGTATATTTACATAATGTCGCTTTATTTCGACGACCTCTGTGAACAAGTGGCGTAAATACTGGTTTCCAAGGTGTCGCCATCTCGAGATCCCTGGTTCGACTCCCGGTCAGATCAATGTAGAAAAACCACTTTTTCTACATTATCTCGGGTCTGGGTGCATGTGGTGCCTTCTTGTGGTGCTTTTATTCCCATATCACAATTGCTTTAACATTGGGATAGGAGCAATGTATGTGATGTTGTTCCTATCAATACATGTACGTATTTATTTATTTATTATTATAATAAGTCACGATAGCCGAGTGGTTGGGTGATCGGAATTTCGAGTCAAGAGACCCGAGTTCGATCCCCAGGTGGCAGTACCAATGAGTTTTTCAAAAACTTATGTACGAATTTCATCGTTGGCTTGGACATAAAGGCGGCGACGGGCTCACCACCTGTCACGTTGTCCCGAAAATATCTTCGGTGGAAGGTGGGTCAAAGGGACTTAATTGTCTAGACTGCACCTCTGTCTACCCCTGTATTGGGAATTGCGTGATTTTTTTTATATTTGAGGAACAATGCTTAAAATCAGTTTAGTGGTGTAACCTTTAAAGAAATAAGCAAACAAACTAACTGAAGCATTAATTATATTACGCATTTATTATAAGTTGGTATTTATTGTAAGATGGTAATAATATTTATATTTCAAAGAGCGTAAAAGCGCCAGCTTTTCCTTAAATTAACGTAATTTTCTCTTATTTTCTCTTAAATATCATATTTATATTCATATATCATTTTAATTATTAAAGTATTTCTCAGTGTACTAAGAGAAATTTATTCCACGAAGGGTACCTTGATGCATTTTTAGACAGATTTTAGCCGCATCTTCTTTTGAATGTGCAGTACCTCTGAATAGAATTTGTTGTTGTTTCATGTATTCCTTTCTTAACTATATACTGTTTGCCTCACATATTTTTCTTTAAAATGGTCATTTCTAAACGAAAATTCGGAAAACGAAAAATAATAAATTTTACTGTTTACATACATACATACATACATGACAGACTTTAAAGTCTACTGCAGGCCAAATATCTCTTCAGTGAGACAGGCCAGTCCAAGGGAATCTTTTAAAAGCTTTTCCAAAGCTTTTCCCTTAGTTGCGTCATATGTCTTCCACGGGAGTTAAGGGGCTGGTGTGTTCTTACGCTATTACCACACGGCAATAAAACCACAATAATTGAACAATAACTGAACAACAAAACTACATTTATCTCAAATAGTTACTAACGGTTTTACGAGTATGTTTGTACTGGATGCAGCTCATGTAGCGTATGAGTGGATTGGTTCATCCGGGATGTGACCTCGCTCTCAGAATATCGGCTCATTAATAACACTTCCATTTAGTAGTAGACGCTACTATGTACCTTATTGTGGACTTATATTTTTCTTTTGATTTTTTTAGAATAATACAAAAATATCGTATATTTAAAAACCTCTCCGGTTTCGTCTATATAGACATCATCAAACTTCTAAACGTATTACCGTTATAAATACATACATATATAGAGACAACATCACATACATTGCTCTGATCCCAAAGTAGGAAAAATTAAGCACTAGTATTATGGAGTCAGAAACGACTAAGGTACCACAAACACCGACACCGGAAAACACTATTCCTACTTTGACCTATTGACGCTCGATCACCTAAGTACTGGCGACATTTCATAATATCCTACAAAATTGAGGTGTCACTTGTATAGGCTTTGGAAGCTCTCACTTTGTCTAATCAATGACCCAGACAAATACGTTTGAATGTACTACCCGATAAAATAGATCAAAGGGACAATAATACGGATGGACGGACTTCATGGCGAGTTAGATCCGGGAATAGACAAAGATTTAATTTATTCCGACGGATGCAAGTAAAATAAGTTAACCACAATATTTATGGAATAAAGTCACGTAAGCCGAGTGGTTGGGTGGTTGGAATTTCGAGTCAAGAGCCCCGAGTTCGATCCCCAGGTCGAGCAGGCAGGCTCGTACCAATGGGTTTTTCAAAAACTTACTTACAAATTATATCATTAGCTTGGGCATAAAAACGGCCACGGGCTCACCACCTGTCATGTTGTCCCGAAAATATCTTCGATGGAAGGTGGTTCGAAGAGACTTAATTGTCTAGACTAGACCTCCGTCTACCCCTGTATTGGGAATTGCGTGAAAATATTTATTTTATTTTACAATATTTTTGAGAAGTCGCGATAGCCGAGTGGAAGGGTGGTCGGAATTTCGAGTCGTGAGACCCGAGTTCGATCCCCAGGTGGCAGTACCAATGGGTTTTTTTCATAACCTATGTACTATTCATATCGTTGGTTTGGACGTAAAGACGGCGACGAGCTCACCACCTGTCACGTTGTCCCAAAATATCTGCGGTGGAAGGTGGGTCGAAGGGACTTAATTGTCTAGACTAGACCTCTGTCTACCCCTGTATTGGGAATGGCGTGAAGATTTTTTTTTTATTTTCTATTGTATGACTAGCTGTTCACAGGTATACCCGCGGGGAAACATTTTTTAACGGAGGTGAAATAAATTTTGTTGTTTTGGTAAAACATGCATGTGTTGTCCAACCAAAGGTCTAAAATTCATTGACTCTATATATTTTTAAACCGGACCTACGCAGTTGGTACACGACTGCTCTGCGGCTGAAATAAGTAGGTACGAGTTGTATAGACCCAGGGGAATCCTAGGTAGAGTAAAAAATTACCAACATTACAATTTAATAAATCAATAAATATCTATCCTTAAGCTAGACGGCGACAGACTCACCACCTGTCACGTTCTCCCAAAAATATCATAGATGGAAGGTGGGTCCAAAACGACTTAATTGTCTAGACATCTGTCAACCTCTGTATTGGAAATGGCGTGAAGTTTTTGATGTGAAACATCTATAGCCGTACGTAAAACCGATTTCTGGCGTGGCGACGCATGCCGTGGCAATACAAAGGTATACTAATTTACACCCTATTACCTGAGAATTCAGGTTTATAATTAAACACTGAAATCCCTTTTTTATATTTAGTTTATTATATTCATATTAGTGACTATGTAAATTATATTAAGATTTCATTTTTACATGAAAGGTCATTTCCTTATAGTCAAAAAGGTTCAATAATTTTTAAAACGAATAAATATAAACTACCATTAAAATTAGCTGGAGATTTTAATGTAAATTTGCAAGAGCTGAATCAATGCCATTAATGACATTTCTTCAAAAAGAATTTCAATTGCAAATCAATAACAATCCAAAAGAATCTACTACCAAATATGGAACAACTATAGATGCTGTAATTGTGAGATATTTTGATAATGTTTCATCCAATGCTTTTGTAACGTAATAAATAAATATATAAATATATAAAAAAATATAAATAAATATATAAATATCTTCACGCAATTCCCAATACAGGGGTAGACAGAGGTCAAGTCTAGACAATTAAGTCCCTATGACCCACCTTCCACCGAAGATATTTTCGGGACAACGGGACTTTACTACTACGGGACTTTTGTAACGTAGTTTAGTTATCATCGACCAATCGTAACAGTAATACCAGCAGAGGAAACATCGAATATAACTATAACTGAAGTCACAGAGAGAGAGAGAAAATATTTAAATTGTGGTTACTTGATATTAATATCGAATCTTTATATCAAATGTAAATAAATGCTTATTAAATAAAGTTACCATTTTCTGTAAGAAATTCGTAATACTTCATTTTTTCATTAATATTTTCTTAGTACTTCATTTTTTCATTCCTGTAATAATATTATCTTTTATGCATATTACTTGTACACACACGATATTTCACATCTGCCAGGCGTCCCATGACGGCTCACATTTTTTTTATTCTTACCCGTCTGGTGATTTCCATTACGGTTTATAAAGCTTTTCCTTAGTAAGTCACGATAGCCGAGTTGCTGGGTGGTCGGAATTTCGAGTCGAGAGACCCGAGTTCGATCCCCAGGTGGCAGTACCAATGAGTTTTTCAAAAAC
This sequence comes from Sericinus montela, assembly GCA_029286605.1. Classification (NCBI taxonomy): domain Eukaryota; kingdom Metazoa; phylum Arthropoda; class Insecta; order Lepidoptera; family Papilionidae; genus Sericinus; species Sericinus montela. The sequence goes on along the minus strand of JAGSMR010000075.1, from coordinate 2,019,639 downwards.
TTATGTACGAATTTCATCGTTGGCTTGGACATAAAAGGCGGCGACGGGCTCACCACCTGTCACGTTGTCCCGAAAAATATCGTCGGTGGAAGGTGGGTCAAAAGGGACTTAATTGTCTAGACTTGACCTCTGTCTACCCCTGTATTGGGAATTGCGTAAAGATATTTATTTATTTATTCTTAGTAAGTCCTTTACGAGTCTATAGTACCACACGGCAAACTGACCTCAATAATAATTCTTAATAACTTCATGTGTTTTCATGTAGACACTTGATTTTTAGTCAGAAATTTAATAATTATTATAGATTAACCACTAATCCTGTGTAAAAAGTGCGCTTGAAATCAAGGAAGTAACTTAAGGACTATATGGCAACACAAGGGTTATAGTTTCCCTTGTAACGCTTCCTAAACTTGTGATTTTATATACATTTAATATACCTTTCTTGCTTACTTAAAGTGGTTCTTTCACGTAACCACATAGTAAACTCTCCCTCCTTTGTTTCTCTATATTATTGCTATATCGAAAAACCTTAGTAAAGTTTCACTTTATATTATTTGAGGTCAACGTTTAACGCGGAACCCTAATTATGTTTTTAATATAAAAGTAGCCTATGTTACTCTTTATAACATAACCTATCTGTCAGTGTAAGTCCAGTTAAAATCGGTCCAGCCGTTTCAGAGATTAGCCGAAACAAACAGAAACACAGACAGACAGACCGACAGACAAAACTTGTAAAAAAATGTTATTTTGGTGTATGTACCGTATGTATCCATATACTCGTACATGTAGTAAAATGGTTATTTCAATATTACAAACAGACACTCTGATTTTATTTATATTAATAAAAATAATAAATATCTTCACGCAATTCCCAATACAGAGGTAGACAGAGGTCTAGTCTAGACATTTAAGTGCCTTTGTCTAACCTTCCACCGAAGATATTTTCAGGACAACGTGACAGGTGGTGAACCCGTCGCCGTCTTTATGTCCAAGCCAACGATATAATTCTTACATAAGTTTTTGAAAACCCCATTGGTACGAGCCTGATACCTGGGAATCGAACTCGGGTCTCTTGACTCGAAATTCCGACCACCCAACCACTCGGCTATCGTGACTTTTAAAAACTGAAAATAATAAGAATATAGACACTCGAACATCTTAAATTTGCTTTTACGTTAACAGAGCGGTTGTATCGGTATTCGAGTCAAGAGACCCGATTTCGAAACCCAGTTTTTTTTTTTTTCAAAATTTATGTACGATCTTTATCATTGGCTTGTACATAAAGATGGCAATGGACTACACATGCCACGTTGTCAGAAGCTAAAGCACTTGAGGTATGGGAATCAGAAACAACGAAGGTACCACAAACACCCAGACCTGAGAAAATGTTGAAAAATTTGTTTTTCTACATTGAACCGTCCGTCCGTCCGATAATATCCCTATTCCTCCAAAATCACGACTTTCTTCGACGATTGGCGCCAGCTTTTATATCCCGGCTTCGATTCCTGAATGGATAATGTAGAAAACACATTTTCTATATTGTGTCGGTTCTATATATTTGTAGTACCCTAATTCAAACCTAGCTGCCCCCCGCGGCTTTGCCCGCAGTTTCACTTTTACACTTACACTTAACGCGGAACCCTAATTATATTTCTGATATAGAAGAAGCCTCATAACATTAGCTATCTGTCAGTGAAAGTCCTGTTAAATTCTATCCTGCCGTTTCAGGGATTAGCTGGAACAAACAGACAGACATATAAAAATTGTAAAAAAAAATATTATACTATATGTACCGTATATATTATATATATGTACCGTAAATACATTTATATACATGTAGTAAAAAACGGCTATATCAATATTACAAACAGACATTTCAATTTTATTTATATGATATACTTTCATAAACAGTAATAGACGGGCTTATATATACATACGTATAAAGTGTATCTGTGTGTATGTATATTCTTAGATTGTTAGTTGTCTATTATATAGTTGTATATTATCTATAATAACTCATTTATTATTGTATTCACTTTTATTAGGAAATGCAGGCTTTATTTATTTAATAAATGTATCAAAATTTATAAATTAAGTTATTTTTATTTATTTATTATTGTTTATTTATTTAATAATATATAAATAAACATTGAAATAAAAGTATATAAAGAAGATACTAGCGGATGAACAATTAAACAAAGCAAACCAAACATTTTAAATGAAGAAAAGTAAAAGTTGGAGACGTAGAAAACGAAATAGTTTAACAGATAAAACAAATAAATACATTAAAAGAACAAAAGTAAAATTTAAACACGTATAAAACAAAACAGTCCTATGTGTTTACGATTTTAAAGACGATTACTTGTCAATTGTCATGCTATACGGAGCACAAGCTTCAGTCTTTCTGCCAACGCGTCTCGCATCACGTACACACTGAGTGAACTAGAGCATTACCTGATCTCTGGCTCTTAGCGTTTGTTCTCACAACAATTCTTTTGTAATCAAGCGATTTATATTTGCATCAAACACTGACACACATTTATATCTGAATGTGAACTATTTTTGTTATGTTATCAGCTCATGATTCATAAGGTTAACGAATATACCGGTGTTTGCTGTTTCAATTCTTAAACAGATAGTTGTTTCAGTATCGTATGTTGCTTCAAAATTAAATTCTGCATGTATTGCGCTTAAGATTCGTTTTTAAATGTCACGAATTAATTTAATTCTTTCGGTAAGTCGTTGTACTTCAGTAGCTTCAGTGTAATTAGCAAAACGTGAACGTTTGAAAAATATGAAAAAATGATTTTTAACGTTAATAATAGAAATGCAGTTAGTGACAATACAAATAAAGATGTCGTGTGGAAACAATATTTTGTATCAATTTGCGGTATGTATTTCTGTGTCTTTATTTAATAATTTTAAACGTATTGAAGTTGTGTATATAAATTTTAAAATTGTTGCCTTACTATCCTATCTTACTTAAAATTTGTTGGAAATTGTTATTTTACTTTAAAATTCCCGAAAATATCTTCGTGGGAAGGTGGATCGAAGAGATTTAATCGTCTAGATTAGACCTCTGTCTACACCTGTATTGGGAATTGCGTGAAGATATTTATTTTATTTTTATTTTTTAATTATAAATTGTTAATTTGTATAATATTTTCTAACTAATTGCTACACAGTGTTTTGTCTATTTATCGTATAGTTGGCACTACAATGGCAATTTTGTTCTCAACTTTGTTTTAAAACAAAATAAAACCACTAGACAGTGAAGAAAGCTTATATAAACGCCAAAGTTTTTTTTAATTATATATATACATAATAATATATATATAACATTACATACGTTGCTCTGATCCCAAAGTATCAAAGTAAAAGTAAAAAAGTAAAACTTAAGTACTTGTATTATAGAGCAGAATCAACGAAGACACCGCAACTACACAGAAATAAATCAACTTTACAAAATAAGTCTAGTCTATAATAAGTAAGTCTAATAAGTTATATACAAAAGTAAGTGTTAACTTCCGTTGTGTTAACAACGGATATAACAGGTATATGTTTGAAATAAGAAAGGTCTGGCATAGAACACCGTATTCAATTTATTTACTAAATGTTACATTGTCTGCAAATAAGTTAGCTACATTAGAGAATTTAACAATGTCATTATCTAATACGTATTAATTTAAAACTGCAATATTATCGGAGGAAACAGTTTTTGCTAACCCGAAAACCTATGCCATGAAGGAGAGTTAACTACGACGTTAAACAATTGTACACTTTAATATTTGCATATATACATATTTTCACACATAGTCCTTGAAAGGGTAGCTACGGAGAACAGATCTTCAAGTGTCACAATACTTACATACTTCGTTCAAATCCATCACTTTCTTCATACACGCACGTCTAGGTATCCGAGTACTCTTGACACTACCTTCGAGCAATTTACTCTCATGGTCTTCGAAAGTTAGTCTCGGTCTACCTCGACTCCTTTCAACATTCGCGCTATATATTTTCATATACATTTTAATAATCATGTTACAATAATTATGTATATGATTCAAAGCCACGAGGTTCTCCAGGAGGATTGGCTAAACTGATTAAGTGACTCTGATGTCCAAATCACTAAGGATGACAAACACTTTAAGCAATTTACGTTAGAGATATTTAGAAACTGGAGCAACAGAACATAAGACGTCCTGTAATTAGGCAAATTGTCTTCAACCGGCCGTTCTTCGTTATCCAATTTAGCCAATAGCCAGCGTCCAGATGCCGATGACTTTACAAGGACTTCTCTGTCTCTCGATATAGGTTAGAATATATAACCTAATTTAATGCAGATGTCCAGGAAAATTTTATAATTTTCGAGGTTATATAAATAGATATATAACGCGATAAACAAAATGTATAGATAGATGTCCAGAAAATTAAGTCCTTTTGACCCAACTTTCACTGAAAACATTTTTTGAGGACAATTGCCATTTTTGCCAATGATAAAGATCGTACATTAATTTTAAAAAAACTGGATATCAAAATCGGGTTTCTTGACTCGAATACCGATACAACCACTCTGTTAACGTAAAAGCAAATGTTTATGATGTTGGTGTGTCTATATTCTTATTCTTTACAGTCTTTAAATAGTCCAATGCTAAAACATGCATAGACCTTCGTAAAATATTACCACAGGGAGCGTTCCTAAGCCATCGGCATCCATCGATCTCCACGTGGTCACTCCATCTGCACGTGGTCACTCCATATGACTCCACTCGAGAAATTTCCTCTATGTTTGTCAGTTTACGAGCTTTGGTGCTGGCATATATGTTTGAATCAAACCCTAGAAGTATAAAATGTAATACGCAATAATATTGAAAATGTTTGATCAGAGACGTGTGCGATCTACAGACTGTAGGAAACTTTAGTTATAGTATAGTAGTAAGTAGTTAACTGTAGTTGTTCTATATTAAATATTTAAGACAATGCCTTATAGTCAGTTACTTCAATATTACTAAACGGCCATTTCAATATTATTTCAAGTGTCACTCATTGATATTATTTAATTAGATCTTCTAGATCCATTTTTATAGACGATATAAAATGTCTTCACGCCATCCTCAATACAGGGGTAAATAAAGGTCTAGAAAAATAAGTCTTTTCGACCCACCGAAAGACACTTTCCACCGAAGACACTTTTTTTTAACAACGTGTTAGGTGGTGAGCCCGTCCCCGTCTTTGATGTCCAAGCCAATGATGGAATTCGTTTGTAAGTTTTAAAAGGAACCTATTGGTATGAACCTGTCACCTGATCGAACTTGCGCCTCTTGACTCCGAATCCCGATCACCCAGCCACTCGGCTGTCGTGACTACAATTATATAGGCCGTTATCTATTCATATACATATATAACGTTACGATAATTTTACAAATAGCTGCAGCTAACTGAAGTACATTTCGGGTCGTATATTAACTAATGTAGAGTATAAAAATAGTTTACGAGTTCTGGCGCCTCTCAGTTAATGCCTATCATATTATATTTGGTAGGTCTTAGAAAATAACTTTTTAACTGTCAATAAACCCGCTTCATCCATTTCAGCCAGTCTCCCTTTCTTTACTTATGGAGTGGAAAATGATATAATAACTGCATCGTCAAGTTTAGGACCCATAATTTCTAATTTAAGTGTACCATGGTGTATTGTAGCTTACATCGTCAGTTCTTTAATAACTACGCCATTACATTGTTATATACTGAACAAGCATGGAAGTAAAGTTGGAATATACATCGTGGTATTATTACAAGGGGTAAGATTAACTGTCATATCTGTTTAAAATGTTTTATTGGTTAACAAATCAAAGAGAAATTTAAGAAATCTACTGACATAGGCTGGATACGAAACATACCGTACCGACGCTTTTATCCACTAGCCATTGTGTCCTACAGGCATCAGTTGAAATTTTCATTTCTTTATTTACGTCGGTTATTTGCGTTAGCGACATCTACCGGTACATTTTCCTAATTCCAACTCAATGTCCGTACAGCTGTGAAACAACTGTTCTTTTAAATTTCTCTTTATTTTAATACAAAAACTTAAGCATAATTTATCTGCTTTATTTATTTTGATTTTATTTAGGAAAAAATTGCACAATTTCTATTAATTTATATTTTTAAAAACATACATCATCTTGCATCCATATAAGTTGTAAGAATATAAAGATTATCATCATGATGGCTCGTAAAAGTACACAACAGGACATAGGATTGGCCATAATTGCCACCTTTAGCATACTGATTGGCTATCGCAGTGTCAGACAACTCGCACTTTGGTTTCGTCACTATCTGGTTGAATTTATAATTCAGAGACGTTTGTTCAGCCACCTTTTATATACTAATCATAACCATTTAACTGTCACGGTAGCCGAGTAGTTGGACGATCTGAATTGGAGTCAATAGACCTGAGTTTGATCCACAAGACGATTTATTTATATATTACGATTATTATAATTACGATTTACATCGTTGGCTTGGATATAACGATGGCGACGGGCTCACCACCTGTCCCATTGTCCCAAAAAATATCTTCGTTGCAAGGTGGGTTGAAAGAGTTTAATTGTGTATACCTGTGTCTAACCATATACTGGGAATGGCGTGAAGAATTTTTTATTATCATTTAGTATGTTCATGAGTGTCCACGAGTTACTTTTATCACGGGTCTGCAATTCAACACGAGTCCATTAGTAACTAAAGGTGCTGTTTGTATTTAAATATGTGAAAAAAATCTATAATCTATATCATAATAAATTCTATAACTATAACGCCCATCAAGACACGTAAACAGGAGAGTTAAAACTAAATTTCTTTAAAGTTCGCAATAAAACTTTGAACTGATTTATTTTCAGGTAGTTTGCATACCGTTATTGATTTCTTCGCGTGATATAAGTGTTCTAATTCAGGCATCAATAGCTGGAATATCTACTGGAGGACTATTTATTGTAATACCGATTTATATAAGAGAAATTAGCTCAGACAGGATAAGAGGCTTGACGGTATCATTCATGGCGGTTATGGTCGCAGGAGGAAATACAGTGAAATTATTGATGTCAATAGACACCACGTTGTATTTCATAATTGGGCTTGTTGCAGTCGAACTGGCGATTGTGTTTTACATTCCGGAAAGTCCGAGCTACCTTGTCAAAATTGATAAATTACAGGTTAGTATATAATTTCTTGGTTTGTTAATGATTTTTGTTTTTTAATGGAGGTACCGTATAAAGCAGCTAACAGACCGACCGATGCTTAGTTAGCTTAGTAATAAGATGCAATTCATAGTAGAAATATTTTAAGATTTATAGTAAAGAATGAATAACTACAGGGAATGTAAACTTTATGGTGTTGTATCGGTGTCCCCTTTCATCCCATAGGTGTCACAAGAGGTTGCTAAGACGCTGAAAATAGCAGTCACGGTAGCCGAGTAGATGGGTGATCGGAATTTGAGTCGTGAGGCTGTAGTTTGCTCCCCAGGCAGTATTTTTTTTTTCAAACTTATATATGATTTTTGGTTTGAACGGCGACATGCTCACCATCTGTCACGTTGTCCCAAAAAGGATCTTCGGTAAAAGGAGTACTTAATATAAAAACCCTTTATATAAGTATTGAGAACAGAGTGAAGATATTTTTTCATGAAAATATCAATGGCTACCGACAGATACCGACATATACCGACAGACGTGATCAGCACCACGAAAGATACTAGCCTTCAATAAATCAGACCGGTGACAGGCATTAGCGTCTAAACGGCGAAGTGTTTGTTGCAGCGGTGGTCAATTCATTCTCCTACTTGCAAGAAAATTATGTCGGTGCCTCTTAATCGGATAGGGCTATATCCTGCAGGAGACTTTAATAGTTTGATAAGAACGTAAAAATAATGAGAATCTTAAAAAAATAAGTTTTTTTTTTCTAATTTCACTCATTTCCCAATACAGGGGCAGCCTTATAATTGGTTAAAATAAAGAAATATGTCTTCACGCAATTCCCAATACAGGGGTAGACGGAGGTCTGGTCTGGTCTAAACAATAAAGTCCCTTCGACCCACCTTCCAACGAAGATACTTTGAGACAACGTGACAGGTGGTGAGCCCGTCGCCGTCTTTATATCGAAACCACGGTATATAATTCGAACATAAGTTTTTGAAAAAAAGATCCATAGGTCGATCCCCTGGGGATCGAACTCGGGTCTCTTGACTCGAATTCCAATCACCCAACCACTCGGCTGTCGTGACATTTTAATCATCAATTTAATAACGAAAAGTCCAGCTCGTCTAACAAGCTTCGAAGATTTATAAAAATGCGTCATGAATTATGTAAAATTTTATTTCAACGGTTTTATTTATAGGAGGCTAAATTAACTACAGCAAAGTTAAAATGTATACAAGACGATACTTACGTGACAAATGAAATTCAACGACTGAAAGAAGAAAGCGAAGCAGCTAAATCAAAGGGAAATTTAAATATATTCGGAATCAGTAAGTATCCCTATTAAGTTTATTCTGTATTCTTTTGTAAAGAAACTGATCTTGTAGTTTTGTGAAAAAGAATTGTTTCTTTTGTAAGCTCGGGCACAAGTAGGGTGTAACAGAAACAATTTAAATATGAAATTAAAGTAAGCGAGAACAATCGTAAGTGTCAACAGTAAAGATGTTAGTCTATGGTAATCAAGTATTTCGGATAGCAATCTATCTTCACGCATACTCCTAATACCGGGGTAACTGTATTACCTCAGTATTGGAACCATACGAATATAGCCGCCATAATCCATTTCGATCCACCAACCACCGTTAACTATTTGGACAACGTGACAGGTGGTGAGTCCATCGCCGTCTTAGTGTCCAAGACAATGGTGCAATACTCGTATACTCGTATATAGATATATACTTACGAAGATAAATATTCATATGTACAAGTAACTTTATTTAAAAAATTACAAACATATTCAAAACACAACTACATATAAGTAACATACAGTCAATCCATAATGCGTATTTTTAAACTATCACCTTTTCTTAATAAGGTTCAAACGGAGATGAAACAGGCGAAAGAAACTCCGAAGGTATACCCTTTTTTAGATTTTTTTTTACAAAGGAAGTACAAAATTTAACACTAATTCTGTTTTAAATAGGATAGGAGCGATCAATCATTTCCAGGGATAAATATTATTAATATTTATATATATTCTAATAACACTTTTTGTACAGTTTTGATAAATGCTTAGTACCTGTTAATAGGTAAACTTTTACCAGGATTTTCTTATCTACAGACAACCACATGAATGAGTTACTTACTCTATGGAGTCTAGTAATTCAATACCTTATCAAATTAATTCAAACATACTCGGTTTAACTAGCACAGCTTGAAAGCTTTGAAATGGTCCGAGAAATTAATTAATTTGGAGGCGACGTTTTTAGTCCTCCATTTTCGTAGGGCACATACATACATAAAGGTCAGTGAAAGTACACAGCGATACGAAAGCCTACGGGAATAATGAAGGATGCGTTCTTATACTGACGCCACAAGACACCAGTAGTTCTCATCCTCACCTATTACTATCGACGACCTCCGTGGACGATTATCACACACCGGTTTTCATGGTGTCGCCAGCTCTGAGGTTTAGGTTCGATTTCCGCTCGGATTAATAAATAAAACCTCGTACAACATCTATATTTTTGCTCTCTACATTTCTACAACATCATACACATTTTCAATGTTGAAAATGTTGGACAAGAACAACAAAAAAAATTAACAACGAATCTACAAACGTACCTTTGTTGTTTCTGATTCCATAACAAACGCTTTAGCTACTTACTTTGGGATCAGAGCAATGTATGTGATGATGTCCCTATCGATGTATGTATTTATTTATTTACAAATTGACGGACGTTCATTCAGTAGTCATATAATCACTATGTAACTACATTCGGGAAAATATTTTTAAAGTAAGTCAACTCAAATCATGTAAGTGGTCTTAGTACTTAGGAATTTTTTACAATAATATTTTGCTTTGTATAATTTCAGTAAAAAATAAAATATGGAGAGATCAATTAAAAATGGGCCTATTCTTGAACACAGCTGTAATTTTAAGTGGGTCTGTTATATTCCTCGATCAAGACAAAATGTTGGCCCAACTCAAAACCGAAGCTGACCCACAGAAGATGTTAATCCCGATTAGCTTATTGATTGGGGGATTCACTTGTGTGGTTCTTATTAAATTTCTAGAAAGAAAAGTAAGTATTTTCTATTTAAAAATATATATCTTCACGATATCAGAGTGGTTGGGTGATCGGAATTCGAGTCAAGAGACCCGACCTCGATCCCCAAGGCTTGTACCAATGGTTTTTTTCAAAAAACTTATGTACGATTCATAGCGTTAGCTTGGGCATAAAGACGGTGACAGGCTCTCTACCGGTCTTGTTGTCTCTAGTAATGTCTTCTGTAAGCGGTGGGTCGAAGGGAAGTCGGTATTTCACAAGATAACACTTAATACAAAACTTAATCATCTAGAGCTCTGTCTAACCCAGTTTTGGGATTAGCGTGAAGTTAAAGTAAAATACACGCAGTTCTTACTACAGAGGTTTATACTGAGGTCTAGACAATAAAGTCATTTTTTGAATTGGTCTTTAGAAAAACTCATTGGTATGAGCCTACAACCTGGGGAACGAACTCGGATCTCTTGGGGACGGGGAGTCGATGAACGCAGATATCTCAGAGCCATTCCTTTTGCCATTCCATTCCGACAATCTTCGGAAGACTTTAATCAGCATGCAAAGTAGACAGCAACTGTTTCGTATAATCGTTTGACTGCAAATTCTGTTGAACAGCGAAAATTTCTACAACTATTTGTTACAGTATTTGCTGACCATTGCTTATAGTATTATGGTTTTGTCAATGGGAACACTTGCGGTGTACACGCAAGCAGATCTAACAGTGACATCGGTTAGATGGATACCAGTTGTGGCTTTGGCAATTTTAGTATTCAGTTATGGCATCGTTTGGAACCTACCAACCGTTATCTTAGTCGAGATGCTAAATTTGGAGGTATGTTATTTTTATTTTTAATATTTAACAAATTTTTATAGACCTTATCAAATTTGATACATCAAATCAAATCATTTATTTATCGACATAAGAATGAACACTCGTTTATCGATAGTCATTTTTAATCTACCACCGTTTCGTAATGAGGTCCCTCTAACGGAGAAGAAATAGGCGAAAGAAACTCCGTAGGTATCCTCTTTTTTGGTCAATATTTTTTTAACAATACAATGTGACATGTTATTTCTAGAAATAGCTTGGGAGCGATCACCTCATTCCCAGGGGTTACTGTCATTAATATATTCATTTATATTATAATAACCCTTCTTAATAAAGTTTTTCTTTAATATATTTCTTAAACCTGTTAATAGACAGGCTTTGCACATTTACCGGGATTTTGTTGTAGAAGCGTATAGACCCAATAACAAGTTACTTACTCTATGAAGTCTAGTAACCGCTGTTAATTTGATAACATCTATAAAATTTTGTTTGTAGTCTTTAGCATTATGAGATTTGTTTGTGTTAAAGTGTAAGATGATAGAAGCTGATTTTTCTTTGTCAACTACTTGCCATTTCTGATTAGTATATGCTTATTTATTTCCTTCTTTAACTTTAATAAGAATGTCTTCGAGCATTTTCCAATACAGGAACAGCCAGAGATTTAGTCGGTAAATCGAACATAAGTTTTGAGAAAACTCACAGGTACGAGCCTACCTCCTGGAGATCAACTCGAGTCTCTTTACTCAACTTCGCCACTCAACCACATGTCTATCGAGACTTTTAAGAGGAATAAAATATAATGCAATTCATTTTATTATTATTTGTACGCCGTGGACGACGTACAAACCGGTTTGACTGAGGTACAATTCCCGGTCGAGTTAAAATGGAAAAACGTTCTCTAAATCCTCCCGGAGTTTTTATGGAACCATAACACAAGTCCTTAAGCTACGTACTTTAGTATAAGAGTAACGTATACGACGTAGTCTCTATTTATGTATGTATTTTATATTATTATTGGTTTGGTTGTCGAAATTTCAAGTCAAGAGACCCGCGGTCGATCCTTAGGTGGCAGGCTCGTACCAATGGATTTTTCAAAAGCTTATATACGAATTATATTGTTGGCTAGGGCATAAAGACGGCGACGGGTTCACCACCTGTCACGTTGTCCCGAAGATTTCTTCGGTGGAAGGTGGGTCGGAGGGACTTAATTGTCTAGACTAGAACTCTTTCTACCCCTGTATTGGGAGTTGGATTAAGATACTATATTTATCATTATTGTTTTAGATACGGACGACGATCGTGGGGATTGTATACGTGTATATACAAGTTATAAAGCTCATACATGTCCTCACATTGCGATATATTGAGGACTACGTTGGAATTTACACAATGCTTTACTTGTTTGCTTGCATCAATATTTTCGGCGCTATATACGCGATATCCATGCTGCCTTACATTAAAGATAAGACTGTCAAACAGATTGAGAGACAGCTGCGACGGGTTCCACTATTGAAGTTATGAAATAAAACCTATTTTTATATAGTCGTCTTTATTTATAAAAAAAAATATCCTTAATTATAAATTATGCGCGTTGCTGTGCTGTCGGCATAAAACACCGACAGGAAGTTTTTGCCGTATTTTTAAGGGATTACTAAGGAAAACGCGTTTAAATAAGAAATAGTTATTGAAAGATGGAGTGATGGCTATCTCGGAAAATACCGGATCAAAATTGAGTTGACCGGTAACAGGCTGCGGCGTCTAAGCTGCAAGATGTCGAGTGCTCCGATCCTCAACCACTTACCCATCTTTCTTGTGGGAGAAATATATACAAAAATATTAAGAAGAATATTTTTTATAGTTAATTTTGTAATTGTCGATACATCAGATAGGCTCTCCTTGTCACGTGTTTCTTATAAAATTATTTTCACGCCATTCCTAATACAGGAGTAGACAGAGGTCTAGTCAATAAAGTGCTTTTGACCCACCTTTCACCGAAGATATTTTTGGTGCTGAGCCCAAGGTTATTTTTTTTTAAGTCACCGACTTACATACACGTATTGAAAGAAAGAAACAATTATGAACTGTATTACACGAATTATTAATATTATACTAATCAGGTTATTCTCGTACATTGTCAAATTATTACATTTATGTCACAACGTGACAGGTGGTGAGCCCGACGCCGTCTTTACGTGCAAGCCAACGATATAAAACGATATAAAATAAATTATCGCCACGCTTGGCAAACGGATTGGCGATCGCAATACAAGACACCTTCCACCGAATACGCTGCTGCTCTTCACCGATGTTGTTATTTGGTTATAATTATTATTTTTATATGTTGATTATAATTATTAGTGGGCTGCATTATTTAGATACAATCTGTTGGACTATAATACATAAATAAATATCTTTACGCCATTCCCTATACAGGGGTAGACAGGTCTATAAAATTAAGTCCATTCGACCCACCTTCCACTGCAGACATATTTTGGGACTACGTGATAGGTGATGAGCCCGTCGCCATCTTTATTTCCAAGCGAACAAGATAAAACATACACAAATTTTGAAAAAACCCATTAGTACGAGCCATGGGGATCGAACTCCGGTCTCTTGACTCGAATTCCGATCACCCAACCACTCGGCTATCGTGACTGAAAAATCATTTAAAAATTGGTTTGCCTAAAAAAAATAAAAAAAAATACTCATCCAACACGCCCCTAACTTGAACCGTGCCCGATTCAAACTGGAGCTTGATTAACCGGTACACGTTGGAGCCAATTTGCTGGTAATTCTGTACGGACGAACATCGTTATTGATGTTAACTCGTTTATCTTACTTCCGTTTCTTGTATGACGTACACTCAAGAGCTAAGTCCACGTGCATGCACATAATGTAAAAGTCTAAAGCTGGACTGCTCGTTTGCCTACCTTCCTAATAAAAATAGGCCTCTCCGGTACCTGATAAAATATATCTTCACTGTAATAATTTCTTGTATTTACGCGAATGCTACACATTTTAAATAAAACGTTAATTTATGCTTTGTGACCACGGATGCTGTAAAGCATCCGAAACGTCGGGAAGTAAAACAGTTTGTTAAAAACTAATTAAAAACGCGCTAAAATCCGAAAATCGTTTTATTTAAAATATATATTCACTGGTTATATTTTGTTTGGGAATGTCCAATACTGGGGTAAACAGAGGTCTACACAATTATGTTATTTCAACGCATCTTTCACCGAAGGTATTTTTTAGACAATGTGACAGATGGTGAACCTATCGACGTCTTTATGTCCAAGCCAACGATGTAATTCGTACATAATTTTTTGGAAAACCCATTGGTACGAGCCTGCCAACTGAGGATCGAACACGGGTTTCTTGACTCGGCTATCGTGACTTAACTAAACTCGGCTATAGTGACCTAAGATGATTTTCTATAATCAGAACGATTGGCGATCGGAACTCCCTGCCGGATTTTGCCTTGTGATTTTCGAGATGGTCATCCCACCATCTATTAGTAGCCAGTGATATCCGAGCCACTGAGTCAGACACTTATTAGTTGAAATCTTAAAAAGTGTTTCTTTAAATTGACATATCCGGGAATCGAACCCGGTACTTAATGCTAGCGACATCAAAGGCGAGTATGCTACTCGGCCATGGAAGTCATTATATAAATAAAAATCGTAGAATTTCAAAAAGTATTTATTAAAACCTTAGTCTCCATTACTGCTAACACAACTTAGTATTTGGAAGTCTTTTCCGAACATTTCACCATCCTCCACTGTTTGTGGTAATGGCTGGTTCAGTGTTTCAGGCAGTAATAGTGACGTCACTCCTACCAAAATGCTAAGTACTCCCATAAGTAAGAGTGGAAGTACCCTCAAATAAACTGTCTGTGAAGAAGAAATACATATAAACATTAGTTACATATAGTACTCACGCTTATGTGTATACAAACATACATAAGGACCTATGAAAGTCCACTAATTAAGCCCCTTTAACCCACCTTCCACCGAAGATATTTTCGGGGCAACGTGACAGGTGGTGAGCCCGTCGCCGTCGTTATGTCCACGCCAACGATATGATTCGTAAATACATAGGCCTCTCCCATAGGGAGGATTTTCCATAATCGCCACGCTTGGCAAGCGGATTGGTGATCTCAGTATCAGACACCTCGGTCGATAGTCGGTCTGACTATTGTGGTCTGATATTTTTAGAGATGGTTATCCGCCATCTTTCGCCATCTATCGGATGCCATAACGATATTCAAGGCTGTTTCCCTTACGACGTCGACGGGAAATGAATATAGAGGTAGGTATATATTTTTCTATGTTTCCAAGAATTTCTGATTCTCTTGAGTAAGAGACATTTGTATTTGTAACATTCTCTTACCTAGCCTCTTCGAAGTCACGATAGCCGAGTGGTTGGGTGATCGGAATTCGAGTCCAGAGACCCTAGACCAGTGAGTTTTTCTTTAACTTACGAACGATTTATATCGTTGGCTTGAACTTAAAAGACGGCAACATAGTCACCAACTATTACGTTGTCCCAAAAATGTATACAAAAATATGTGGGTCGAAAGCACCTGATTGTCTGGACCTATGTCTACCGCAGTATTAGGAATTGTGTGAAAATATTTAACTCTTATCTGTCTCAGCATTCCATTAGCGGAAGATTAATTTTCTTTAGAACTGTTAGGTATTATCGTCAATAAGTCTCTTCATCTCAGTCTTCAGTTATCATAATTATAATACCTCCTCATATAATATAATACCTCACGTCACTATTCACTCAAAATACATTTTGAGTGAATAGTATTGATGAGTAAATAACGAGTCAATAATTTTAACCTTCCCTCTGCTATTACCATCTTGTCGGATCATGTTGCTTTTACGATGTGGTACTATTACCAAAACAATAATGAGCAAATGCCCAAACAGTACAAGCAGAAATTATGGAAAACGTTTACTTACCAAATGCACAATATGAGGGCAGCAAAGTAGGCCAAGCCCCGCAATAAAGGAAACCAATCCCATTGCTTGCGACCTCAGCACTGTAGGTAAGATCTCCCCGATGACCACGTAGAATACAGCGAAGGATGCAGCCGCACAAAGTCTGCCCAGCATTGCTAGGCTCAATGTGATCCAAGGCATATCTAGAACATGTAGACGAAAATAAATACTTACAACATCATATAAAATGCTTTGATCCCAAAGAAAGCAGCTTAAGCACTTGTATTATCAGAAACAATGAACAAACACTTAGAAAATAAAAGTGGAAAAGTTTTTTTTTATACATAATAACTGGGTAAACAAGCTGGAGGCACACGTGATGCTAAGTGATTACCACAACCCATGAACATCTGCAATACCAGAGGAATAGCAGATGAGTTATCTTTGAGAAAGGTAAAGGCTCTTTTTTCGAAGGTCCCTAAGTCATATCAGTCCGGAAGAACCGATGACGGAAGCACATTGCACAAAGTGGCAGAAAATTCTGCGAAATAGTTAAGATGGTTGTTATTTTGTAACTAGCTAACTAACAAATCAACTGTTATGTTAATGATTAAATCAGTTTTGCATGATAAAATAAGCAAATAAATAAATATCATATATCGCAATTCTA
Source organism: Sericinus montela (assembly GCA_029286605.1). Taxonomy (NCBI): domain Eukaryota; kingdom Metazoa; phylum Arthropoda; class Insecta; order Lepidoptera; family Papilionidae; genus Sericinus; species Sericinus montela. Next base: position 2,002,939 of record JAGSMR010000075.1, on the reverse strand, counting down.
CAGGGGTAGACAGAGGTCTAGTCTAGACAATTATGCCCCTTTTACCCATCTTCCACCGAAGATATTTTCGGGACAACAAGACAGGTGGTGAGCCCGTCGCCATCTTTGTGTCCAAGCTAACAATATAATATATACATAAGTTTTTGAAACCATTGGTAAATACATTGGTAGCCTGCCACTTGGTGATCGAACTCGGGTCTCTTGACTGAAAATTCCGTCCACCCAACCACTCTGCTATCGTGACTATGATTTTGTATGATTTGCAGGTTTCATTATACTTTACGTCCACCGCAATAGTGACAAATTTGTAAGATCTTTAGAATGTCAGTACTTTTATTGAAATAGAGTAAGTAGGTATCAATAAGCAAAGTTACAGAGAAAGAAAAAATCTATGAAAAGTCATTTGACCAAGAAGATCATTCAGTCAATTGATTCCTTTTCTTGTACTTTTTTCCAATTCGTTAGTATTGTATCATTACTTACCTTCTGGAACTAGTACACAGCTAAGACATGCTAGTCCTCCAACGCACGTGAAAATGCAAAGCACCCAGCGTCGTCCAAAGCGTTCCATGAGACGCCAAGCCATTATGTAAGAGGGTAACTCTACCGCACCACCTGAAAATATTAAGTATATACATCTATCTTCACGCAATTCCCAATACAGGGGTAGACAGAGGTCTAGTCTAGACAATTAAGTCCCTTCGACCCACCTTCCACCGAAGATATTTTCGGGACATCGTAACAGACGGTGAGCCCGTCGCCCGTAAAATATTAAGTACTTTCAATATTCCAAGAATTTCAATGCTAAACAGATAAGATAAAGAAAAATAAAATTAAAAAATCAACTGTCACTGGTTGGATTCGAACCCACGTCGTACGGAGGCGATTCATAGTTATTAGAGTATCGGTAATGCAGACCTCGGAAAAATTCTTTGAACATTCTCTAAAAGCGTATACTTCTTATACTAAAGGTTAGAAAACATCACGGCATACTCTATTTGAGATCTTTTGGATGAAGTAAGTAAAATCTACACGCCATTCTTAATACAGTAGTAGACTGAAAACTTACATTAACATCAGAGTTACTACTACCTGGTAATTGTTACTGTTAGACTAAGATTATGCTTTTCGCTCTTAGTCTTCCCTTACTTGTATTTACTTCTCTCTGAACTCTCACTCCCAACCTTTTTTACAATAGCTGCAAATAGTGAGTACGCAATAATAATGATATAAATTAAAAAAAAAACTATCTTCATGTCTTTCCCAATAGACGAGTAGACAATTAAGTCCCCACCTTCCACCGAATTTATTTAAGACCGAAGACATTTTGAGACAACGTAACAGGTGGTGGACGAATGGTGTAAACACAACCTGTGTTTCAAGGTATGGCCATCTCGAGGTCCCGGGTTTGATTCCCGGTCGGGTCAATGTAGAAAACCAACTTTTCCTAAATTTTCTCGGATCTGTGTGTTTGTGGTGTTTTCGTTTTGAGATTGGGATCAGAGCAATGTATGTGATGTTGTTCCTATCTATGTATGCATTTATTTATTATTATTAAACATATATCTAATACTTACTAATAAAGAATGCCAAATAAACGTTTACTCCTAAATTTGATGTATTATAAATTAAAGTATTATAAATAACACCTATTGATAACCAATCGAAAGTCAAAATAAGAAATTTCTTTCTCATATTCGGATGTCTAAATAAATCTAAAACAGTTGCTTTGCAATCCTCATTCATGTGTGGATCGTGGATTTTGCTGTGACCTGTAATCTCATATTTACGTAGTTTTCGTGGATAAATCCGTAGTGTTCCTTTTTTAGATTTTTTATTTAGGGAATTATTATTTAAATTTGTTTGTTTAGTATTTTCTCGCAGCTCACTGTCTGATGTATATTCTTCTTCATTTTTGAGTCTTTCCTTGTCTTGTGTAACTGAATCTCTATTTTCATTATTCGTGAGTAGTCTATCTTGGTTTTCAGTATCGTTACCTATTTCTGATATAATTGTTATATCAGGCTTAATTAACAGTTTGTTATTGATTCGAAAATCAATTTCACTTTTATTTAACATTTCTGGAAAACCAAGAACATTCCCATTGATTTCAGACATAGTAATAGACATTTCATCTGTATTTTCTTCACGTTTTATTTTTTCCTGTTATAAAATACAAAAATTGTTTATGCTCAATCAGCTCCTCTATGACTGCTATAGTTGAGTAGCGCGGTACGCTAATCATCTACAAAGGTGTAGTATCGGTGTGTGTATCAGTTTTCAAGGAGTCCAATTAAGAACCTAGGTTTAAGGATTAATGCATAAAATCACTTTTCTATACTCTCTGGGGTCTGGGTGTTTATTGTATGTATGTTGTTTCTGATTCCACAACACAAGCGCTTTAGCTATTTACTTTGGGATTAGGGCAATGATTGTGATAATAATATAATGTCTTCACACAATTCCCAATATAGGGTTAGACAGAGGTCTAGTCTAGACAATTAAGTCCCTTCGGCCAACCTTTCACCAAAGATATTTTCGGGACAACGTACTTATGATTGTGATAAGTAATTTAATATACGTGTCCACGTTTATTTGTAACGTACTCATATTGTAAAAATCTCTGAATAAAGTGGAAACTGACTAGATAACTTACATGGATATCCAAAATAAATCCTGGTGCTAAATTGATACCATTCTTTTGGCTAGCCTCCTAAGAACCATTTCAGCTTCTGCAAATCGACCTCTGCCTACAAGCCATCTAGGTGATTCTGGTATGACCCAGTAATATCTATATGTAAATAATAATTACATTTATTATTTTTATAGGTTGACGGGTTTTTTTTTAATTTGTAACCATTAGGAAAGAATCAACTTCACTCTTCACTGTGGCTTTATTCTGTGTCTTATTTGCAACCGTCAACATTTTAATCAAGATTAATAGTAACTTTCACTAAATATGTATGTATGATTACTAATTCAAAAAGAAGAACTTATAATGGCTTAAATATTTAAAAAAATCATATAAATATATTCAAGCTTTAATTAATTGTAAATAATGAATTATTGCATTTACGCGAAAACTGCAAATTTTAAATAAAACGATTTTCGGATTGTATCGCGTTTTTAATTAGTTTTTACAGTTCCAAGTCGGGAGGAGTCTGCCGTGACCACGGATGCTGTAAAGCATCCGAAACGTCGAGAAGTAAAAATAGTTTGTAAAAAAAAAAACTAATTAAAACGCGATAAAATCCGAAAATAGTTTTATTTCATTGTATATTATCAAGGATAATTTATAAAATTATTCAAAAAACAATGTCTTCACGCCATTGTCATTATTGGAATAGACAGGGTCGACCCCTGTCTATGACAATTCAATCCTTTCGACCCATCTTCCATCGAAAACACTTCCATTGAAATTTTTAAAATGGTTGTAAAACCTTTTACTGTATAAGCCTATTTGCAAACAGTTAATTATTGTAATCTATAGCCCATTCAAATGGTAATATTCTGCAAAACACAGAGAAAAGGATATAATACACACCCATATAAAATAATAAATGGCACACTTGTTGCTAGAGTTAGGTGGAACCAGTCTGGAACGGCATAAGCGATAAGTGCCAGTAAACTAATTCCTCCAGCGAAAAGCATACCAACAATGATTCCTGAAAGTCAAAATTTGGATTACATACTTGTTTTAATTTTTTTTATTTCAATTGATGTGTATTCAGATAATTAATACATCGCCGTCATTTTTTTTTTTAATTTTGTTCGTAACTCATAGATTCCATCTTTATTACTCAAAGATGGAAGAGGTCACTTTTAATGATAAGGCCAATGGACTTGTACTCTCATCTTTTAATTTATTTTTTTAGTATTACGAACATATACCTACACAGTACAGCGAAGTTTTAAAATTTAATTTAATTTATTAACTTACTGCTTAACGCCAATCCGGCGATTATAGCAAAGCGCAAAACGAGGCGATTATAGCAAATCCCCATTACGAGAGAGGCCTTTTTCTAAAGTAACAGCCCTTAAAGGCTGTAAAATTAAACTAAAAAAAATAATTTCATTACAGCATTAAATTATACACTGAGAAACAAACCCGCATTGGTCCTTTGAGCCGGAGGCATCAACTCCATTGCAAGTACAAACGGTATTTGGTACATTGCCGGAAAGAATAGGCCGCTAACAACTCTCAAGGAAATGTAGGTTGTATACGAGCTAGGGAAAGCTGCCGCTATCGCCAACGGCACTTCAAGGCAGATTATCAGTAATGTAGTTGGTCGACGCCCGTAACTAAAAGTTAAAATAACTTAAAATATAAATAAATATCTTCACGCAATTCCCAATACAGGAGTAGACAGGGGTCTAATCTAGACAATTAAGTCCCTTTGACCCACTTTCTACCGAAAATATTTTCGGGACAACCTGACAGATGGCGATCCCGTCGCCGTCTTTATGTTGTTTTTTTTTTAAATAACTTAATAAAAGTAATAATTTATTAGTACTACAAACTAATATCAGTATTATAAGCATCTGCTGAATTTCTAAATCTTATTTGTTTCAAAAGGGCTGATCTTATTATTTACAACTTTATACCTTGGTATCACGGCCAGAACACTAACGCTTTGAACAATATTTTGTATTTAGATAGTATTTAAGATTCCAATCAATTCTTGATTGTTGTTACCTACGAGTTCGAATCTGTGTTATAAAAATCGTCACCAGACATAGCTTACGCTGCTGCGTTACGTCCGTTTAAGTTCCCATTCCATCGTTTCCTTCTCCATCCATCTCTCATTTCTTCTTAAAGGCTCACTTCGAAAACGTCAACTTGCTCTCGGTCAGTTATTTTATATGCTTTTTGCCATCAGTAATCTCTTACCATCAGGTGAGTGGTGTGCTCGTCCCCTTTTCCATATTAAAATAATAAAATAGGCACAGATAACTGACCGGTTTCATTGAATATCCCATAGCTCTGCGATCCCGGGTTTGATTCTGAACGGGTCAATATGGAAAACCACTTTTTCTGCTTCGTTTTTAGTGACTTCTGAATCCCACAACACAAGGGCTTTAGCTGCTTACATTTAGGTCAGAACAATGTGTATTATGTTGTCCCTTGGTGTATTGTGTTGTATGAAGAACAATGTGTATTATGTTACTTAAATTTTTACTTTGTATATATATTTATTTATTTATCTTCACGCACAATCCCTGACGGGGTAGCCAGAGAGAACAAATCGCCAAGTGTCACGATCCCTACATACTTCTTTCACTTCTTTCAGATTCATCATCTTCTTCATACATGCACGTCTAGGTATCCGAGTACTCTTGACCCTCCTCTCTTCGAGCAATTTGCTCACATGGTCTTCGAAAGTTAGTCTCGGTCTACCTCGACACCTTTTAATATTAACTTTCGCGCTATATATTTTCTTCACCATTCGGTCTTCACTCATTCGCTCAACGTGCCCAAACCATCGAAGCACGCCCTTATCCATTTTTGAGACAAGGTCATCTTTCAAACCTGCCATATTGCGAATCTCTTCGTTTCGCTTTCGGTCAGCCATGGTAAGGCCGCACATTTTACGAAGATTTAAATAATATAAATACTAATTATACTTGCCTGTCAGACATCCATCCAAAGAAAATGTTTCCGAATATAGATCCAACCCAGAATAGAGTGTTACTCATGCGTGGCAACCATTCTCTTTCGCATACTAGTGAATACTGAAACCAGACGTTTATACCAATTTTAATAAGTCCATCAATTCCAGAACAAACTATTCATTTATGTGTCGCTTTTTTGGAGGGCAATATAATTAGGTTTAAAAGTTACATTATGAATTTTTAGAGCATTGCTTAGACTGTGAAGCATTCCATCTTAGGTCTTCTTCTGATAAAATACATAGTTTTATGAGAGTTGGCAATCGAGCAGTCCATTTGCTTTATGGTAAGTACTACTGACGTCGATGTACAAGACTGGAAGGCCTGCGATACGTTGCCTATAAAGGAATTAGGAGCAGTGACGGAGAAGAGAGAAAGGCCTCCTTTCCCAGATGATGATGATTTGAGTGTTACCCTACGGTTACCTCAGACACCGTAAGAATTACAAGCACCAGATGCTACAACTTCAAGGAGGTATTCACATTCACGTAGCAACAAAAACTGACTAAACTAATTGTCGCTTGACACTACTACGAAGAACACATCACGTCCATTACCTTCATTGGAATGCGCGCTAAAGACGTGCCACTTTTAACTTTATTTTATTGAAAACAAATTAGTGAGTTTTGAAAGCATGTGGTTAAACAAATTATATTAAAAGATAGAAAACTAACTTACTAAGTAAAGTTAGTTTTCTATCTTTTGTAAAAAGGAACCAATGTTACTAAGGAAGAGAAGGTTTATAGTCTGAGGAGTCGCAGTGGTGTCTGATACTGCGATCGTAAAGCTACTTTCTAAGAGTTAAAAATAATGGAAAACCGTATTTAATGGAGAAGGTCTATACTGTGTGTTTTTTTTAACTTCACTCACTTCCTAATACAGGAGTAGCTAGAGGTCTAGATAATTTAGTCCTTTCGACCCGCTTTTCGCTAAAGCCTATTTGTGGCAACGTGACAGGTCGAGAGCCCGTCGCTGTCTTTATGTGCAATCCAACCATATAAATCGTACACAAGTTCTTGTAAAAAAGCATTCGTACGAGCCTAACTCGCCTAATCACCCAATCACTCGGTTACACATATTTCACACACTTATTTTGGGACTACGTGACATGTGGTGACCTTGTCTCCGTCTTCATGTCGAGGCAATGACGTAAATCCTACATAAATTTTGAAAAAAACTCAATGGTACTATCCCACTACCAGGGGATTAAGCTCGGGTCCAACCACACAGCTATCGTGACGTATATGTATTCATATGTAACTAATAAGTTTACCTCAGTAACAAGAGTTTTCGTGTACTCTTCTGTACTAAACTTCCAGCCATTAATGCATGGCGTTTGCTTACCCCTTAATGAGGTTATGACTTCCACTATTCTCGAAATCTGTAAAACAAAAACTGCATTTAAATTTGTAGTTCCGTTACAGTTCTCGAATCAATTTCTTTTAATCAGACATTGTTATTGTATCCATGATATCGTGGTAGGTTTTGACTAGGGTTTTTACCAACCAATTATATTACCTATTACATGCCGTTACTCAATCCCGTAAGAATTATTTTCCATATACTATGGCAAACTGACCCGCTCTCCTGAGATAATTGAAACACCTCACAGCTTGTACCAGCCCGTCACCGGACTTCTAAAGTTTGATCTGGTAATTACCAAGAAAAGTATTTTACGAGATGGTTTTCCTGCCACATGATGGTACCTAAAGCAATTCCAGACAATTCCCTTTGTCACCTTTTATGGTACTATTAGGCATCGTGTCTAATAGTGTCCTACCAAGTCCAGCCGAGTGTCCACCAGCACCTTTCACGTTGTCCCAAAAATGTCTTAGGTGAAAGAAAGTCTCTCCCATTATTGGAAATCGCACAAAGATATTTTTATTACTTTTCATTTTAGCCTTTTACCATTATGCGCGAATCCACCATAGGGAAAGTCAATATATATGGATTGTCACATTCCTATTTCATCAATATTATATACCTGCTTTTCATATTCCTCAGAATCAATCACAGGCGGTAGCTGGAGTGGTTCCATCCTTTGTAAAATACTTTCATCGTTAATTGGATTCCTAAAAATGTTACTATTAATAATAAATGAAATAGATTAGTAATGATTACTATTTTTAAAATCCCAAAAGAATGAAAAAAAGACTAAAAGTTACGACAGAAATCAAAACAAAACACAAAAAATACACGGCTATATTCAAAAGCAAAACTCTTTATTTTCAATTTTAAGCCAAGCCATCCTTTCTAAACGTAAGGTGTGAAAAATCTCATTAGTACAAAACTTGCCCGTGAGATCCTCACAAAGAAGTTACGTTTTGAAAATCGATCAAACTTGTATTCTGATGATGAAATTGGTGGAAATAGAAAAATACAATAAATTTATTTCTTGTAATAATATATATATATATATATATATATATATATATATATATATATATATATATATATATATATATATATATATATATATATATATATATATATATATATATATATATATATATATATATATATATATATATATATATATATATATATATATATATATATATATATATATATATATATATATATATATATATATATATATATTATTATAAGAAATAAATTTTAACTTCATATAATATATATAATTATAGCTTTTAGCTCATCTTATAATAATACATATATATATATATACATATATATATATATATACATATATATATATATATATATACATATATATATATATACATATATATATATACATATATATATATATATACATATATATATATACATATATATATATATATATACATATATATATATACATATATATATATATACATATATATATATATACATATATATATATACATATATATATATACATATATATATATATATATATATACATATATATATATATATACATATATATATATATACATATATATATATACATATATATATATATATATACATATATATATATATATATATATATACATATATATATATATACATATATATATATATATATACATATATATATATACATATATATATATATACATATATATATATACATATATATATATACATATATATATATACATATATATATATATATATATACATATATATATATATACATATATATATATATACATATATATATATATACATATATATATATATATACATATATATATATACATATATATATATATATATATATATATATATATACATATATATATATATATATATATATACATATATATATATATATATATATATATATATATATATATATATATATATATATATATATATATATATATATATATATATATATATATATATATATATATATAAGTTTACCTCAGTAACAAGAGTTTTCGTGTACTCTTCTGTACTAAACTTCCAGCCATTAATGCATGGCGTTTGCTTACCCCTTAATGAGGTTATGATTTCCACTATTCTCGAAATCTGTAAAACAAAAACTGCATTTAAATTTGTAGTTCCGTTACAGTTCTCGAATCAATTTCTTTTAATCAGACATTGTTATTGTATCCATGATATCGTGGTAGGTTTTGACTAGGGTTTTTACCAACCAATTATATTACCTATTACATGCCGTTACTCAATCCCGTAAGAATTATTTTCCATATACTATGGCAAACTGACCCGCTCTCCTGAGATAATTGAAACACCTCACAGCTTGTACCAGCCTGTCACCGGACTTCTAAAGTTTGATCTGGTAATTACCAAGAAAAGTATTTTACGAGATGGTTATCCTGCCACATGAAGGTACCTAAAGCAATTCCAGACAATTCCCTTTGTCACCTTTATGGTACTATTAGGCATCGTGTCTAATAGTGTCCTACCAAGTCCAGCCGAGTGTCCACCAGCACCTTTCACGTTGTCCCAAAAATGTCTTAGGTGAAAGAAAGTCTCTCCCATTATTGGAAATCGCACAAAGATATTTTTATTACTTTTCATTTTAGCCTTTTACCATTATGCGCGAATCCACCATAGGGAAAGTCAATATATATGGATTGTCACATTCCTATTTCATCAATATTATATACCTGCTTGTCATATTCCTCAGAATCAATCACAGGCGGTAGCTGGAGTGGTTCCATCCTTTGTAAAATACTTTCATCGTTAATTGGATTCCTAAAATGTTACTATTAATAATAAATGAAATAGATTAGTAATGATTACTATTTTAAAATCCCAAAAGAATGAAAAAGACTAAAAGTTACGACAGAAATCAAAACAAAACACAAAAAATAACTAACACTAAACGTAAGGTGTGAAAAATCTCATTAGTACAAAACTTGTCCGTGAGATCCTCACAAAGAAGTTACGTTTTGAAAATCGATCAAACTTGTATTCTGATGATGAAATTGGTGGAAATAGAAAAATACAATAAATTTATTTCTTATAATAATATATATATATATATATATATATATATATATATATATATATATATATATATATATGTATATATATATATATATATATATATATATATATATATATATATATATATATATATATATATATATATATATATATATATATATATATATATATATATATATATATATATATATATATATATATATATATATATATATATATATATATATATATATATATTATTATAAGAAATAAATTTTAACTTCATATAATATATATAATTATAGCTTTATTCTTAACTTTATTTATACAAAATATAATAATACATATATATCTTATAATAAGATATATATGTATTATTATAAGATGAGTAAGCATCCCTACAGTTAAACACATAACAAAGACTGATAGTGAATATCTTCGAACTAGTGAAAATCTTGCATCGGTCACTCCACCCTTTGAGTCATTTTTTCACATAGTAAATAAGTAAAGCACCTGCTAGCAGGGGCCTATTTCGTGGCAAAGGCTATCAAATTTCCTTTAAGAGAGACTCGTTCCTTGCTCTTAATATAATAACTTACGATTAATCTAAATGTTTGCGAGGTTTTTATCAATCCATTCCTCTCTGCAGTCGTAACAGGCAATTAAGGGGACCTTAATAATCACTTATCACTGAAATGGATAGGGATGTGCTTCGAAGGTTTGGGTACGGTAAACGAATGAGTGAATTTTGAAAAGCGAGTAAAATGAACAGCATAAAAGTTAACATGATAGAAAGAAAGATGTGTATAAGGATCGTGAATTATTACAGCATTACAGCATATTATAGCATTCGAAATTAGCGTTTCAAAAATAAAAACAAAAGCAAAAATAAGAATAGTATGCTTAACTATGAACAGGTGTTTTTTTTTAAAAGAAAACATACTCAAGCTAACGCTGGTTATTTGCCAGGAAAAAACATCGCTTAATGTTATGACCCTTTCCTTCGCAGGATTTTGTTTAAACAGGTACGTTTTAGGACAGTTCAAAGCATGGCTTAGCAATAACGACAAGAATATAGCTTTATTCTTAACTTTATTTATACAAAATATAATAATACATATACATAGATAGGGGCAATATCACATACATTACTCTGATCCCAAAGTAAGCACCTTCAGGACTTGTTTTACGGAATCAGAAACAACGAAGGTACCACAAATACCCAGACCCGAGAAAATCTAGAAAAAGTATTTTCTACCTTGACCCAACAGGTAATCGATCGCGGCCTCAGAGCTGGTGAAATGGTGACACCATGAAACCGTGTACTGTGTACTGTATACGCCACTAGTCCAAAGAGGTCGTAAAACAGACAGAGAACAGTGGTGAAGCACTCGCGGTTTCGCTCGATGTCTCGAAGGCTTTTGACAGGGTCTGGCATGCTAGCCTTATCAATAAGCTTCCTTCATATGGTATATCCCCTGGATTGATAGCCTGGATAGAAGACTTTTTGCGGGAACGGTCTTTGCGAGTCGTTATTGACGGCTGCTCATCGGAGGCTATGGCGATTAATGCCGGAGTTCCTCAAGGGTCTGTTCTGTCCGCAACTCTCTTTCTGCTGCACATAAACAACCTGCTCGAGCCCGGTCTCTTTGGGTATGCAGATGACAGCACAGTTGTGGAGAGATATCTGGTGCGTGTTCAGTCCAGACAGGATCAAGTACAGTCTGCTCGGGAGGCCATGGTAGAACGTATGAATCTTACATTACAGGCAGTTTCCAACTGGGGCAATACCAATCTTGTGAGATTCAATGCCACCAAAACGCAAGCGTGTCTTTTCTCCGCCAAAAGGAGCCAGTTCACCTTGGCTCCTAAATTTCAGAATGTATCTCTGGAATCGACCGCCTTCAGTTACTAGGAGTCAAAATCACGTCAATCCTTAACTTTGGGCGGTTCATTGAGTCTAAGGCTAAAGCCGCTGCAAGGAGATTGGGAGTTCTTGCAAAAGTGCGGCGTTACTTTACTCCGGGACAGCTTCTGACCCTATTTAAAGCTCAGGTCCGGTCGGCTGTAGAGTACTGCTGCTACATATGGGCTGGAGCTCCTAAATATCAACTGGCAGCCTTGGACTCTGTGGAGGGACGGGCCAAGCAGCTAATCGGTGATCCTGACTTGGTTACTACCAATTTGTCCAGTCTCGAACACAGACGTCGGGTGGCCAGTCTCTCGGTGTTCTACAGGTTACATTTTGGAGAGTGTGCGAAGGAATTACATGAGTTAATTCCCCCTTCCCCTTTCCATCATCGGACAACAAGACGCACGGCGGGTTTCCATCCTTTTGTTGTCGATATACCCTGCATTCGGACGAAGCGTTTTGCTTCGTCGTTCATAATGCGTACAGCAAAGGACTGGAATAATTTGCCTGCATCAGTCTTTTCGTCCGATTACTATGTGGGTGTCTTCAAGAGAAGAGAGCTTTTTCTAAGCTAGTGTGCCTACCACCAAAAACTACATCGCCACTTACCATCAGGTGGGATTGTAGTTAAACGCTAGCTTATAATGTTAAAAAAAATATAATTTTGGTGTAGGAAAAGTAACAAACCTTTTGTCTTTGTAATCACTCAATGCGACCCACACCGCCTTTGTGTCCAGTGTGTAGCTGGAGCAAGATTCATAAACTCCGTCATTATCTGGCACAGTCAAGTTACGGAGGAGACTATCTGATAGATTAAAGATCTCGAGCTCCGGTGGCGGTGCGCACCAATGTTCAGGTGTGGCATTTGTGAAAACCTGAAAGAAAGAATACATTCCGACTTTGTTACTAAATAAATGAGAAAAAAAGTGAATGCTTTGAGGTAATTCCGTGTGGTAAAGGCGTAAGAATATCACCACTCCCTTTCTTCCCGAAAATGTTGTAAGAGGCCCCTAAGGGAAACAATGAAAATCGTTATGGCAACCGATAGATATCGGGATAACCATCTCTTAAAAATTTCAAACCAAAATAATCGGACCGAAGATGGGCAGCAGCGTCTGAGATGCGAGTAGTCTGGTACTGCGATCACTAATCCGCTTGCCAATTATGGCAAATCCTTCCTATGGGAGAGGCCTATGTGCAGTGGACTTTAACAGGCCGATATGTATGTCTGATAACTGTAAAACGATGACTGATAACTGTAAAACCTGAGTACTGTACCCGATAGCGACGTGAATCGAGTCATAAATAAAAGAGAAATAAAAAAAATCGACATATTCGTGATTCGAACCCATGACCTCCCGTAAACTTACCGATGTTTTTACTACCGAGCTACCTCGAAATTTTGAAATTTCTATTAATAATTAAATCACGAGAACCGAGTGGTTTGGTGATCGGAATTCGAGTCAAGAGACCCGAATGGCAGGCTCAACAAATGGGTTTTTTTCAAAAACTTATGTACGATTTAAATCGTAGGCTTGGACATTAAAACGGTGATAGGCTCATTACCTGTCACGATGTTCCAAAAAATATCTTCGGTGGAATGTGGGTCGAAAGATTTAATTGTCTAGACCTCCGTTTACCTCTGTATTGGGAACGCCGTGAAGATATTTTTCTTATTTTTTTTATTAACTTCTACATATTACGTCTCCTAAGTACGTTTGTGACATCCGCCAGAAACTCGGAATCTCTAATTGCACTAATACTAAACTGGTTAGAAATTTCCTCCTTTCCTCCAACACCTTGCCCATAAACACCGCAGCATCCGACAACTAGAGGATTAATCTTAAAAGAATAAGTATTTATTACGAGCAGGAAGACATTAGAAAGAAAGGAGTGAGTACTGAGATGACGGGAAATAGAGAAGAATGGAAGAAGAAGACATGTTGTGCCGACCCATGATAGCATGGGATAATGGCAGGAAGAAGAAGAAGAAAGAAGACGAGCAGTAGCCGAATCGCCTAGCTATATGAGCGATACGGACTACAGGAATACATTTGAAAGAACTGGCCCCAAAATAAGCTAACAAGAAGGAGAAGAAGAATAATTTAAAAACATACCTGAGAAAATACCAAGAAAGCAGTCGGAATCGAAGCTAGTCCGCATAGTAGATAAAACAGCAGAACGTGCCAACAACCTTTCTGCGTTGCTAGGATGGCTGCTTCGTCCAGCTCTTTAGTCCACGACGTCATTTCTTCTTTATTCTTTTTTTAAATAAATGTGTCGTTCACTAATATTTCGTTGCTTACAAATCCGACATCGATTTTAATAACTACCTAATTACTAAAATCGATTTAGTTCTACTACAAACCAAAATTCAGCAAACCGGTGGCAGCTTAGCGGGTGACGAAGTAATCGATAATCAATGTTCTTGTTAAACGATTATTGCAACAACTTCCTTAAAGGAGAGGCCTATGTCCTGCGGCGGACTTTCCCAGGCCATTAAGTATGTATTTAAAACTAATTGGCATAAGGCGGGCAAAGTGTTTTGATATATGCTTGTATAAAAATATATCTCAACACTGGCATGTTACAGATACACCATTAACCAAAATTAAAAATAATTTATATTTTTATTTAGTTACTGAAAAATATAGTAAAGACAAACAAACTAAGTAGTCTTACTGTCACTAAAACACGAACAAACTATAAAAGTGCTAATCTAACTACATAAGTTATGTTTGAAGATAGCATTTAATTTCCTAGATTAGTAACAATTTCACAACAGCTGAGTCGTTGAGTGATCAAAATTCGAGTAAAGAGACCCAGATTTCGATCACCGGTTATAGGCTCTTACCAATAGGTTTTTGCAAAACTAATGTACGATTTACATCGTTGGCTTGGACATCAAGGCGGCGACTGGCTCACCACCCGTGTTTTGCCCCAAAAAAGGTCTTCGGTGGAAGGTGGGTCGAAAGGAATTAATTGTCTAGACCTCTGTCTACCCCAGTATTGGGACATAGACTCATAATAAAAATCAGTGTTCGTGTACGAGTATATATATACACACACATAAAAGCCTCTAAAAGTCCACTTTAGGATGTCATAATGGCGACGCTTCGCAAGCGGATTGGCGATCACAGTACCTACGCACTATAGACACTGCTGCCCGTAACCGGAATTTTAAATTTAAATGTCCGTAGACAATTGCATTTTCGAAGCTTGTTCCTAAGTCACTTCTTTGACACCCACAGTATAAAAGGGTGTGGTATATTATTATGCCGCTTTTCGGTAGCTAATAATATTTCCAAGTCTTTCTTGGTCTTCGTATATTTGTGTATTTTGACAACCTATATGATATAATAATATATAAGAAATATATTAAGTTATTATAGCTGTAAAATTAATGCTAAAGAAATAAGCTTACATAAATCCGAACTCTTCATTTTCATTTCATTTTTTTTTGTTGTTGTTTTGTTTTCGTTCATATATTGTGTTACGTCTGTTGGCATTGATTGTGCACGGGCAGGAATGCGGTGTCATCTCAGGTCCCAACTAAAAACCATCGATGCATTTTTACTACAGCATTACTTAGTTGGGCCTCTTTTTGAGCTCAGCATTCCTTTTATTTGTGTTATTTGCAACTGTTGTTAGTACTTATGTATGCGTGTGTGTGACAAATAAAAATCTTTCTTTCTTTTTATAATAGTTCATAGATATAGTATGCTTAAAAATTCTAAATCCCTGTCTGATGTCTTTTTTCGTATTACAACAAACAATTGTCCGAAAATACATTATCTCTTTTTTGCACAGTCGTTTGAAATGGTTACAATTCAGGTTTTAAATAAAACGATTTTCGGATCTTATCGCGTTTTTAATTAGTTTTTACAAACTATTTTTATTTCCCGACGTTTCGGATGCTGTAAAGCATTATTACATAATTAGTTTCCGTGGTCACGAGGGAGTCACCCCGTGACCACGGAAACTAATTAAAAATGCGATAAAATCCGAAAATCGTTTTATTTAAAATGTGTAGTATTCGCGTAAATACAAGAGATCATTATATAATTCAGGTGTTGTAGTGTTATCTATCTTATATGTTTAAAATAATTACTGAGCTATTTCTTTTGACACGGTATTTAATTAATGAGATAAAGTTAATCAGTATATGTTCATCAAAATAACACCATTCTATTTGTTTGCTTGATTAAAAAAAACAATGGAATAAAAAATTAAGCATTTAAAACAGTGATACTATAGTAATATAAAAAATATAAATAATGTAAAAAAAAATTCTTCACGTAAAAAAAGTACGTTTTTCAATTATAATTTTTTTACTATATAGTCACGATAGCCGAGGGGGTGGGTGGTCGGAATTTCGAGTCATGAGACCCGAGTTTTTCAAAAACTTATGAACGAATTATATCGTTGGCTTCTTTATGTCCAACATAAAGACGGCGACGGGCTCACCACCTGTCAAGTTGTCCCAAAAATATAATAGATGACAGGTGGGTCGAAAGGATCTTACACCCTGTAAAAATTGTGTGTGTATTGGGAATAGCGTGAAGATATTTTTTTTTTATCTTTTAATACTTTATTAACAGAAAAAATATGTTTACTTTGAGAAATATTCAAAATTAAAATCAAAATTATGTAAAAACTTTATACGTTATAATATTACAATACTATAAAATAAATTATATCTTCACGCCATTCCCAACACACGCAGACAGAGGCTCACCACCTGTCAAGTTGTCCCAAAAATATAATAGATGACAGGTGGGTCGAAAGGATTTGTCTACACCCCTGTGTACCCTAGTATTGGGAATAGCGTGAAGATATTTGAATTAATTAATTTATTTCCTTAGTAAAAATAAACTATAGTAAAACATGTTTTTAAGGGCAGGGAAAATCGTTTTATTAGGCCATTAGCTACACATGCCGAGAAAGGTCCCGAAAAATATCAGACCAATATTAGACAAACCAGTGGCGGACAGCAGCGTCCCCCGTGCAAGGTCTGGAAATCCGATTGCCGATCCGCTCGCCAAGCGTTGCTATAGTGCTAAATCATTCCATACGGGATTGGCCTATGCCCTGTTGTGGACATTACTGGGCTGTTATGTATGTATGAAAGGGTTCCATTATTTAATAACTTGTTTAAAGAACTCAAATTAATTTAATAGCACGTCATAGTGGACATTTTGACAGATTTTTTTTATCTTTTAATACTTTATTAACAGAAAAAATATGTTTACTTTGAGAAATATTCAAAATTAAAATCAAAATTATGTAAAAACTTTATACGTTATAATATTACAATACTGATAACTAAAAACTATTATAATCGTAGAGCCCTACTCCTCGTGGCATGGTACTAAGAATGCTGGCTGCATTTCCACGTTGAATGGCTAGACTTAACCGTTGAGCGAGAAAAGAACCAGCCCTCTTGTCACCAGCGGCAACGATAAGTCGCGGATACAATTCCTTTAGAAACTGCATCGCGCGGGGACCCCACGGACCGATTGTCTCTACGGCAAATGGAACAAATATATAGTCTCCTTTCAAAGACTCATATTTACGCCATTTACCCGATTCAGCTGCCTCTGATGCCGCCCCGGCCCTTATCGAAGTACCCTTGATATGAGAGGCCGCTAATGTATCGACGCAAGTTGTGTCCCACACAAGAGCTTTGCCTCTCTCCCAAGGGACTAAAGTCAAGCCGTCGGGTCTCTTACCATCCTCCTAAATATTCCACAAGGCTCTAAAACCGTTGGAATATTTATGGAAACAAGAGCCCTTCGGATGACCTCATTCAAAGAACCGTGACGAGATAGTCTGCCGGCACTTTTTTGGCATGAAAGTCCGTGGAGGCCTAACTCGTCGACGTCGCTGCCACAAGGACATCGATGTGGTTGACAAATCGATGCTCCCAATCGTATTCCTACAGCTATACGTAAACTTTCGTTATCTAGTAATGTACCAAGGTTACTTGATGGTAAAGCATGTAGCCAGTAACTGGATTCCTTTGTCGAAACACCTAGAAAGCGGGCGCGGTCTCTGTCACAGTGAAAATTGTTCAGTAAGCATTTCTGCACATTCTGAATCAACGGGATATCCCACCGTTTTTGTGAGTTAGGTTCCAGTGGAATATCCTCGCCGGGACAGAGACGTAACCATGCTTCTCTTGCCTCGTTAGCAAAGGTCAAGTCCAAATCATTCTTAAGAATTTTACGTGACAAATCATGAACACTGTGTACGGAGGCAAGGAAAGCCGGCAGCGCAATATTTGAAACCTCTCTTATACCGATACCTCCAAATCTAACAGGCAAAGTAGCTTGAGTCCAGCTAGATGAGACTAAAGATAAATTTAGAATTTTTTCCAAAGCTATTTTGAGATTAAGGTCAATTTGTTTTAAAACAATCAGAACATTTCCATGCTGGACTCGAGCGGAGTAAATAAGTAAATTTAGGAACAAGAACGCAATATTTTAAAAAAGTAAGCGCTATATGAGAATTTAGAATATACAGTTTATTAACATGTTCTAAAAATTGATCAAATTTTAGTTTCAAAAGAGGTTTCATACTCTCTATAAATAACGGCGCTCCAAGGAGGTAAAGAGAATCCGCCTCAGTTACTTTAATGCCAGGAGATATATTGTTAAAATTTTGAAACAAACTGTGTCTATGAGAAGACAAACAGTCAGGAATGAAAAGTTCACATTTAGTATTACTTAGATTATAAATAATAGTATTCTCTCTGGTCCGAGTGTTTGTTGCTTCTGATTCCATAATACAAGTACTTAAGCTACTTTGGAATCACAGCAATGTATGTGATGTGATCCCTATGTATGTGTGTATTTAGTCAGAAATAAAACACATGACATTTCAAATACCATTTATTATAAAATCATAAAATCACTTTTCTCTAACTCATTCGGGCCTATCAACACAACTGAAAATTTTCATTTCCTTCCGAACATCTCGCCATCCTCAACCGTTTGCGGCAACGGTTGGTTCAGTGTTCGGGCAGGAAGAGTGACGTCACTCCCACTAAAACGCTCAGCACTCCCATTACTGTAAGTGGAAGTGCCCTCGAATACACCGCCTGAGAAAGAAAACATATCATTTGAGGTTGTCGACGAACGTTTAGACAGCTAGAAACTGCAGCTCATTCTAATAAAGTGAGTGTCAAATGCAACAGCCGGCCCAGTACAGACATATTATTTGCAGACAAGTAACTTTGACACCTACATCGTGTAGTATGTTTCTCGTCAATCTACGAGAAACATCCTTCTTACACCTTCTATATCTCAATGTAGTGTAGAAACGAGTTGGGACTAAGGAAGACACGTTAAATAACAATTAACGGCGCTCGTACGCCGAAACTATTGATTTTATGAAAAAAAATTGTTAGGAAGCAAATTACAGGAAACTTCTTCCACTTTAAATTTGTATTTAGATGTTTTTATCGGAAATCACCCGAAAAGGAGATATCGTTAATAAACTGCTTCAAGACACCATTCTTACAACAAGGCAGTGCGAGCGGCAATAAAATCTAAAAAAGCACTAGAAAAACTACAAAATTCCCCATATTAAATGATATTCTAGTGAACAGTCAGTTACAGCTACAGTGACGCACCAAATGCACGATGTAGGGGCAGGCCAGCAGCGCCAGTCCGGAGACGAAGGAGACCAGGCCCATCGCCTGCGAGCGCAGCACCGTGGGCAGCAGCTCGCCGAGCAGCACGTACAGCGCCGCGAACGACGCCGCGGCGCACAGCCGGCCCAGCGTCGCCAGCGCCGCGGTGCCCCCGGCAGCGCTGCGGCGGGGCTTTGTGTTGTATTCCTTTGAGTCCTTGCATTATGTGTTACAAAGACGAATGGACTTAGCGAACGTTACCAAAGCAATGACGCACTACGTTAACCACTAGTTAATAAGAAAAGGGACGTTATAGGATAGATATGCTCGAGTCGACATATGCTTCACAGAATACAAATTTCGCAACTAATAAATAATCTTAAGAATAAACATACCAATCACTGCTGTTTACGGAGTGTGTCCACCGTAGACTTTTTTGATTGACCTTTTGTTAGAGTAAAGATACCGTTTGTGGGAAATGAGTATAATTACCTGTAGCTGACCTTCGCAATGGAGCTCCCGTACCTGCATTAGTTCTACAACGACTTCTTTAAAATAATAGCCGAGCGAATGCAGCCGTGGTTGGGCAGTAAACTTTGAAATAAGAGACTCAAGTTCGAGCTCCAGAAAGATGGTTAGCACCCATGAGAGTTTTCGAAACGTAGATATTAATTATAATATTGGGGTGGATACTAAAACGGCGACAGTATCACCACATGTCACATTGTCTGAAATAAGTCCGACGAAAAGCGTGAAGATATTAAGATGAAAAGATAATTTAAGAATTTAATCGTGTTGTTTTATTTTGTTTTTTAAACCTATTTTTTACTCTCTGGCGTCTAGGATTGTATTTGTACATTCTCATTATTCTTTGCTTATACGAGTATTATGCTTAAGCCCCATAGACTGCGCCGTAGCTTCTGTCCGCTTAATAAAATTTTCGAGCTATTTACTGTTTAAATAAAATCATTGTGACTAGATACAGATTTTTTATTATTGAAAGTCTCATCTTCGTACGTCCACGCCTGAGCTCCTACAAACAGTTAGATAATGTTCACGGGTGCTTTACAATAGTCACGATGGCCGAGTGGTTGGGTGATCGGAATTCGAGTCAAGAGTGACCAATGAGTTTTTGCAAGACTTATGTACGATTTATTTAATTATTCTTCATTGAATATTATTATTTAATATTCTTATTATGCTAAATCATTCCATACGGGAGAGGCCTATGACCTGCCGTGGACGTTACTGGGCTGTTATGTATATATGAAAGGGTTCCATTATTTAGTGACTTGTTTAAAGGACTCAAATTTATTGGATAGCACGTCATAGTGGACATTTTGGCAGATTTTTTTATCTTTTACTAATTTATTAGCAGAAAAATATGTTTAGTTTGACAAATATTCAAAATTAAAATCAAAATTATATTAAAAACTCTATACATTACAATATTACAATACTATGAAATAAATTAAATCTTCACGCCATTCCCAACACACCTAGACAGAGGTCTAGACAATTAAATAGTTTCGCCTTATTTATAAATAACAATAATAACTAACACTTTTTTTTTTTCATAAATATTTATTTATAGAAAAAATTATGTTAATATTTACAATACTTATTAACTAAAACTATTATAATCGTAGAGCCCTACTCCTCGTGGCATGGTACTAAGAATGCTGGCTGCATTTCCACGTTGAATGGCTAGACTTAACCGTTGAGCGAGAAAAGAACCAGCCCTCTTGTCACCAGCGGCAACGATAAGTCGCGGATACAATTCCTTTAGAAACTGCATCGCGCGGGGACCCCACGGACCGATTGTCTCTACGGCAAATGGAACAAATATATAGTCTCCTTTCAAAGACTCATATTTACGCCATTTACCCGATTCAGCTGCCTCTGATGCCGCCCCGGCCCTTATCGAAGTACCCTTGATATGAGAGGCCGCTAATGTATCGACGCAAGTTGTGTCCCACACAAGAGCTTTGCCTCTCTCCCAAGGGACTAAAGTCAAGCCGTCGGGTCTCTTACCATCCTCCCTAAATATTCCACAAGGCTCTAAAACCGTTGGAATATTTATGGAAACAAGAGCCCTTCGGATGACCTCATTCAAAGAACCGTGACGAGATAGTCTGCCGGCACTTTTTTTGGCATGAAAGTCCGTGGAGGCCTAACTCGTCGACGTCGCTGCCACAAGGACATCGATGTGGTTGACAAATCGATGCTCCCAATCGTATTCCTACAGCTATACGTAAACTTTCGTTATCTAGTAATGTACCAAGGTTACTTGATGGTAAAGCATGTAGCCAGTAACTGGATTCCTTTGTCGAAACACCTAGAAAGCGGGCGCGGTCTCTGTCACAGTGAAAATTGTTCAGTAAGCATTTCTGCACATTCTGAATCAACGGGATATCCCACCGTTTTTGTGAGTTAGGTTCCAGTGGAATATCCTCGCCGGGACAGAGACGTAACCATGCTTCTCTTGCCTCGTTAGCAAAGGTCAAGTCCAAAGCTATTTTGAGATTAAGGTCAATTTGTTTTAAAACAATCAGAACATTTCCATGCTGGACTCGAGCGGAGTAAATAAGTAAATTTAGGAACAAGAACGCAATATTTTAAAAAAGTAAGCGCTATATGAGAATTTAGAATATACAGTTTATTAACATGTTCTAAAAATTGATCAAATTTTAGTTTCAAAAGAGGTTTCATACTCTCTATAAATAACGGCGCTCCAAGGAGGTAAAGAGAATCCGCCTCAGTTACTTTAATGCCAGGAGATATATTGTTAAAATTTTGAAACAAACTGTGTCTATGAGAAGACAAACAGTCAGGAATGAAAAGTTCACATTTAGTATTACTTAGATTATAAATAATAGTATTCTCTCTGGTCCGAGTGTTTGTTGCTTCTGATTCCATAATACAAGTACTTAAGCTACTTTGGAATCACAGCAATGTATGTGATGTGATCCCTATGTATGTGTGTATTTAGTCATATATAAAAATGCATGGACATAGTACCAGAGCAAAGCTTACATTCATTAATGAAATGGCACCCCTGATCCAGGTAAAACCTGTTTCAGGGATCATTGTCTTCCCTAAATTAATAAGATACATAAAGTTACATAAAAAAACTGTAGTTGTAAGACTCAAGGTCCGCTCTTGACACTCTCAACAATATTTGTGCTGGCGTGTTACTGTGTGCGTACGTGTGTATGTATGTATTTATGTGTATATGCTAGTGTGCAAGTGTGCAATTCATTACGTTACGAAACAAAAAACCACACAAACCGTTAAGTTTTATTCCTCGCGGCACGGTACCAAGAACGCTGACTGCATTATCACATATCCTACGTTAATATAATAAATAAAAATATCTTCATGCAATTCCCAATAAAGGGGTAGAAAGAGGTCTAGTCTAGACAATTAAGTCCCTTTGACCCACCTTCCATCTAAGATGTTTTCAGGACAACGTGACAGGTGGTGAGCCCGTCGCCGTCTTTATGTCCAACGATATAATTCGTACATAAGTTTCTGAAAAACCCATTGGTACCTGCCACCTGGGGTTCGAACTCGGGTCTCTTGTCTCGAAATTCCGACCACCCAACCACTCGGCTATGGTGACTCTTAATATAAAAAATGCTTTACGAGTATGGATGGATGTTTGCTACTCTTTCACACAAAAACTACTGAACTAATTTTGATGAAACTTTACAGCAGGCAAAGATAGCGCAGATTAACAGAAATAAAACACATGACATTTCAAATACCATTTATTATAAAATCATAAAATCACTTTTCTCTAACTCATTCGGGCCTATCAACACAACTGAAAATTTTCATTTCCCTTCCGAACATCTCGCCATCCTCAACCGTTTGCGGCAACGGTTGGTTCAGTGTTTCGGGCAGGAAGAGTGACGTCACTCCCACTAAAACGCTCAGCACTCCCATTACTGTAAGTGGAAGTGCCCTCGAATACACCGCCTGAGAAAGAAAACATATCATTTGAGGTTGTCGACGAACGTTTAGACAGCTAGGAACTGCAGCTCATTCTAATAAAGTGAGTGTCAAATGCAACAGCCGGCCCAGTACAGACATATTATTTGCAGACAAGTAACTTTGACACCTACATCGTGTAGTATGTTTCTCGTCAATCTACGAGAAACATCCTTCTTACACCTTCTATATCTCAATGTAGTGTAGAAACAATGTAGAGTTGGGACTAAGGAAGACACGTTAAATAACAATTAACGGCGCTCGTACGCCGAAACTATTGATTTTATGAAAAAAAATTGTTAGGAAGCAAATTACAGGAAACTTCTTCCACTTTAAATTTGTATTTAGATGTTTTTATCGGAAATCACCCGAAAAGGAGATATCGTTAATAAACTGCTTCAAGACACCATTCTTACAACAAGGCAGTGCGAGCGGCAATAAAATCTAAAAAAGCACTAGAAAAACTACAAAATTCCCCATATTAAATGATATTCTAGTGAACAGTCAGTTACAGCTACAGTGACGCACCAAATGCACGATGTAGGGGCAGGCCAGCAGCGCCAGTCCGGAGACGAAGGAGACCAGGCCCATCGCCTGCGAGCGCAGCACCGTGGGCAGCAGCTCGCCGAGCAGCACGTACAGCGCCGCGAACGACGCCGCGGCGCACAGCCAGCCCAGCGTCGCCAGCGCCGCGGTGCCCCGGCAGCGCTGCGGCGGGGCTTTGTGTTGTATTCCTTTGAGTCCTTGCATTATGTGTTACAAAGACGAATGGACTTAGCGAACGTTACCAAAGCAATGACGCACTACGTTAACCACTAGTTAATAAGAAAAGGGACGTTATAGGATGAATGTTATGTCGCAAGGACTTCGGATGACCTCATTCAAAGAACCGTGACGAGATAGTCTGCCGGCACTTTTTTGGCATGAAAGTCCGTGGAGGCCTAACTCGTCGACGTCGCTGCCACAAGGACATCGATGTGGTTGACAAATCGATGCTCCCAATCGTATTCCTACAGCTATACGTAAACTTTCGTTATCTAGTAATGTACCAAGGTTACTTGATGGTAAAGCATGTAGCCAGTAACTGGATTCCTTTGTCGAAACACCTAGAAAGCGGGCGCGGTCTCTGTCACAGTGAAAATTGTTCAGTAAGCATTTCTGCACATTCTGAATCAACGGGATATCCCACCGTTTTTGTGAGTTAGGTTCCAGTGGAATATCCTCGCCGGGACAGAGACGTAACCATGCTTCTCTTGCCTCGTTAGCAAAGGTCAAGTCCAAATCATTCTTAAGAATTTTACGTGACAAATCATGAACACTGTGTACGGAGGCAAGGAAAGCCGGCAGCGCAATATTTGAAACCTCTCTTATACCGATACCTCCAAATCTAACAGGCAAAGTAGCTTGAGTCCAGCTAGATGAGACTAAAGATAAATTTAGAATTTTTCCAAAGCTATTTTGAGATTAAGGTCAATTTGTTTTAAAACAATCAGAACATTTCCATGCTGGACTCGAGCGGAGTAAATAAGTAAATTTAGGAACAAGAACGCAATATTTTAAAAAAGTAAGCGCTATATGAGAATTTAGAATATACAGTTTATTAACATGTTCTAAAAATTGATCAAATTTTAGTTTCAAAAGAGGTTTCATACTCTCTATAAATAACGGCGCTCCAAGGAGGTAAAGAGAATCCGCCTCAGTTACTTTAATGCCAGGAGATATATTGTTAAAATTTTGAAACAAACTGTGTCTATGAGAAGACAAACAGTCAGGAATGAAAAGTTCACATTTAGTATTACTTAGATTATAAATAATAGTATTCTCTCTGGTCTGAGTGTTTGTTGCCTCTGATTCCATAATACAAGTACTTAAGCTACTTTGGAATCACAGCAATGTATGTGATGTGATCCCTATGTATGTGTGTATTTATTCATATATAAAAATGCATGAACATAGTACCAGAGCAAAGCTTACATTCATTAATGAAATGGCACCCCTGATCCCTGAGCCAGGTAAAACCTGTTTCAGGGATCATTGTCTTCCCTAAATTAATAAGATACATAAAGTTACATAAAAAAACTGTAGTTGTAAGACTCAAGGTCCGCTCTTGACACTCTCAACAATATTTGTGCTGGCGTTTTAGTGTGCGTGCGTGTCTCCGTACGTGTGTATGTATCTATGTATGTGTGTATGATAGTATCCAAGTGTGCAATTCATTACATTACGAAAC
Source organism: Sericinus montela (assembly GCA_029286605.1). Lineage (NCBI taxonomy): Eukaryota > Metazoa > Arthropoda > Insecta > Lepidoptera > Papilionidae > Sericinus > Sericinus montela. The sequence continues at coordinate 1,977,082 of JAGSMR010000075.1, read as the reverse complement.
AAAAAACCATACTAACCGTACAGGTTTACTCCTCGCGGCACGGTACCAAGAACGTTGGCTGCATTATCACATATCCTACGTTAATATAATAAATAAAAAAATATCTTCATGCAATTCCCAATACAGGGGTAGACAGGGGTCAAGTCTAGACAATTAAGTCCCTTTGACCCGCCTTCCACCTAAGATGTTTTCAGGACTACGTGACAGGTGGTGAGTCCGTCGCCGTCTTTAAGTCCAAGCCAACGACATAATTCGTACATAAGTTTCTGAAAAACCCATTGGTACCTGCCACCTGGGGATCGAACTCGGGTCTCTTATCTCGAAATTTCGACCACCCAACCACTCGGCTATCGTGACTCTTAATATAAAATTAGCTTTACGAGTATGGATGGATGTTTGTTACTCTTTCACACAAAAAGTACTGAACTAATTTTGATGAAACTTTACAGCAGGCAAAGATAGCGCAGATTAACAGAAATAAAACACATGACATTTCAAATACCATTTATTATAAAATCATAAAATCACTTTTCTCTAACTCATTCGGGCCTATCAACACAACTGAAAATTTTCATTTCCCTTCCGAACATCTCGCCATCCTCAACCGTTTGCGGCAACGGTTGGTTCAGTGTTTCGGGCAGGAAGAGTGACGTCACTCCCACTAAAACGCTCAGCACTCCCATTACTGTAAGTGGAAGTGCCCTCGAATACACCGCCTGAGAAAGAAAACATATCATTTGAGGTTGTCGACGAACGTTTAGACAGCTAGGAACTGCAGCTCATTCTAATAAAGTGAGTGTCAAATGCAACAGCCGGCCCAGTACAGACATATTATTTGCAGACAAGTAACTTTGACACCTACATCGTGTAGTATGTTTCTCGTCAATCTACGAGAAACATCCTTCTTACACCTTCTATATCTCAATGTAGTGTAGAAACAATGTAGAGTTGGGACTAAGGAAGACACGTTAAATAACAATTAACGGCGCTCGTACGCCGAAACTATTGATTTTATGAAAAAAAAAATTGTTAGGAAGCAAATTACAGGAAACTTCTTCCACTTTAAATTTGTATTTAGATGTTTTTATCGGAAATCACCCGAAAAGGAGATATCGTTAATAAACTGCTTCAAGACACCATTCTTACAACAAGGCAGTGCGAGCGGCAATAAAATCTAAAAAAGCACTAGAAAAAACTACAAAATTCCCCATATTAAATGATATTCTAGTGAACAGTCAGTTACAGCTACAGTGACGCACCAAATGCACGATGTAGGGGCAGGCCAGCAGCGCCAGTCCGGAGACGAAGGAGACCAGGCCCATCGCCTGCGAGCGCAGCACCGTGGGCAGCAGCTCGCCGAGCAGCACGTACAGCGCCGCGAACGACGCCGCGGCGCACAGCCGGCCCAGCGTCGCCAGCGCCGCGGTGCCCCCGGCAGCGCTGCGGCGGGGCTTTGTGTTGTATTCCTTTGAGTCCTTGCATTATGTGTTACAAAGACGAATGGACTTAGCGAACGTTACCAAAGCAATGACGCACTACGTTAACCACTAGTTAATAAGAAAAAGGGACGTTATAGGATAGATATGCTCGAGTCGACATATGCTTCACAGAATACAAATTTCGCAACTAATAAATAATCTTAAGAATAAACATACCAATCACTGCTGTTTACGGAGTGTGTCCACCGTAGACTTTTTTGATTGACCTTTTGTTAGAGTAAAGATACCGTTTGTGGGAAATGAGTATAATTACCTGTAGCTGACCTTCGCAATGGAGCTCCCGTACCTGCATTAGTTCTACAACGACTTCTTTAAAATAATAGCCGAGCGAATGCAGCCGTGGTTGGGCAGTAAACTTTGAAATAAGAGACTCAAGTTCGAGCTCCAGAAAGATGGTTAGCACCCATGAGAGTTTTCGAAACGTAGATATTAATTATAATATTGGGGTGGATACTAAAACGGCGACAGTATCACCACATGTCACATTGTCTGAAATAAGTCCGACGAAAAGCGTGAAGATATTAAGATGAAAAGATAATTTAAGAATTTAATCGTGTTGTTTTATTTTGTTTTTTAAACCTATTTTTTACTCTCTGGCGTCTAGGATTGTATTTGTACATTCTCATTATTCTTTGCTTATACGAGTATTATGCTTAAGCCCCATAGACTGCGCCGTAGCTTCTGTCCGCTTAATAAAATTTTCGAGCTATTTACTGTTTAAATAAAATCATTGTGACTAGATACAGATTTTTTATTATTGAAAGTCTCATCTTCGTACGTCCACGCCTGAGCTCCTACAAACAGTTAGATAATGTTCACGGGTGCTTTACAATAGTCACGATGGCCGAGTGGTTGGGTGATCGGAATTCGAGTCAAGAGTGACCAATGAGTTTTTGCAAGACTTATGTACGATTTATTTAATTATTCTTCATTGAATATTATTATTTAATATTCTTATTATGCTAAATCATTCCATACGGGAGAGGCCTATGACCTGCCGTGGACGTTACTGGGCTGTTATGTATATATGAAAGGGTTCCATTATTTAGTGACTTGTTTAAAGGACTCAAATTTATTGGATAGCACGTCATAGTGGACATTTTGGCAGATTTTTTTTTATCTTTTACTAATTTATTAGCAGAAAAATATGTTTAGTTTGACAAATATTCAAAATTAAAATCAAAATTATATTAAAAACTCTATACATTACAATATTACAATACTATGAAATAAATTAAATCTTCACGCCATTCCCAACACACCTAGACAGAGGTCTAGACAATTAAATAGTTTCGCCTTATTTATAAATAACAATAATAACTAACACTTTTTTTTTTTTCATAAATATTTATTTATAGAAAAAATTATGTTAATATTTACAATACTTATTAACTAAAAACTATTATAATCGTAGAGCCCTACTCCTCGTGGCATGGTACTAAGAATGCTGGCTGCATTTCCACGTTGAATGGCTAGACTTAACCGTTGAGCGAGAAAAGAACCAGCCCTCTTGTCACCAGCGGCAACGATAAGTCGCGGATACAATTCCTTTAGAAACTGCATCGCGCGGGGACCCCACGGACCGATTGTCTCTACGGCAAATGGAACAAATATATAGTCTCCTTTCAAAGACTCATATTTACGCCATTTACCCGATTCAGCTGCCTCTGATGCCGCCCCGGCCCTTATCGAAGTACCCTTGATATGAGAGGCCGCTAATGTATCGACGCAAGTTGTGTCCCACACAAGAGCTTTGCCTCTCTCCCAAGGGACTAAAGTCAAGCCGTCGGGTCTCTTACCATCCTCCTAAATATTCCACAAGGCTCTAAAACCGTTGGAATATTTATGGAAACAAGAGCCCTTCGGATGACCTCATTCAAAGAACCGTGACGAGATAGTCTGCCGGCACTTTTTTGGCATGAAAGTCCGTGGAGGCCTAACTCGTCGACGTCGCTGCCACAAGGACATCGATGTGGTTGACAAATCGATGCTCCCAATCGTATTCCTACAGCTATACGTAAACTTTCGTTATCTAGTAATGTACCAAGGTTACTTGATGGTAAAGCATGTAGCCAGTAACTGGATTCCTTTGTCGAAACACCTAGAAAGCGGGCGCGGTCTCTGTCACAGTGAAAATTGTTCAGTAAGCATTTCTGCACATTCTGAATCAACGGGATATCCCACCGTTTTTGTGAGTTAGGTTCCAGTGGAATATCCTCGCCGGGACAGAGACGTAACCATGCTTCTCTTGCCTCGTTAGCAAAGGTCAAGTCCAAATCATTCTTAAGAATTTTACGTGACAAATCATGAACACTGTGTACGGAGGCAAGGAAAGCCGGCAGCGCAATATTTGAAACCTCTCTTATACCGATACCTCCAAATCTAACAGGCAAAGTAGCTTGAGTCCAGCTAGATGAGACTAAAGATAAATTTAGAATTTTTTCCAAAGCTATTTTGAGATTAAGGTCAATTTGTTTTAAAACAATCAGAACATTTCCATGCTGGACTCGAGCGGAGTAAATAAGTAAATTTAGGAACAAGAACGCAATATTTTAAAAAAGTAAGCGCTATATGAGAATTTAGAATATACAGTTTATTAACATGTTCTAAAAATTGATCAAATTTTAGTTTCAAAAGAGGTTTCATACTCTCTATAAATAACGGCGCTCCAAGGAGGTAAAGAGAATCCGCCTCAGTTACTTTAATGCCAGGAGATATATTGTTAAAATTTTGAAACAAACTGTGTCTATGAGAAGACAAACAGTCAGGAATGAAAAGTTCACATTTAGTATTACTTAGATTATAAATAATAGTATTCTCTCTGGTCCGAGTGTTTGTTGCTTCTGATTCCATAATACAAGTACTTAAGCTACTTTGGAATCACAGCAATGTATGTGATGTGATCCCTATGTATGTGTGTATTTAGTCATATATAAAAATGCATGGACATAGTACCAGAGCAAAGCTTACATTCATTAATGAAATGGCACCCCTGATCCAGGTAAAACCTGTTTCAGGGGTCAGTGTCTTTCCTAAATTAAAAAGATACATAAAATTACTTTAAAAAAAACTGTAATGTTATAAGACTCAAGGTCCGCTCTTGACACTCTGAACAATATATGTGCTGGCGTGTTACTGTGTGCGTACGTGTGTATGTATGTATTTATGTGTATATGCTAGTGTGCAAGTGTGCAATTCATTACGTTACGAAACAAAAAACCACACAAACCGTTAAGTTTTATTCCTCGCGGCACGGTACCAAGAACGCTGACTGCATTATCACATATCCTACGTTAATATAATAAATAAAAATATCTTCATGCAATTCCCAATAAAGGGGTAGAAAGAGGTCTAGTCTAGACAATTAAGTCCCTTTGACCCACCTTCCATCTAAGATGTTTTCAGGACAACGTGACAGGTGGTGAGCCCGTCGCCGTCTTTATGTCCAACGATATAATTCGTACATAAGTTTCTGAAAAAACCCATTGGTACCTGCCACCTGGGGTTCGAACTCGGGTCTCTTGTCTCGAAATTCCGACCACCCAACCACTCGGCTATGGTGACTCTTAATATAAAAAATGCTTTACGAGTATGGATGGATGTTTGCTACTCTTTCACACAAAAACTACTGAACTAATTTTGATGAAACTTTACAGCAGGCAAAGATAGCGCAGATTAACAGAAATAAAACACATGACATTTCAAATACCATTTATTATAAAATCATAAAATCACTTTTCTCTAACTCATTCGGGCCTATCAACACAACTGAAAATTTTCATTTCCCCTTCCGAACATCTCGCCATCCTCAACCGTTTGCGGCAACGGTTGGTTCAGTGTTTCGGGCAGGAAGAGTGACGTCACTCCCACTAAAACGCTCAGCACTCCCATTACTGTAAGTGGAAGTGCCCTCGAATACACCGCCTGAGAAAGAAAACATATCATTTGAGGTTGTCGACGAACGTTTAGACAGCTAGGAACTGCAGCTCATTCTAATAAAGTGAGTGTCAAATGCAACAGCCGGCCCAGTACAGACATATTATTTGCAGACAAGTAACTTTGACACCTACATCGTGTAGTATGTTTCTCGTCAATCTACGAGAAACATCCTTCTTACACCTTCTATATCTCAATGTAGTGTAGAAACGAGTTGGGACTAAGGAAGACACGTTAAATAACAATTAACGGCGCTCGTACGCCGAAACTATTGATTTTATGAAAAAAAATTGTTAGGAAGCAAATTACAGGAAACTTCTTCCACTTTAAATTTGTATTTAGATGTTTTTATCGGAAATCACCCGAAAAGGAGATATCGTTAATAAACTGCTTCAAGACACCATTCTTACAACAAGGCAGTGCGAGCGGCAATAAAATCTAAAAAAGCACTAGAAAAACTACAAAATTCCCCATATTAAATGATATTCTAGTGAACAGTCAGTTACAGCTACAGTGACGCACCAAATGCACGATGTAGGGGCAGGCCAGCAGCGCCAGTCCGGAGACGAAGGAGACCAGGCCCATCGCCTGCGAGCGCAGCACCGTGGGCAGCAGCTCGCCGAGCAGCACGTACAGCGCCGCGAACGACGCCGCGGCGCACAGCCGGCCCAGCGTCGCCAGCGCCGCGGTGCCCCGGCAGCGCTGCGGCGGGGCTTTGTGTTGTATTCCTTTGAGTCCTTGCATTATGTGTTACAAAGACGAATGGACTTAGCGAACGTTACCAAAGCAATGACGCACTACGTTAACCACTAGTTAATAAGAAAAAGGGACGTTATAGGATAGATATGCTCGAGTCGACATATGCTTCACAGAATACAAATTTCGCAACTAATAAATAATCTTAAGAATAAACATACCAATCACTGCTGTTTACGGAGTGTGTCCACCGTAGACTTTTTTGATTGACCTTTTGTTAGAGTAAAGATACCGTTTGTGGGAAATGAGTATAATTACCTGTAGCTGACCTTCGCAATGGAGCTCCCGTACCTGCATTAGTTCTACAACGACTTCTTTAAAATAATAGCCGAGCGAATGCAGCCGTGGTTGGGCAGTAAACTTTGAAATAAGAGACTCAAGTTCGAGCTCCAGAAAGATGGTTAGCACCCATGAGAGTTTTCGAAACGTAGATATTAATTATAATATTGGGGTGGATACTAAAACGGCGACAGTATCACCACATGTCACATTGTCTGAAATAAGTCCGACGAAAAGCGTGAAGATATTAAGATGAAAAGATAATTTAAGAATTTAATCGTGTTGTTTTATTTTGTTTTTAAACCTATTTTTTACTCTCTGGCGTCTAGGATTGTATTTGTACATTCTCATTATTCTTTGCTTATACGAGTATTATGCTTAAGCCCCATAGACTGCGCCGTAGCTTCTGTCCGCTTAATAAAATTTTCGAGCTATTTACTGTTTAAATAAAATCATTGTGACTAGATACAGATTTTTTATTATTGAAAGTCTCATCTTCGTACGTCCACGCCTGAGCTCCTACAAACAGTTAGATAATGTTCACGGGTGCTTTACAATAGTCACGATGGCCGAGTGGTTGGGTGATCGGAATTCGAGTCAAGAGTGACCAATGAGTTTTTGCAAGACTTATGTACGATTTATTTAATTATTCTTCATTGAATATTATTATTTAATATTCTTATTATGCTAAATCATTCCATACGGGAGAGGCCTATGACCTGCCGTGGACGTTACTGGGCTGTTATGTATATATGAAAGGGTTCCATTATTTAGTGACTTGTTTAAAGGACTCAAATTTATTGGATAGCACGTCATAGTGGACATTTTGGCAGATTTTTTTATCTTTTACTAATTTATTAGCAGAAAAATATGTTTAGTTTGACAAATATTCAAAATTAAAATCAAAATTATATTAAAAACTCTATACATTACAATATTACAATACTATGAAATAAATTAAATCTTCACGCCATTCCCAACACACCTAGACAGAGGTCTAGACAATTAAATAGTTTCGCCTTATTTATAAATAACAATAATAACTAACACTTTTTTTTTTTTCATAAATATTTATTTATAGAAAAAATTATGTTAATATTTACAATACTTATTAACTAAAAACTATTATAATCGTAGAGCCCTACTCCTCGTGGCATGGTACTAAGAATGCTGGCTGCATTTCCACGTTGAATGGCTAGACTTAACCGTTGAGCGAGAAAAGAACCAGCCCTCTTGTCACCAGCGGCAACGATAAGTCGCGGATACAATTCCTTTAGAAACTGCATCGCGCGGGGACCCCACGGACCGATTGTCTCTACGGCAAATGGAACAAATATATAGTCTCCTTTCAAAGACTCATATTTACGCCATTTACCCGATTCAGCTGCCTCTGATGCCGCCCCGGCCCTTATCGAAGTACCCTTGATATGAGAGGCCGCTAATGTATCGACGCAAGTTGTGTCCCACACAAGAGCTTTGCCTCTCTCCCAAGGGACTAAAGTCAAGCCGTCGGGTCTCTTACCATCCTCCCTAAATATTCCACAAGGCTCTAAAACCGTTGGAATATTTATGGAAACAAGAGCCCTTCGGATGACCTCATTCAAAGAACCGTGACGAGATAGTCTGCCGGCACTTTTTTGGCATGAAAGTCCGTGGAGGCCTAACTCGTCGACGTCGCTGCCACAAGGACATCGATGTGGTTGACAAATCGATGCTCCCAATCGTATTCCTACAGCTATACGTAAACTTTCGTTATCTAGTAATGTACCAAGGTTACTTGATGGTAAAGCATGTAGCCAGTAACTGGATTCCTTTGTCGAAACACCTAGAAAGCGGGCGCGGTCTCTGTCACAGTGAAAATTGTTCAGTAAGCATTTCTGCACATTCTGAATCAACGGGATATCCCACCGTTTTTGTGAGTTAGGTTCCAGTGGAATATCCTCGCCGGGACAGAGACGTAACCATGCTTCTCTTGCCTCGTTAGCAAAGGTCAAGTCCAAATCATTCTTAAGAATTTTACGTGACAAATCATGAACACTGTGTACGGAGGCAAGGAAAGCCGGCAGCGCAATATTTGAAACCTCTCTTATACCGATACCTCCAAATCTAACAGGCAAAGTAGCTTGAGTCCAGCTAGATGAGACTAAAGATAAATTTAGAATTTTTTCCAAAGCTATTTTGAGATTAAGGTCAATTTGTTTTAAAACAATCAGAACATTTCCATGCTGGACTCGAGCGGAGTAAATAAGTAAATTTAGGAACAAGAACGCAATATTTTAAAAAAGTAAGCGCTATATGAGAATTTAGAATATACAGTTTATTAACATGTTCTAAAAATTGATCAAATTTTAGTTTCAAAAGAGGTTTCATACTCTCTATAAATAACGGCGCTCCAAGGAGGTAAAGAGAATCCGCCTCAGTTACTTTAATGCCAGGAGATATATTGTTAAAATTTTGAAACAAACTGTGTCTATGAGAAGACAAACAGTCAGGAATGAAAAGTTCACATTTAGTATTACTTAGATTATAAATAATAGTATTCTCTCTGGTCCGAGTGTTTGTTGCTTCTGATTCCATAATACAAGTACTTAAGCTACTTTGGAATCACAGCAATGTATGTGATGTGATCCCTATGTATGTGTGTATTTAGTCATATATAAAAATGCATGGACATAGTACCAGAGCAAAGCTTACATTCATTAATGAAATGGCACCCTGATCCAGGTAAAACCTGTTTCAGGGTCAGTGTCTTCCTAAATTAAAAGATACATAAAATTACTTTAAAAAACTGTAGTTGTAAGACTCAAGGTCCGCTCTTGACACTCTGAACAATATATGTGCTGGCGTGTTACTGTGTGCGTACGTGTGTATGTATGTATTTATGTGTATATGCTAGTGTGCAAGTGTGCAATTCATTACGTTACGAAACAAAAAACCACACAAACCGTTAAGTTTTACTCCTCGCGGCACGGTACCAAGAACGTTGGCTGCATTATCACATATCCTACGTTAATATAATAAATAAAAATATCTTCATGCAATTCCCAATAAAGGGGTAGAAAGAGGTCTAGTCTAGACAATTAAATAGTTTCGCCTTATTTATAAATAACAATAATAACTAACACTTTTTTTTTTTTTTTTTTTTTTCATAAATATTTATTTATAGAAAAATTATGTTAATATTTACAATACTTATTAACTAAAAACTATTATAATCGTAGAGCCCTACTCCTCGTGGCATGGTACTAAGAATGCTGGCTGCATTTCCACGTTGAATGGCTAGACTTAACCGTTGAGCGAGAAAAGAACCAGCCCTCTTGTCACCAGCGGCAACGATAAGTCGCGGATACAATTCCTTTAGAAACTGCATCGCGCGGGGACCCCACGGACCGATTGTCTCTACGGCAAATGGAACAAATATATAGTCTCCTTTCAAAGACTCATATTTACGCCATTTACCCGATTCAGCTGCCTCTGATGCCGCCCCGGCCCTTATCGAAGTACCCTTGATATGAGAGGCCGCTAATGTATCGACGCAAGTTGTGTCCCACACAAGAGCTTTGCCTCTCTCCCAAGGGACTAAAGTCAAGCCGTCGGGTCTCTTACCATCCTCCCTAAATATTCCACAAGGCTCTAAAACCGTTGGAATATTTATGGAAACAAGAGCCCTTCGGATGACCTCATTCAAAGAACCGTGACGAGATAGTCTGCCGGCACTTTTTTGGCATGAAAGTCCGTGGAGGCCTAACTCGTCGACGTCGCTGCCACAAGGACATCGATGTGGTTGACAAATCGATGCTCCCAATCGTATTCCTACAGCTATACGTAAACTTTCGTTATCTAGTAATGTACCAAGGTTACTTGATGGTAAAGCATGTAGCCAGTAACTGGATTCCTTTGTCGAAACACCTAGAAAGCGGGCGCGGTCTCTGTCACAGTGAAAATTGTTCAGTAAGCATTTCTGCACATTCTGAATCAACGGGATATCCCACCGTTTTTGTGAGTTAGGTTCCAGTGGAATATCCTCGCCGGGACAGAGACGTAACCATGCTTCTCTTGCCTCGTTAGCAAAGGTCAAGTCCAAATCATTCTTAAGAATTTTACGTGACAAATCATGAACACTGTGTACGGAGGCAAGGAAAGCCGGCAGCGCAATATTTGAAACCTCTCTTATACCGATACCTCCAAATCTAACAGGCAAAGTAGCTTGAGTCCAGCTAGATGAGACTAAAGATAAATTTAGAATTTTTTCCAAAGCTATTTTGAGATTAAGGTCAATTTGTTTTAAAACAATCAGAACATTTCCATGCTGGACTCGAGCGGAGTAAATAAGTAAATTTAGGAACAAGAACGCAATATTTTAAAAAAGTAAGCGCTATATGAGAATTTAGAATATACAGTTTATTAACATGTTCTAAAAATTGATCAAATTTTAGTTTCAAAAGAGGTTTCATACTCTCTATAAATAACGGCGCTCCAAGGAGGTAAAGAGAATCCGCCTCAGTTACTTTAATGCCAGGAGATATATTGTTAAAATTTTGAAACAAACTGTGTCTATGAGAAGACAAACAGTCAGGAATGAAAAGTTCACATTTAGTATTACTTAGATTATAAATAATAGTATTCTCTCTGGTCCGAGTGTTTGTTGCTTCTGATTCCATAATACAAGTACTTAAGCTACTTTGGAATCACAGCAATGTATGTGATGTGATCCCTATGTATGTGTGTATTTAGTCATATATAAAAATGCATGGACATAGTACCAGAGCAAAGCTTACATTCATTAATGAAATGGCACCCTGATCCAGGTAAAACCTGTTTCAGGGTCAGTGTCTTCCTAAATTAAAAGATACATAAAATTACTTTAAAAAAACTGTAATGTTATAAGACTCAAGGTCCGCTCTTGACACTCTGAACAATATATGTGCTGGCGTGTTACTGTGTGCGTACGTGTGTATGTATGTATTTATGTGTATATGCTAGTGTGCAAGTGTGCAATTCATTACGTTACGAAACAAAAAACCACACAAACCGTTAAGTTTTATTCCTCGCGGCACGGTACCAAGAACGCTGACTGCATTATCACATATCCTACGTTAATATAATAAATAAAAATATCTTCATGCAATTCCCAATAAAGGGGTAGAAAGAGGTCTAGTCTAGACAATTAAATAGTTTCGCCTTATTTATAAATAACAATAATAACTAACACTTTTTTTTTTTTCATAAATATTTATTTATAGAAAAAATTATGTTAATATTTACAATACTTATTAACTAAAAACTATTATAATCGTAGAGCCCTACTCCTCGTGGCATGGTACTAAGAATGCTGGCTGCATTTCCACGTTGAATGGCTAGACTTAACCGTTGAGCGAGAAAAGAACCAGCCCTCTTGTCACCAGCGGCAACGATAAGTCGCGGATACAATTCCTTTAGAAACTGCATCGCGCGGGGACCCCACGGACCGATTGTCTCTACGGCAAATGGAACAAATATATAGTCTCCTTTCAAAGACTCATATTTACGCCATTTACCCGATTCAGCTGCCTCTGATGCCGCCCCGGCCCTTATCGAAGTACCCTTGATATGAGAGGCCGCTAATGTATCGACGCAAGTTGTGTCCCACACAAGAGCTTTGCCTCTCTCCCAAGGGACTAAAGTCAAGCCGTCGGGTCTCTTACCATCCTCCCTAAATATTCCACAAGGCTCTAAAACCGTTGGAATATTTATGGAAACAAGAGCCCTTCGGATGACCTCATTCAAAGAACCGTGACGAGATAGTCTGCCGGCACTTTTTTGGCATGAAAGTCCGTGGAGGCCTAACTCGTCGACGTCGCTGCCACAAGGACATCGATGTGGTTGACAAATCGATGCTCCCAATCGTATTCCTACAGCTATACGTAAACTTTCGTTATCTAGTAATGTACCAAGGTTACTTGATGGTAAAGCATGTAGCCAGTAACTGGATTCCTTTGTCGAAACACCTAGAAAGCGGGCGCGGTCTCTGTCACAGTGAAAATTGTTCAGTAAGCATTTCTGCACATTCTGAATCAACGGGATATCCCACCGTTTTTGTGAGTTAGGTTCCAGTGGAATATCCTCGCCGGGACAGAGACGTAACCATGCTTCTCTTGCCTCGTTAGCAAAGGTCAAGTCCAAATCATTCTTAAGAATTTTACGTGACAAATCATGAACACTGTGTACGGAGGCAAGGAAAGCCGGCAGCGCAATATTTGAAACCTCTCTTATACCGATACCTCCAAATCTAACAGGCAAAGTAGCTTGAGTCCAGCTAGATGAGACTAAAGATAAATTTAGAATTTTTCCAAAGCTATTTTGAGATTAAGGTCAATTTGTTTTAAAACAATCAGAACATTTCCATGCTGGACTCGAGCGGAGTAAATAAGTAAATTTAGGAACAAGAACGCAATATTTTAAAAAGTAAGCGCTATATGAGAATTTAGAATATACAGTTTATTAACATGTTCTAAAATTGATCAAATTTTAGTTTCAAAAGAGGTTTCATACTCTCTATAAATAACGGCGCTCCAAGGAGGTAAAGAGAATCCGCCTCAGTTACTTTAATGCCAGGAGATATATTGTTAAAATTTTGAAACAAACTGTGTCTATGAGAAGACAAACAGTCAGGAATGAAAAGTTCACATTTAGTATTACTTAGATTATAAATAATAGTATTCTCTCTGGTCCGAGTGTTTGTTGCTTCTGATTCCATAATACAAGTACTTAAGCTACTTTGGAATCACAGCAATGTATGTGATGTGATCCTATGTATGTGTGTATTTAGTCATATATAAAATGCATGGACATAGTACCAGAGCAAAGCTTACATTCATTAATGAAATGGCACCCCTGATCCAGGTAAAACCTGTTTCAGGGTCAGTGTCTTCCTAAATTAAAAGATACATAAAATTACTTTAAAAAAACTGTAATGTTATAAGACTCAAGGTCCGCTCTTGACACTCTGAACAATATATGTGCTGGCGTGTTACTGTGTGCGTACGTGTGTATGTATGTATTTATGTGTATATGCTAGTGTGCAAGTGTGCAATTCATTACGTTACGAAACAAAAAACCACACAAACCGTTAAGTTTTATTCCTCGCGGCACGGTACCAAGAACGCTGACTGCATTATCACATATCCTACGTTAATATAATAAATAAAAATATCTTCATGCAATTCCCAATAAAGGGGTAGAAAGAGGTCTAGTCTAGACAATTAAGTCCGTGGAGGCCTAACTCGTCGACGTCGCTGCCACAAGGACATCGATGTGGTTGACAAATCGATGCTCCCAATCGTATTCCTACAGCTATACGTAAACTTTCGTTATCTAGTAATGTACCAAGGTTACTTGATGGTAAAGCATGTAGCCAGTAACTGGATTCCTTTGTCGAAACACCTAGAAAGCGGGCGCGGTCTCTGTCACAGTGAAAATTGTTCAGTAAGCATTTCTGCACATTCTGAATCAACGGGATATCCCACCGTTTTTGTGAGTTAGGTTCCAGTGGAATATCCTCGCCGGGACAGAGACGTAACCATGCTTCTCTTGCCTCGTTAGCAAAGGTCAAGTCCAAATCATTCTTAAGAATTTTACGTGACAAATCATGAACACTGTGTACGGAGGCAAGGAAAGCCGGCAGCGCAATATTTGAAACCTCTCTTATACCGATACCTCCAAATCTAACAGGCAAAGTAGCTTGAGTCCAGCTAGATGAGACTAAAGATAAATTTAGAATTTTTACAAAGCTATTTTGAGATTAAGGTCAATTTGTTTTAAAACAATCAGAACATTTCCATGCTGGACTCGAGCGGAGTAAATAAGTAAATTTAGGAACAAGAACGCAATATTTTAAAAAAGTAAGCGCTATATGAGAATTTAGAATATACAGTTTATTAACATGTTCTAAAAATTGATCAAATTTTAGTTTCAAAAGAGGTTTCATACTCTCTATAAATAACCGCGCTCCAAGGAGGTAAAGAGAATCCGCCTCAGTTACTTTAATGCCAGGAGATATATTGTTAAAATTTTGAAACAAACTGTGTCTATGAGAAGACAAACAGTCAGGAATGAAAAGTTCACATTTAGTATTACTTAGATTATAAATAATAGTATTCTCTCTGGTCCGAGTGTTTGTTGCTTCTGATTCCATAATACAAGTACTTAAGCTACTTTGGAATCACAGCAATGTATGTGATGTGATCCCTATGTATGTGTGTATTTAGTCATATATAAAAATGCATGGACATAGTACCAGAGCAAAGCTTACATTCATTAATGAATGGCACCCTGATCCAGGTAAAACCTGTTTCAGGGTCAGTGTCTTCCTAAATTAAAAGATACATAAAATTACTTTAAAAAAACTGTAATGTTATAAGACTCAAGGTCCGCTCTTGACACTCTGAACAATATATGTGCTGGCGTGTTACTGTGTGCGTACGTGTGTATGTATGTATTTACCTGTAGCTGACCTTCGCAATGGAGCTCCCGTACCTGCATTAGTTCTACAACGACTTCTTTAAAATAATAGCCGAGCGAATGCAGCCGTGGTTGGGCAGTAAACTTTGAAATAAGAGACTCAAGTTCGAGCTCCAGAAAGATGGTTAGCACCCATGAGAGTTTTCGAAACGTAGATATTAATTATAATATTGGGGTGGATACTAAAACGGCGACAGTATCACCACATGTCACATTGTCTGAAATAAGTCCGACGAAAAGCGTGAAGATATTAAGATGAAAAGATAATTTAAGAATTTAATCGTGTTGTTTTATTTTGTTTTTAAACCTATTTTTACTCTCTGGCGTCTAGGATTGTATTTGTACATTCTCATTATTCTTTGCTTTACGAGTATGGATGGATGTTTGCTACTCTTTCACACAAAAACTACTGAACTAATTTTGATGAAACTTTACAGCAGGCAAAGATAGCGCAGATTAACAGAAATAAAACACATGACATTTCAAATACCATTTATTATAAAATCATAAAATCACTTTTCTCTAACTCATTCGGGCCTATCAACACAACTGAAAATTTTCATTTCCCTTCCGAACATCTCGCCATCCTCAACCGTTTGCGGCAACGGTTGGTTCAGTGTTTCGGGCAGGAAGAGTGACGTCACTCCCACTAAAACGCTCAGCACTCCCATTACTGTAAGTGGAAGTGCCTCGAATACACCGCCTGAGAAAGAAAACATATCATTTGAGGTTGTCGACGAACGTTTAGACAGCTAGGAACTGCAGCTCATTCTAATAAAGTGAGTGTCAAATGCAACAGCCGGCCCAGTACAGACATATTATTTGCAGACAAGTAACTTTGACACCTACATCGTGTAGTATGTTTCTCGTCAATCTACGAGAAACATCCTTCTTACACCTTCTATATCTCAATGTAGTGTAGAAACAATGTAGAGTTGGGACTAAGGAAGACACGTTAAATAACAATTAACGGCGCTCGTACGCCGAAACTATTGATTTTATGAAAAAAAATTGTTAGGAAGCAAATTACAGGAAACTTCTTCCACTTTAAATTTGTATTTAGATGTTTTTATCGGAAATCACTCGAAAAGGAGATATCGTTAATAAACTGCTTCTAGACACCATTCTTACAACAAGGCAGTGCGAGCGGCAATAAAATCTAAAAAAGCACTAGAAAAACTACAAAATTCCCCATATTAAATGATATTCTAGTGAACAGTCAGTTACAGCTACAGTGACGCACCAAATGCACGATGTAGGGGCAGGCCAGCAGCGCCAGTCCGGAGACGAAGGAGACCAGGCCCATCGCCTGCGAGCGCAGCACCGTGGGCAGCAGCTCGCCGAGCAGCACGTACAGCGCCGCGAACGACGCCGCGGCGCACAGCCGGCCCAGCGTCGCCAGCGCCGCGGTGCCCCCGGCAGCGCTGCGGCGGGGCTTTGTGTTGTATTCCTTTGAGTCCTTGCATTATGTGTTACAAAGACGAATGGACTTAGCGAACGTTACCAAAGCAATGACGCACTACGTTAACCACTAGTTAATAAGAAAAAGGGACGTTATAGGATAGATATGCTCGAGTCGACATATGCTTCACAGAATACAAATTTCGCAACTAATAAATAATCTTAAGAATAAACATACCAATCACTGCTGTTTACGGAGTGTGTCCACCGTAGACTTTTTTGATTGACCTTTTTGTTAGAGTAAAGATACCGTTTGTGGGAAATGAGTATAATTACCTGTAGCTGACCTTCGCAATGGAGCTCCCGTACCTGCATTAGTTCTACAACGACTTCTTTAAAATAATAGCCGAGCGAATGCAGCCGTGGTTGGGCAGTAAACTTTGAAATAAGAGACTCAAGTTCGAGCTCCAGAAAGATGGTTAGCACCCATGAGAGTTTTCGAAACGTAGATATTAATTATAATATTGGGGTGGATACTAAAACGGCGACAGTATCACCACATGTCACATTGTCTGAAATAAGTCCGACGAAAAGCGTGAAGATATTAAGATGAAAAGATAATTTAAGAATTTAATCGTGTTGTTTTATTTTGTTTTTAAACCTATTTTTACTCTCTGGCGTCTAGGATTGTATTTGTACATTCTCATTATTCTTTGCTTATACGAGTATTATGCTTAAGCCCCATAGACTGCGCCGTAGCTTCTGTCCGCTTAATAAAATTTTCGAGCTATTTACTGTTTAAATAAAATCATTGTGACTAGATACAGATTTTTATTATTGAAAGTCTCATCTTCGTACGTCCACGCCTGAGCTCCTGTACCTGCATTAGTTCTACAACGACTTCTTTAAAATAATAGCCGAGCGAATGCAGCCGTGGTTGGGCAGTAAACTTTGAAATAAGAGACTCAAGTTCGAGCTCCAGAAAGATGGTTAGCACCCATGAGAGTTTTCGAAACGTAGATATTAATTATAATATTGGGGTGGATACTAAAACGGCGACAGTATCACCACATGTCACATTGTCTGAAATAAGTCCGACGAAAAGCGTGAAGATATTAAGATGAAAAGATAATTTAAGAATTTAATCGTGTTGTTTTATTTTGTTTTTTAAACCTATTTTTTACTCTCTGGCGTCTAGGATTGTATTTGTACATTCTCATTATTCTTTGCTTATACGAGTATTATGCTTAAGCCCCATAGACTGCGCCGTAGCTTCTGTCCGCTTAATAAAATTTTCGAGCTATTTACTGTTTAAATAAAATCATTGTGACTAGATACAGATTTTTTATCTTTTACTAATTTATTAGCAGAAAAATATGTTTAGTTTGACAAATATTCAAAATTAAAATCAAAATTATATTAAAAACTCTATACATTACAATATTACAATACTATGAAATAAATTAAATCTTCACGCCATTCCCAACACACCTAGACAGAGGTCTAGACAATTAAATAGTTTCGCCTTATTTATAAATAACAATAATAACTAACACTTTTTTTTTCATAAATATTTATTTATAGAAAAAATTATGTTAATATTTACAATACTTATTAACTAAAAACTATTATAATCGTAGAGCCCTACTCCTCGTGGCATGGTACTAAGAATGCTGGCTGCATTTCCACGTTGAATGGCTAGACTTAACCGTTGAGCGAGAAAAGAACCAGCCCTCTATCAGTCGCGGATACAATTCCTTTAGAAACTGCATCGCGCGGGGACCCCACGGACCGATTGTCTCTACGGCAAATGGAACAAATATATAGTCTCCTTTCAAAGACTCATATTTACGCCATTTACCCGATTCAGCTGCCTCTGATGCCGCCCCGGCCCTTATCGAAGTACCCTTGATATGAGAGGCCGCTAATGTATCGACGCAAGTTGTGTCCCACACAAGAGCTTTGCCTCTCTCCCAAGGGACTAAAGTCAAGCCGTCGGGTCTCTTACCATCCTCCCTAAATATTCCACAAGGCTCTAAAACCGTTGGAATATTTATGGAAACAAGAGTTCTTCGGATGACCTCATTCAAAGAACCGTGACGAGATAGTCTGCCGGCACTTTTTGGCATGAAAGTCCGTGGAGGCCTAACTCGTCGACGTCGTTGCCACAAGGACATCGATGTGGTTGACAAATCGATGCTCCCAATCGTATTCCTACAGCTATACGTAAACTTTCGTTATCTAGTAATGTACCAAGGTTACTTGATGGTAAAGCATGTAGCCAGTAACTGGATTCCTTTGTCGAAACACCTAGAAAGCGGGCGCGGTCTCTGTCACAGTGAAAATTGTTCAGTAAGCATTTCTGCACATTCTGAATCAACGGGATATCCCACCGTTTTTGTGAGTTAGGTTCCAGTGGAATATCCTCGCCGGGACAGAGACGTAACCATGCTTCTCTTGCCTCGTTAGCAAAGGTCAAGTCCAAATCATTCTTAAGAATTTTACGTGACAAATCATGAACACTGTGTACGGAGGCAAGGAAAGCCGGCAGCGCAATATTTGAAACCTCTCTTATACCGATACCTCCAAATCTAACAGGCAAAGTAGCTTGAGTCCAGCTAGATGAGACTAAAGATAAATTTAGAATTTTTTCCAAAGCTATTTTGAGATTAAGGTCAATTTGTTTTAAAACAATCAGAACATTTCCATGCTGGACTCGAGCGGAGTAAATAAGTAAATTTAGGAACAAGAACGCAATATTTTAAAAAAGTAAGCGCTATATGAGAATTTAGAATATACAGTTTATTAACATGTTCTAAAAATTGATCAAATTTTAGTTTCAAAAGAGGTTTCATACTCTCTATAAATAACGGCGCTCCAAGGAGGTAAAGAGAATCCGCCTCAGTTACTTTAATGCCAGGAGATATATTGTTAAAATTTTGAAACAAACTGTGTCTATGAGAAGACAAACAGTCAGGAATGAAAAGTTCACATTTAGTATTACTTAGATTATAAATAATAGTATTCTCTCTGGTCCGAGTGTTTGTTGCTTCTGATTCCATAATACAAGTACTTAAGCTACTTTGGAATCACAGCAATGTATGTGATGTGATCCCTATGTATGTGTGTATTTAGTCATATATAAAAATGCATGGACATAGTACCAGAGCAAAGCTTACATTCATTAATGAATGGCACCCTGATCCAGGTAAAACCTGTTTCAGGGGTCAGTGTCTTTCCTAAATTAAAAAGATACATAAAATTACTTTAAAAAAAACTGTAATGTTATAAGACTCAAGGTCCGCTCTTGACACTCTGAACAATATATGTGCTGGCGTGTTACTGTGTGCGTACGTGTGTATGTATGTATTTATGTGTATATGCTAGTGTGCAAGTGTGCAATTCATTACGTTACGAAACAAAAAACCACACAAACCGTTAAGTTTTATTCCTCGCGGCACGGTACCAAGAACGCTGACTGCATTATCACATATCCTACGTTAATATAATAAATAAAAATATCTTCATGCAATTCCCAATAAAGGGGTAGAAAGAGGTCTAGTCTAGACAATTAAGTCCCTTTGACCCACCTTCCATCTAAGATGTTTTCAGGACAACGTGACAGGTGGTGAGCCCGTCGCCGTCTTTATGTCCAACGATATAATTCGTACATAAGTTTCTGAAAAACCCATTGGTACCTGCCACCTGGGGTTCGAACTCGGGTCTCTTGTCTCGAAATTCCGACCACCCAACCACTCGGCTATGGTGACTCTTAATATAAAAAATGCTTTACGAGTATGGATGGATGTTTGCTACTCTTTCACACAAAAACTACTGAACTAATTTTGATGAAACTTTACAGCAGGCAAAGATAGCGCAGATTAACAGAAATAAAACACATGACATTTCAAATACCATTTATTATAAAATCATAAAATCACTTTTCTCTAACTCATTCGGGCCTATCAACACAACTGAAAATTTTCATTTCCCTTCCGAACATCTCGCCATCCTCAACCGTTTGCGGCAACGGTTGGTTCAGTGTTTCGGGCAGGAAGAGTGACGTCACTCCCACTAAAACGCTCAGCACTCCCATTACTGTAAGTGGAAGTGCCCTCGAATATACCGCCTGAGAAAGAAAACATATCATTTGAGGTTGTCGACGAACGGTAAGACAGCTAGGAACTGCAGCTCATTCTAATAAAGTGAGTGTCAAATGCAACAGCCGGCCCAGTACAGACATATTATTTGCAGACAAGTAACTTTGACACCTACATCGTGTAGTATGTTTCTCGTCAATCTACGAGAAACATCCTTCTTACACCTTCTATATCTCAATGTAGTGTAGAAACAATGTAGAGTTGGGACTAAGGAAGACACGTTAAATAACAATTAACGGCGCTCGTACGCCGAAACTATTGATTTTATGAAAAAAAATTGTTAGGAAGCAAATTACAGGAAACTTCTTCCACTTTAAATTTGTATTTAGATGTTTTTATCGGAAATCACTCGAAAAGGAGATATCGTTAATAAACTGCTTCTAGACACCATTCTTACAACAAGGCAGTGCGAGCGGCAATAAAATCTAAAAAAGCACTAGAAAAACTACAAAATTCCCCATATTAAATGATATTCTAGTGAACAGTCAGTTACAGCTACAGTGACGCACCAAATGCACGATGTAGGGGCAGGCCAGCAGCGCCAGTCCGGAGACGAAGGAGACCAGGCCCATCGCCTGCGAGCGCAGCACCGTGGGCAGCAGCTCGCCGAGCAGCACGTACAGCGCCGCGAACGACGCCGCGGCGCACAGCCGGCCCAGCGTCGCCAGCGCCGCGGTGCCCCACGGCAGCGCTGAGCCCGGTTAGGTTTATTGTTGCATAGATACAAAAAAGAGCAAAAATGCTCATAAAACTTCAACAGACACGGGCGGGATTCGAACCCGCGAAATCTGTCAAGCTGTGGCGCTGCTCTTGCCTCCGATCTACACGTCTTACACGCGTCTGTTGAAATTCTCTTTTCTTTACTTATGCCCTGTTTTGGCATCGGCGCCATCTATTATTCCTTTTGCAAGTGACAATTTGACATTCCTGTCTGTTCAGTTGAAATTTTTTCTCTTTAATTTAATCACATAAAAGTTTAGTATAAAAATATGCTTTAAAAATCAATAAAATTGCGTATTACATAACTACTTACAAAAACAAAACAAAAAACGTAAAATACGATAAAGTAAATAAAAATATCTTTATAAATACAATATTATACGTCAATATAATAAAAAAATATTAAGAACCAACCAAATAGAAGCCTACGACAGAGGAGAGCAGATGGCCGAGCATTAGGACGACAGAGAAAGAAACTGGTGAACAATGCAGGCCGTATCGAGAAGCACCGCCTCCTTTTTTTAACGTGGGGAAATCCATTACTACAAACTGAAACTCACGGTTTTCACCATCATCGTTGAGGAGGGGTCACCTCCGTTCGAAACGCAACCGTGGCCCGTCTTTCGCTTGGCCAAGATAGCCCCATCCCGGGAGCAACAACATTGCCCCCAAAATCCCCGCGGTGCTACCACGGTGGCTCGAGACCACGTCGAATCACTCCCCTCCTCAGAGTCGCTTTAATGAGCACACGGAGCTTGCGTCCCGAGCGCTCGCGACTCTTGAGGCTCCGTTTCTGGTAGAGGAACACCATTGTTAGGAGGGCCGTGACGAGGCACTACTGCGCCACCATGGCCCCGTCAAGTTAAATCTATCCTCTCTCGATCCCGCTCAGCAGTCTCCTGGACCATCACGGTCTCATAAAAAGCGGCTATGGCCATCCGCGCCTCCCATGCTGGGCAGACCCCGAGGGTACGCGATGCAGAGTCCTGGATCGTCCCACCCCAATGGAAGCAATTAGCCGTCGCCTCACATCCGATTCTACACAGGTAATCACCGAAACACCTATGTCCGGTAATTATCTGTGTAAGTCTGTAGGTGAGTCTTCCACTCCGTCTCTGAAGCCAGGCCTCGAAGACCTAAAGGAATGCCATAACAACACGTTTGCGCGCGTGTCACTCCTCACTCTACCAAGCACGCCATGTTTCGAAAGCGTTTTGTAGTTTGCAGGAAATTCAAAACGCTTAATGGATTCTAGCGCCTCTACCGGCTCGCTATCACCGCCCATCGTAATCGTAATCGGTTATACATCCGTGCATATCTAAGGGTCTGCCAGTATATCTAAGGGTCGAAAGCGAGCCAGATCAGTTGTCACCTCAAAGGATATCATGCGGTATCCTCGTACGATCCGTATGGCCATCCGTCTTTGTACATTGTAGATTTATGATCTCCATCGGCGGATGACTAGCAATTTTGTCCACACAGGCGCGATCTTCCACAGTAATAGGCCCAGCACCGAACCTTGCGGAACACCGCACTGGATTTCCCTATTTGACAAATTGTACCTATCGCGCAAGTAGTCCTCGATCACGCCTTTCAGGGCACTTGAGGATGAAGCAGCCCCTCCCTGATTACATCCCAAGGTAGAGAGTTAAAGGCATTAACAATATCTAAACTAATCGCCAATGCCACACCACCCCGGGACACCACCAGCTCCGACGAGCGGACCCGCAAAATCGCGTCTATGGTTGAACGTTCGTGTCGGAAACCGAACTAGCTTTCGGCAAGACCTGGACCGACACGCGACTGATGCCTGTTGAGAGGAAAGGCAAGAATAATTTCAAACATACGCAGAGGGAGAATCAGCGGCTCTGCCTTCATTCATCAAGAGGTCCAATTTGGCTTCCTTCCAGGTCAGGAGGTTCCAGGCTTTAGGAGAATAAAATCTGTTAATTTGGCTATATTTATTTTTCGAAAAAAATGATGTCAAATTTAGATAAAAAAGATATTATATACGCATTATTTATGGACTTAACGAAAGCCATTGATTATGTCAGTCATAGTATTTTAGATAATAAACTATATGCTTACGGAGTGCGTGGTAATTCTTTAGCATTGGTGAAGTCTTATCTTTACAAAAGACATCAAATGACAGAAATAACACGTCTAAATATGAAAAATAAGTTAGAGGAACGTTATCTTTCTAACGCTAAAAGAATTACCTTTGGTGTTCCTAAAGGTAGTGTAATGGGTCCCTTGCTCTTTAATTTATACATTAATGATTTCCCTAATTGTACAGATCATGAGATGGTTCTATATGCAGATGACAACACAATTATATTTAGTGGCAGAAATGAAATTGTATTAAAGAATGACATTGTTAATGCTTTAAATGATATAATTGATTGGGTAACATCAAATAATTTATTAATCAACCTAGAAAAAACCAATATAATGATATTTAAAAATAGACCGCAAATATATTACCATTTAATATAAAATATTCAGGAATTGAAATAAATGAAATTTCTAATACCAAATTCCTAAGCTTTATATTGATGACTGTTTGTCATGGAAAACTCAAATAGAAAATGTGTGTTCAAAATTTAATTCTTTTTCTTTTGCACTGTACATGCTTTGTAAGTAGTAAATCAGAATACAGTTATGATAGCATATAATTCCTAGGTGACCGCAACCTTACCTTATGGTATTATTTTCTGGGAAATTCTTCTGATAAAGAGAGAGTATTTAGAGCCCAGAAAAAATGTATAAGGGCTATCTGTCACTTAAAACCTACCGATACATGTAAGCCTTATTTCCAAAAATTAAGAATACTGCCTTGTACGTGTCTATACATGTATGAAGTTGTTGTTATCGTTAAGACTAAGCTCGCTAAGAGAGTGAAAACATGTCTAGGTTCCCGGAAAGTGCAAGAAAATAATAAAATAAAATAAATATCTTCACGCAATTCCCAACACAGGGGTAGACAGAGGTCTAGTCTAGACAATTAAGTCTCTTCGACCCACCTTCCACCGAAGATATTTTCGGAACAACGTGACAGGTGATGAGCCCGTCGCCGTCTTTATGTCCAAGCCAACGATATAATTCGTAAATAAGTTTTTTTTTTTTTTTTTAGAAAAACCCATTGGTACAAGCCTGCCACCTGGGGATCGAACTCGGGTCTCTTGTCGCGTAATTCCGACCACCCAACCACTCGGCTATCGTGTATCGGAAAGTGCAAGAAAAAGAAATAAAATATGTTTCACTCGGCACTCAACTGCACAGTTCAGTAAAAGCATATTTAATATGGCGCCCATTATATATAATAAATTACCGAGAGAATTAGCAGATAGGACCCCTAGTGTGGCTATTTTTAAGGCCAAACTAAAGGAACTCCTAATTATAAAATGTTATTATACGATCAACGACTATTTGACTGATAAAATGGAATAACCTCGATTAATTTTTGTTATGTGAATTGCATGATAAATATATATTTGTCGCAGAACCAAGATAAGGCAACAATTTTGGTTACAACGCCATCTATTAAAAGTCTTCGGAAACGTGCAAGTAGTGCGCTTGAGTGGGGTCGACACAGGAAGTGACAGAGCGGATTTGACTACTATGTGTTGTCAATGTCATTTGACTTCTGATATAAAGTGTCTTCAAAATATTCTCGAGGTTTCAGTTTCGAATCGGACGGCAGTGAGAACGGTCGTCTTCCTGTATCGAAATTACTGTGTTTCCACCCATTTAGATCAGTTTTCTGATATGGCTCAAGACGGATTTAACAACGAGTTGCCTCATGTGGCCTACCCTACGCCGACATATTTAAAAAAATATGACATTACATTAGCAATAATTGACATAAATAAAAAATAGTAGACAAAGGTCTAGTCTAGACAATTAAGTCCCATCAACCCACCTTCCAGCGAAGATATTTTCGGGACAACGTGACAGGTGGTGAGCCCGTCGCCGTTTTTATGTCCAAGCCAACGATATAGTTCGTACATAAGTTTTTTAGAAAAACCCATTGGTACGGCCACTTGAGGATCGAACTCAGGTCTCTTGACTCGAAATTCCGACCACCCAACCACTCGGCTATCGTGACTACGAATTAATAATAATATTTTATAATTTTAAATTAAATCGACGTTGTTTTTCCTATATGTTTTTAAGTTTTAAATTAATTTGACATTAATTTCTCATTACTTATAATTGAAAGTGTCACATTATTATTAACAAATTAGTAATGATATTATATTTAACTGTCTGTAATATTTGCATGCCTATATGAATTGAATTGAATTGGTGGCGGTTTCGAGCATGTCTCTATCTAGCCGCTTGAGACACCTTTTGCCCTGGCGGCGGCTGGAGATATTATCGGGCCGGTGATCAGATAGCGTGACCATCTCCTATGGGACACGCCAACCCGAAACCAAATGAATTGCAGAAAGAGTCGCCCACGTTAGGTCTACGATCGACTCCCACTGCCATCGCACGCAAGTGCTTACTGTCCCCCGATTTAAAAGATGGAGGTCCAGTCCAGTCGCCCATTTCTCTAATATCTCGCCCCTATGACGATCTCTGGGGTTCCCACACACTATCAGCACGGCACCTGCGAATGCAGATCGCCAGCCCGTACAGGTACAACTCGTAGTTTGCGAGTGACCTGTTGGGAGAAACATAGCAGCCCACCTTGGCCTAGGTGCCCCAATGCACTGCAACAAGGCCCTACCCCTTTCCCAGGTGCAGGGTGGTGTTCCCTCGCCCCCTGTAATACGGAGCTACTGAACCCGAGTCATCGCCAAACCAGCGGGGATGATCAGAAAAAACGAAGTCTTCTCTACTACTGATAGGACAACCCGCCACTCCGCAATAGTGGTGGAGTTACAGTGGCAGAGCCACGCATCAGCTTTTGTTGTTGCATGAATGGGCCAGCTCGACCGGAGAAGTACCACGACCTCACAGAATACCGGCGTGAAGTAGAAGTTTAACAAACTTCTGCGTTTCGTCTGGTGAGTGCAGGTAACCGGAGGACCGACAGTAGCAGCGGCGAAGCTTTCAAAGGCGTAGCAGGTACTAAAGGCTATGGAAGTGATGGTTCTGACCTCTGTGCTATTTCAGGAAACAGTTTCGCCTCGAACTCCGCCAGTTTCCTCTCGATTAGGGCCCTGATACGCTCCATAAGGCACTTTTTTGTCCACTTTTACTTTTTAAAGCATCTGGAGCCGTTTGTGGAGATGGTTCGGCTGTGTTGCCAGAGCTACTACTTTTTGTGACACGCTTTCAAGAGTGTTTATCTCTCTCATCATATTCTTTGCAGCCAAATTGGAAATTTGGCCCCAAAGATAATTGTTATTTTACATGGTAATAATGTCTATTGAGTGCACTATATGTATACTATGTTCTGTAAATTGTCTACCAATTCTTAACTGTATTCTTAGCACTTATAATATAACTACTAAACATTAAATAATTAATACCATAGAAACAAGAGACAGAAGATAACAAGAAAAATACAAGTGAATTACAATGTGCTATTAATTTTGTTTACATTACAAATTTAAATTCACCAATTTTTTACTTAAATCATTTCTGAATTGCACTGGTGATATAAAAATATGTCAATATCCGATAAATAGTCATTATACGCATTCATGATACGTCTTAAAGGGGCGCGTACACCTGCATTTGTTTTACATAATTTAGTAAAAAAAAAAAAAGAAGAGTCTGAATAGATATTTATTAATAATAATAAAAATAATATATCTTCACGCAATTCCCAATACAGGAGTAGACAGAGGTCAAGTCTAGACAATTAAGTCCCTTTGACCCACCTTCCACCGAAGATATTTTCGGGATATATTTGATTAATGAAATTATTACAATCAAATTCGTTTTGAAGAATTTTGTATAACAACATTAAGTCATGCTGTAGCCTTCTCTTTTTTTAATTATGCAATGAGCATGTATCCAGTAGAGCACTATATGAGGACGTTCTATGAAAACATTTATAATTAATAAGGCGAAGAAATTTTGCCTGAGTTGACTCCAGCAGATCATTATATTTCTCGCAGAAAGGGTTCCATACTGGTGTTGCATATTCAAATTGAGATCTAATTAGGGATTTGAATATTGTTAAGTAAGAAGAAGGTTGCTTAAAAGAGTTACAAGTTCGCATGACAAAACCGAAAATTTGAAATGCCTTATTTAGTAAAGAGTGTATGGGAGCATCAAAATGTAATTAAGAATCATATACAACTCCTAAATCTTAAATTAGTGATACTTTTTCAAGGGGTGAATTGCAAAGATAATAAGTGTTTTGAAAATAATATTAATATTTTTAGTAAATGAAATAGATTTACATTTCGAAACACTCAACTTTAATTTATTTAGTTGACAGTAGTTAGAGAGTCGATCAAGATCTTGTAATTTCTTACAATCTTCAAGGGATTTTATAGTATTATAGACTTAGAGATAGTCGGCGTATAAAAGAAAGCAGGCATATTTGAAACAAAGATTGGTGTCATTAATATATAGAGTAAATAGCAACGGACCTAATATGGATCCCAGAGGAACACCGGATAAGATTTTATTACAGCTAGAATAGAATCCATTGACCACTACTTTTTAGGTTCTATTAGTAATATAAGATGAGAACCATCGCAAAAGGTTTCCACGTATTCCGTTAAAGGCGATTGTTTGTAGGAGGATAGAATGATCCACCTTATCAAAAGCCTTACAAAAGTCCGTGTAAACAGAGTCTGTTTGGGTTCGATTGTCCATACTCTCAAATAAATAATTTGTGTACAAAATGGGGTTGCTAACCGTGGGCCTTTTTTTAACAAAACTGTGTTGTTCTTGGATTACACTATTGTGAAGGCTATAATATATATTGATAGGGTGGAGAGTAAAGAAATAGGGCGATAATTAGATACTTCATGTCTACTACCTTTTTTAAAGACTGGAGCAATATGGGCAGTTTTCCAGACCGCTGGGACTTGACCTTCGCACAAACTACGATTATATAAATAAAATAATGGCTTACAAATAGATTCAGCAGTATGTTTAAGAAAGAAGGGAGGGATACCATCTGGCCCAAAGTTTTTAGTAACATCAAGCTGTTTAAATGAATTAACATATAATTTTAAAAAAGTCTATAATAATAGCCTTTTTTAGAAAATTATATGTTAGAGAGTACAAATTGATTATTAGAGGAAAAAGGCATGGTGTCTAAGTCATAGGGTATGTCTGAACTAGATTCATAAACTGAAGTGAAAAATTTTGAGAACAGTTCACATATATCCTCTGGATTTGCAGTTATTTCACCATTATGTGCCATTATGTTTGGAAGTCCCAATTTTTTTTATTATTATTTATATATGTCCAAAAAAACTTGATATCCTTTTGCAAACTTATTTCCACTCTATTTATATATGTATTATAACAATCGGAAGAAAGTTGTTCATTAGATTTATATGGTCACAACGGTACACGATCTCTAATTATCTTATATATAGTCTGGTAAAAATTTGGGTAGCTTTGTCCAATGATGATGAGTCCAGGATAGTCACCCAGTCAATGCCATTAATGTCGTTGTTAATTTCTGCATAAGTACCTTATAAAAAACGATGTTTTAACATAATACTGCGTATCATTTGAGGATGTCGTATATTTAACTTAAAATGAGCACAGAATGGCGGATGGTGCATATCCAATGGAACTAAAAGATTTGATGGGGGCACGGAGGCACAAGTTTCATTATTTGAAATAAAAAGATCTAAAATATGATTATTATATAAATATAAAATATGATTATATTTTTTTATGATATTGTAAAAATTAATATATCTTCACGCCATTCCCAATACAGGGGTAGGCAGAGGTCTAGTCTAGACAATTAAGTCCCTTCGACCCACCTTCCACCGAAGATATTTTCGGAACAACGTGACAGGTGGTAAGCCCGTCGCCATCTTTCTGTCCAAGCCAACTATTTAATTCGTACATAAGTTTTTTTGAAAAAAAAAACCCATTGGTACGAGCCTGCCACCTGGGGATCGAACTCGGGTCTCTCGACTCGAAATTCCGACCACCCAAGCACTCGGCTATCGTGACTTTTATGGCCATGAATTAGTTAACATTTGAAAAAATCGTATAAGAAAACCATTTAACATATTTTAGAAATCGTTTATTTACGAGAAAGCTACTTAGTTGTAATTTATTTTTAAAAATTATTTCGTCTAAATGATCACCGTTTCGGGTTTTGCACTCATCTAAACGAGTCCTGAAGTTTTCGAATACTCTTCTGCAAAGAGACCGCGAGATCGCCGACATCTCTTCGATGATTTTTTCTTTAAGTTGACGCAGTGTATATGGTTTATCAATGTAGACTCGACTCTTTAAATAAACCCATAAAAAGAAGTCTGCTGGGGATAGATCTGGACTTCTGGGTGGCCTTGGGATGTCACCCGTCTGGATATCAGCTTTTCCGGAAACATGTCTTTGACCACCGGCAAGGACTCGTTCGATGTGTGACACGTGGCTCCATCTTGTTGAAACCATGTGTTACGATTATAGCCAGGAAATTCCAGTAGCATCGGTGCTAAGAACTCCCGTAACATTTTCACACACTCGGCAGAATTAACAGTAACTGAAAGGCCTCGAGAATGTAAGGTCCGATGATTCCTTTTGCTGAAATTGCAGCCCATACAGTTACCTTAGGAGAGTGAAGTGGCCTCACATGTTTAGCTTTAGGATTTTCGCTGTTGCAATTCTGTTTGTTTACATGTCCATTTAGGTGGAAATGGGCTTCGTCAGAAAATAAGATGTTGTGAAAATTACTGAAACGAGTTAACATTGTTTCGGCATATGACTTACGCAAATTTAAATCATTAGGGTTTAGTTCTTGCACTAGCTGGTTCTTATATGGATGTAATTTCAAATCTAAGTTCAAAATACGGCGAACATTTGCGTGTCGATAAACCTGGATCACGTCGAACAGAAGCGGAAACTTGCTGCACGTTCTCTTCGCTCCGAGAAGTCCGTGGGCCGCCGGTTTGTTTCACATTTAGTGTAGATCCCGTCTCTTCGAACTTCTTCACCCATTTCTTTATTAAAGGAGCACTTGGACACTGACTTAAGTCGTGTAAACCATATTCAACGCGAAATAAGCGTCTCACAGTAATGAGCGAAAAGTCGTTTAAATAAAACTGTTTAACGCAGTAAGCGCGTTGCGGCCCCGTGAAGCGATCCATTGCGACTAAATTTCCAAGAAGCGAGCTAATGCCCCGCCCGCGCGGCAATAGTTTGCGCGGTTAGTTACATTTAAATGTTAACGAATTCTTGGCCCACCCTGTATAATAGTCAGGGTAATTATGAGATAAAATTTCGGCCTGTAGTGCGTTGAGAAATATTTTATATACGCTCAAAGGTTGATTTGGAGGTATATAAACTCCACAAACAAGATGGGATTCATTGTTAGTTCCAGAATAAAATTTTAAAAGAACATAGTCAATATTAGTGGGAAGACAACTGCCATCATTTTCGTCGTTGTTGTGTTTTTTGGGTACAGGGACTAGGTTTAATCGCAAACCACGAAAGTCACGGTGCACTGCAATTAATACTTCCGTAAGAATAATTATGTCATAACAATCCGATAGTAATCCGATAAAGTCACGATAGTGGTTGGGTGGTCGGAATTTCGAGTCCATAGACCCGAGTTCGATCCCCAGTTGGTAGACTCGTACCAATGGGTTTTTCAAAAACTGAGCCAACGATATTCGTACATAACGAATATCGTTGGCTCGGACATAAAGACGGCGACGGGCTCACCACCTGTCACGTTGTCGAAAATATTTTTGGTGGAAGGCGGGTCAAAGGGACTTAATTGTCTAGACTAGACCTCTGTCTAATACAGGGGTATTGGGAATTGCGTGAAGAATCCGATAGTAGATTGTTATATAGGGTTTTTAATTTAGTCCTTAGTGCTCTACAGTTCTGATAATGTAAAACAACATTAGCCATGAATGTGAGTATTAAATATAGAAAATACAATTATGTGCATTATAAATTTTACAGTATTTACGATAAACATTGCATAATTAAATGTGTTATATACACCACAAATCAGGAAACTAAATGGGTTTGTAATATATATGGAATAATTATGTGTATTTATTTTAAAGGCTATTAGTATTTCAAATTTATTAAGAAACGTAAACCGATTATAAATTTTAAAATACTTTATGTGTGTCATGAGCTGTTGTCTATGACAGGTATACCAGCTGCAACCTTGATATGACGAATTTGATGCCGAAATTGCCTTTTAAATTGCGGGAGTGGTCCGCAAACTTCTCAATAAAAATAAAATAAAATATCTTCACGCAATTCCCAATACAGGGGTATACAGAGGTCTAGTCTAGACAATTAAGTCCCTTTGACCCACCTTCCACCGAAGATATTTCCGGGACAACGTGACAGGTAATGAGCCCATCGCCGCCTTTTATGTCCAAGCCAACGATATTAATTCGTACATAAGTTTTTGAAAAACCCATTGGTACGGCCACTTGAGGATCGAACTCGGGTCTCTTGACTCGAAATTCCGACCACCCAACCACTCGGCTATCGTGATTTAGCTTCTCAAAGGTTTCGAGGTTTAACTCTATAATGTCTTTCAAGCTCCGCTATACCATGAACCGCATTTCGCGGGTTCATGGTATAGCGGAACTAATGAGGGAGACGTTGCTTCGCTCTGGTGTTCTTGACTGACACAGAGGAGCCAAAGATATCTTCCTCCGAGTCTTCCCTGTAGCATTTTCCTCATCTGAGGGAGGGGCCGATATCGCCACAACTTTACTAGTCGGTATAGCAGTACTTAGCTAAAGATAACTAGTTAGCTAAGATGGTCCTGCTCTTCTTTTTTTACCCGCTTTGATCGTGACGGATAAAATTGATCTGAATGAAACGTCAGAGTTTCCTCTGTCACTCTCCTAATACGCTTAATAAACCCAGGCCCAATACCCCGGGTATTGGGACGTGTGAAACGCCCTCGTCCGTCCCGAACTGCTGATACAGTCGGCACATTAACTTTCTCAGTTCGGTCCCCGGATGTTTGGAGACACACGTTTGACGTGGAAGCATTTTTGGATAGCAGAATCTTGCTAATGAGCATCCTCTCTATCTATGTATGGGACACTGAGTGGAATGCCTTTCTGCAGTCTATCCGGGCAGCAGAGAAGTTCCACCGGTTGCGTTTAGCCAGTATGCCGATGACTGCGTCGATGAGGAGCGATTCCCTGATCCCTCAACCTTCGCCCCGACATCCATTCTGAACACGCGACATGATTCTATAAATATATATATATATATATATATATATATATATATATATATATATATATATATATATATATATATATATATATATATATATATATATATATATATATATATATATATATATATATATATATATATATATATATATATATATATATATATATATATATATATATATATATATATATATATATATATATATATATATGTAAATATATCTTCACGCAATTCCCAATACAGGGGTAGACAGAGGTCGAGTCTACACAATTAAGTCCCTTCGACCCACCTTTCACCGAAGATATTTTCGGGACAACGTGACAGGTGGTGAGCCCGTCGCCGTCTTTATGTCCAAGCCAACGATATTCGTACATAAGTTTTTTGAAAAACTCATTGGTACGAGCCTACCAACTGGGGATCGAACCCGGGTCTATTGACTCGAAATTCCGACCACCCAACCACTCGGCTATCGTGACATGATTCTATTCACATTAATGTGTTTCTCGCGCTCAGAATAGATGTCTGTGTCTTATGGTGGATAGACACGTGATGGGGAAGTAGTTACTCAGGTCTGTGATAACCAGATCTTTTGGAATCAAATGTGTGACCCCAGTAGTAAAGAGACTCGGTAGGGACTTCTGTTCGAGAGTTTCTTGAAACTGTCGGGCGAGCACAGCGTGACACAGTACGAAACCCTATAGCCTGTAGTAATGCTGCGCGTCGAATGCCATAGACAGAGGTCTAGATTAGACAATTAAGTCCCATCGACCCACTTTTCACCGAAGATGTTTTCAGGACAACGTGACAGGTGGTGAGCCCGTCGCCGTCTTTATGTCCAAGCCAACGATATAATTCGTATATAAGTTTTTGAAAAACCCATTGGTACGAGCCCGCCACCTGGGGACCGAACTCGGGTGTCTTAACTCGAAATCCCGACCTCCCAACCACTCGGTTATAGTGACTTTTTTTATATATGTCGGATCGGGTGAATTACTTTCTGGTAGGCAAAGTAAAATTAGACACAGCGAACTAATAAACAAGTATCAATTACTATGGATTTTTGAAGTGTTATATATGTATTTTTGAAGTGTTATATATGTATTTTTGAAGTGTTATATATGTATTTTTGAAGTGTTATATATGTTTTTTTCAAGCTCAAATATTTTAAGAGCGTTACGGAGTACGGGAATCACACCTGTAGATAAAATTATAATAGGCACTATTTTTACATTATACTGACGCCACATTTTTATTATTCATAAGCAAGCTGGGATAAATTAAAGAGAACAAAAAATGTTTTTAAAATTTCAGTTGCGGGCGGGATTCGAACCCGCAACCTCTGCCGAACCGTGTCAACGCTCTTACCTCCGAGCGAGCCGCCGTGTCTTAAACGCATCAGTTGAAATTCTAAATCTGTATTCTCTTTTCTTTACTTATGCCTGGTTTTGGCATCGGCGCCATCTATTATGCCTTTGGCAAGTGACAATTTGACGTTCCTGACTTTTCAGTTAGGAATTATCAATTAGATAACGCCAACTATAATTCTTATCACGCAATTTTTATTGATTTTTTAAGCATATTTGTTATTATACAAAACATTTATGTGATTAAAAAAAATTTTTTTCAAATTTAATCACATAAAAGTTTAGCATTTACATACAGTATTTTTTGTGGATTTTTAATTAGTGTATTTATTGCATTTGCGAAGTGATTGCTGTCAGGTATTTGAGCCAGTAGTTTTGGAATTTATCTGGTCTTGGAGTTTTCCAGTCTATGGTTTCTCTTACCGCTCTTTTTACATTTTTACTTATTACAATTTCTGACATTGGGTCTATGTTTCACCACCTCTTCGTCTATGGTTACCCAAGATGAGTGGGAGTTATATGTTCCCACAAACGTTTTATTTCAGACATATAAGGTTGTTCTGTAACTTTTGTGCTCTTTGTTAAAATTTTTGTAAAAACATTATTGCCTGTTTTCTTTATAAATTAAATAAACATCTTTCCGCAATTCCCAATACAGGGGTAGACAGAGATCGACCCACCTTCCACCGAAGATACTTTCGGGACATCTGAATGGAATTAGTATTTCTCTGGTCATTCAATTTAAATCTACGTTTTGGAATATACTTGCAGTATTTGTTTGTAATTATCTTGTTTGGCTAGTATTTCACCTCTGTTTTTGTTCTAAGGGTTTAGGAGTGTCGGTATCTCGAGGTGCCGCTCTCGTGCCCGAGATGTGGTCAGCAGGTCACCAGCCGCCTGTCTCAATAATTCTAAATGTCTAGATAATTCTGAATGTCTAGATAAGCAATATAGGACGGGCGGACTCGTGGGGATCCGTCACACACATGGGTTCTCTTCACATTTTGTAACTATATAGCGGTGACGGAGAAGTTCGGAATCGGTTTTATTAGTCCACTACATCCGTTGTCTAAATTTGCCAGCAAGAGTGGTAGGAGACAGTATTTCGTGCAAAAAACATCTTGCGTGTGTTCGAGTTTGTATTATGTGTATTAGAATCTATGCAGTTTGAAGGCAAGTTTGTTATAGAAGTAGAGTTATTGATTGTAGTAATGGATGCAGAATAATTTTCGAAAGCTTCCTGTATAGCATTTTCTGATAGTGAATTAGGTTGATTTGAAAATTTTGTGGCGAAGAGTTAAAGCCTTAAAAGAGACGTTGTTTTGATGATTCAAGTGGAAAATGGACATGAGGATATATCAGATGACGATGCGCTCCTTATTTCTTTGTTTAATTAAACACTTGGATATTGGACAACGAAATGTGCAACAATAGAAAAGAAAACATGGAGATTATCAAACAAATAAATAAATATCTTCACGCCATTCCCAATACAGGGGTAGACGGAGGTCTAGTCTAGACAATTAAGTAAGGGACTTACCCACCTTACACCGAAGATATTTTCGGGACAACGTGACAGGCGGTGAGCCCGTCGCCGTCTTTATGTCCAAGCCAATAAAAAAAAATCTTTATTTACGTAAATACATATGGTTACAATTATCTGGTGTCTCCTTTTAAGCAAAAATAATGCCTGAGCCAGAAGACATCGCTCTTCCATATCATAGCGAAGTAAACTATCTATATTTACCTTAAAAATTAAGTAAACTTAGTTCATAGCAGAGTTTGTGTGTGTGTGTGTGTGTGTGTGAGAGAGAGAGAGAGAGAGAGTGTGTGTATATGTTAAGAATTACTCCACATACTCCAAAAATTGTTCCGTCTCATCATACGTTAATGATTTTAGCCATTGTGTTAATACAATTTTGCAGTCACGAGCCAATATATACGAGAATATCAAAATGTAAAAAATTATTAGGAACTGAAGACCGTTTCCGCTAATTTACCAATTCATATTCTATATATATATATATATATATATATATATATATATATATATATATATATATATATATATATATATATATATATATATATATATATATATATATATATATATATATATATATATATATATATATATATATATATATATATATATATATATATATATATATATATATATATATATATATATATATATATATATATATATATATATATATATATATATATTTACGATTGATGAAGTAAATGTAACATTTAAATAATCAGTAGTAAATTGAAAGACAGCTTACCGTCAGGCACCAGCACACAGCTGAGACACGCCAGTCCACCGACGCACATGAAGCTGCAGAGCACCCAGCGCCGCCCGAAGCGTTCCATTAATCGCCAGGCGATTATATACGAGGGTAACTCCACTACACCACCTAAGAAAAAATATCTTCACGCAATTCCCAATACAGGGGTAGACATGGTCTCGTCTAGACAATTAAGTGAGCCCATCGCTGTCTTTAAGTCCAAGCCAACGATATTATTCCTACATAAGTTTTTTGAAAAACCCATAGGCACGAGCCTGCCACCTGGGGATCGAATTCGGGTCTCTCGACTCGAAATTCCTTTTTTTTTTTTTGGAAAAAAGGGCTCTTCTCCAAAAAAAAAATCTTAGACTTAGACATTAAGACGGCGACAGGCTCACCGCCTATCACGTTGTCCCAATAATATCATCGGTGGAAGGTGGGTAGGACCCACTTAATCGTCTAGACCTCTCTACCCCTGTTTTTTGAATAGCGTGAAGATGTTTATTTATTTTTTTAAATAATATCACTCACCAATAAAGAAAGCTAAGTATTCATTCACACCGAGATTAGACGTGTTATAGCTTAGGCTATTGTAAATCACGCCTAGCGACAGCCAATCGAACGTCAAAATGAGAAACTTCCTTCTTATATTTGGATATCTCAACAAATCTAATGGGGATGCTGTGCAATCTCCTTCTGAATTACCATCATCTATTATTCTATTGTCCATTTGATCTAAATCTACACTCTCTTCCTTACAAAGTACTCTATTCACTAGACTTCTTTTAGCCTTTATAGGTTTGATCTGAGAATCTAGATGACTTGATTTCAAATTTTGCAGTGGTTCTTTATTCGTTTCGTGATTTGTTGTTTTTCTTCTTTCATTGTAAATTTCATTGGCATCTTTCTTTTTTAAGTTGTTAGTATATATAAGTCTATCTAGACATTCAGTTTCGTGTTTCTTTTCGGAAACGACTGTTACAACGGATTTGTATGTCAACATGTTATTTATTCGAAGATCGAGGTTATCTTTGTCAGAGATATCTGAGAGTTCGACAGTATTTGCTGTGTCAGCTTCTTCTTCTTTAAATTCTTTCTGTAATATAAAAAAAAAATTATTTAAATGTTATACTAAATGTGTAATAAAATTGGCAGATCGAAAACAAAAATATTCACATTATAGGTGTTTTGAATATTGACAGGGTTCGTCTAGACCTCTGTCTATTGGGAAAGGCGTGAAGATATTATTAGATAGATAGATTATTATTGCGAAACTCTTGAAAAGATTAAGAGACTGGCGAAATAGCAGGTTTGAAAGATGATTTGTATTACTAAAATGGATAAGGGCGTGCTTCGATGGCTTGGGCACGTTGAGCGAATGAGTGAAGACCGAATGGTGAAGAAAATATATAGCGCGAAAGTTAATATTAAAAGGTGTCGAGGTAGACCGAGACTAACTTTCGAAGACCATGTGAGCAAATTGCTCGAAGAGGGGAGGGTCAAGAGTACTCGGATACCTAGACGTGCATGTATAAAGAAGATGATGAATCTGAAAGAAGCGAATGTTATGTTAAGATCGTGACTTTTAGCGATCCATGTGGCTACCCGTCAAGGGCTGTAAAAAATATCTTCACGCAATTCCCAATACAGGGGTAGACAGAGGTCAAGTCTAGACAATTAAGTCCCTTTGACCCACCTTCCACCGAAGATATTTTCGGGACAACGTGACAGGTGGTGAGCCCATCGCCGCCTTTATGTCCAAGCCAACGATGAAATTCGTACATAAGTTTTTGAAAAACTCATTGCCACCTGGGGATCGAACTCGGGTCTCTCGACTCGAAATTCCGACCACCCAACAACTCGGCTATCGTGACTTGTAATAAAATTGGCAGATCGAAAACAAAAATATTCACATTATAGGTGTTTTGAATATTGACAGGGGTTCGTCTAGACCTCTGTCTATTGGGAAAGGCGTGAAGATATTATTAGATAGATAGATTATTATTGCGAAACTCTTGAAAAGATTAAGAGACTGGCGAAATAGCAGGTTTGAAAGATGATTTGTATTACTAAAATGGATAAGGGCGTGCTTCGATGGCTTGGGCACGTTGAGCGAATGAGTGAAGACCGAATGGTGAAGAAAATATATAGCGCGAAAGTTAATATTAAAAGGTGTCGAGGTAGACCGAGACTAACTTTCGAAGACCATGTGAGCAAATTGCTCGAAGAGGGGAGGGTCAAGAGTACTCGGATACCTAGACGTGCATGTATAAAGAAGATGATGAATCTGAAAGAAGCGAATGTTATGTTAAGATCGTGACTTTTAGCGATCCATGTGGCTACCCCGTCAAGGGCTGTAAAAAAATATCTTCACGCAATTCCCAATACAGGGGTAGACAGAGGTCTATTCTAGACGATTAAGTCCCTTCGACCCACCTTCCACCGAAGATATTTTCGGGACAACGTGACAGGTGGTGAGCCTTTTTGAAAAACTCATTGGTACTGCCACCTGGGGATCGAACTCGGGTCTCTCGACTCGAAATTCCGACCACCCAACAACTCGGCTATCGTGGTTTGTAATAAAATTGGCAGATCGAAAACAAAAATATTCACAATATAGGTGTTTTGAATATTGACAGGGGTTCGTCTAGACCTCTGTCTATTGGGAAAGGCGTGAAGATATTATTAGATAGATAGATTATTATTGCGAAACTCTTGAAAAGATTAAGAGACTGGCGAAATAGCAGGTTTGAAAGATGATTTGTATTACTAAAATTGATAAGGGCGTGCTTCGATGGCTTGGGCACGTTGAGCGAATGAGTGAAGACCGAATGATGAAGAAAATATACGCGCGAAAGTTAACATTAAAAGGGGTCGAGGTAGGCCGAGACTAACTTTCGAAGACCATGTGAGCAAATTGCTCGAAGAGGGGAGGGTCAAGAGTACTCGGATACCTAGACGTGCATGTATAAAGAAGATGATGAATCTGAAAGAAGCGAATGTTATGTTAAGATCGTGACTTTTAGCGATCCATGTGGCTACCCCGTCAAGGGCTGTAAAAAAATATCTTCACGCAATTCCCAATACAGGGGTAGACAGAGGTCTATTCTAGACGATTAAGTCCCTTCGACCCACCTTCCACCGAAGATATTTTCGGGACAACGTGACAGGTGGTGAGCCTTTTTGAAAAACCCATTGGTACGAGCCTGCCACCTGGGGATCGAACTCGGGTCTCTCGACTCGAAATTCCGACCACCCAACCACTCGGCTATCGTGACTTATATTAACTATTCAATACGTGTAATTTGTATTGAATAGTTAATATTATTTGTAAATTATGTGGTTTTTTATGTTCTGTTTTGATTGCTATTTGAAATTCAAATATCATTTTGGCGAATGAACCTTTCTTTCTTTGTTATATTCAAGGCTTTTTCCCTTAGTCGCCTCTTACGACACCCACGGGAAGAAAGTGAGTGGCAATATTCTAATACCGTTACCACAAAGTAACACACTTACATGTATATCGAAGAGAAATCCTGGTTCCAACTGGATTCCATTCTTCTTGGCAATGCCTCTTAGGACTTTCTCGGCTTCGGCTATTCGACCTCTGCCGACCAGCCATCTAGGTGACTCGGGTATGAGCCAGAAGTATCTATACAACGAAAAAAATGTTATTGTCATAAAATATCTTCGGAATAAACAGACAGAGATAATTCAACCCAACTTTCACCGAAAACATTTTTTGGAATGTGACAGGTGGTGAGGCTGTCGCCATCTTTATGTCCAAGCCAACGATATAAATCGTACGCAAGTTTTGAAAAATCACATTGGCACGTACCACCTGAGGATCGAATTCGAGTCGAGAGACTCGAATTCCGATCACGGAACCATTCGGCTATCGTGACTTCTTTTTTTATTACTTGCTTTTCTTCTACTGCGGTTTACTCTTTGAAAATTGTTTTTTAACTATAGACCATTATGTAGATAATATAGTTTAAGTTATTTTATATATAAAGAAGATAGTTCTTTGTTAAATCCTCTCAAAGCCTGAGTTTGAAGTGTATCCTTAGGCAGTGAAAGAACTTTGATGAAATTTAACGTTTTGGCCTATTTCTTAAAATTCTATAAATTGCTTCTATAAATTGCTTCGGCTTTTTCCAAGATGTCTTTTGTCATGAAAATATATAATTATTCAGTGTGTCATAAATTGCAAGAATTTATAGAGCAATCCTTCGCCGCTATAAGTTTCTCTATCTCCTAACTCCTTTAATACATATCATTATTGATCTGCTAGATGGCGTTAAAGAAGCTAGATTTTTTGATTTTTTGACAAACAATTTTTTTTATTTTTCTTAATTTTTTTTTATTAAAGTATATTATCCTCGTCGTTAAATAAATCTGAAAGAAGCGAATGAGTTGCGAAGGATCGTTAAACTTGACGATTTATTCTCTCTGGCTAATCTGTGTGGGACTACGCGTGAAGATTGACGACCTCGGTGGACGTGTGGCCTACACACCGGTTTTCAATGGTGTCGCCGGCTACGAGGTCCCGGATTCGATTTCCGGTCCGCTAAATATGGAAGACACTTTTTCTTCATTGTTTTGGGTCTCGGTGTTTGTACTGCCTTCTTTGTTTCTGATTTATTATGGAATCAGAGCAATTTATGTGACGTTGTTCCTATCTATTTATGTATTTATTTATTGAGTTCTTCTTTACAACCTATCTAGAGTCCACTGCTAGGCCTCCCCCAAAGGAACGGTCACCAGCCACCTGCATCCATCGACTTCCCGTAACATTCTGCAAGTCGTCACTCCGTCTCGTGGGGTCCGACAACTGAAATACTAGGTTGACACTTGAATCTTTCTTCACCAACGGTTGTCAGTTCTACCAGCTATGTGGCCTGCCCATTGCATGAGCAAATTTTCATAGAACTCTCTATATTGCAGAGGACTTAAAGTGAAATAAAGGGAGAAAAAGATATGATACTCACCCGTACAAAAGCAGGAAGGGGAGACTCGTCGCTAGAGAGAGATGGAACCAGTCTCGTACGATGTAAGCAATAAGCGCCAGTAAGCTCATGCCGCTCGCGAAAAGCATTCCGACTACTATTCCTGAAAGGAAAGATTTAGCTTTTAAGCTCATTGTGCTTTTTAATTGATTTTTAAAACATAGGCTATTCTGAATTTTCGAAAAGTTGTTAATAACAAATAAACAATTGAATTATTAACCTGAGTCTATGAACTTTGTATAAATTTTCAAACAGATAAAGTACATATTTTTGGTCTTTTTGTAAGTTAAATTAAAGAGAAATTTGTGAACAATCACGCCCGTGTCAATTGATTTTTTTTTCAAATTTCTCTTCAATTTTAAACTTATTTTTATCCGCTAAAATATTTGGTGTAATATTACTATTATTTTGAAGTACTTATTATTATTACGAATTTCGGAGATAAATGAAGCCCTTGATCCAAGTGTATTATCTATTTAGCGAATTTGATTCTTTCATTAATTCTTGTTACGTTGGGTATATAGAAATATGTTTATTAAAATAAACAATATAGATGTATGTTTATTAAATACCGTATTATTAAAATATCTTCAGGCTTTTCGCCATAAAGGGATAGACAGAGGTCCAGAAAATTAAGTCCTTTCGACCCATCATCCACCGAAGAAATTTTTTGGGTCAAAGTGACAGGCGGTTGCCTGTCGCCGTCTAATCAACGATGTAA
Source organism: Sericinus montela (assembly GCA_029286605.1). NCBI lineage: Eukaryota > Metazoa > Arthropoda > Insecta > Lepidoptera > Papilionidae > Sericinus > Sericinus montela. Next base: position 1,935,110 of record JAGSMR010000075.1, on the reverse strand, counting down.
ATCGTACATGAGTTTTGAAAAATCCCATTGGTATGTGCCTTCCACCTGGGAATCGAACTCAGGTCTTATGTTATTAAATTAAAGAGAAAAATGTTTTTAAAATTTCAACTGACACGAGCGGGATTCGAACCCGCGACATCTGTCGAATCGTGGCAACGCTTTTACCTTTGAGCCACCGTGTCTGCCACGCATCAGTTGAAATTTTAAATCTCTATTCTCCTTCTTTATTTATTATTGTTTTTTCGAAGTCACGATAGCCGAGTGGTTGGGTGGTCGGAATTTCGAGTCAATAGACCCGAGTTCGATCCCCAGTTGGTAGGCTCGTACCAATGGGTTTTTCAAAAACTTATGTACGAATATCGTTGGCTTGGACATAAAGACGGCGACGGGCTCACCACCTGTCACGTTGTCCCGAAAATATCTTCGGTGAAAGGTGGGTCGAAGGGACTTAATTGTCTAGACTCGGCCTCTGTCTACCCCTGTATTGGGAATTGCGTGAAGATATTTTATTTTTTTATTTTTTTGTTTTTTCGCATCGGCGCCATCTACTGTCATTTTTGCAATAGATAATTCGACATTCCTGACTTTTCAGTTAGTAATTATCAATAAGACAACGATTTTTTTTCTCTTTAATTTAATAACATAAAGTTAAGCATAATTTATAGTTAAAAGTCACGATAGCCGGTTGGGTGGTTGGAATTTCGAGTCAAGAGACCCGAGTTCAATACCCAGGTGGCAGGCTCGTACCAATGGGTTTTTCAAAAATCTATGTACGACTCATATCGTTGGCTTGGACATAAAGACGGCGACGGGCTCACCACCTGTCACGTTGTCCCGAAAATATCTTCGGTGGAAGGTGGGTCGAAGGGACTTAATTGTCTAGACTTGACCTCTGTCTACCCCTGTATTGGGAATTGCGTGAAGATATTTTTTTTACTTTTTATGCTATAAAAATCAATAAAAAAATTAGGTCTCGTAACTCGAATTCCGATCACCCAACCACTGAGCTATCGTGACTATAGCTAACCGAAGCTCTACAGTATTCTCTTCTCGCTCTTCCGTCACTTGGTATTGCGGACGTGCATCAATACAAACACTAACATCGGCTGAACTGAATGCTCTTGCTATCTCTATCCGTAACTCCATCCTAGCTGTCTCTCTTCTTAATGATCTTAATAAATGACCACCAAAAGTATTACATTTTTTTTTATAGAAAAGGGAGGCAAACGAGCAGGTGGCTCACGTGATGGCAAGTGATTACCGCCGCTCATGAACACCCGCAATACCAGAGGCATAGCAGATGCGTTGCCTCCCTTAGAGTGCCCCCCCCCCATAATTGGGGGAGGGGGATGTGTGGGCCACCGGTTGCACTCACCAGACGAAACGCAAAAGTCTGTTAGACTTCTACTTCACGGCGGTATTCAGTGAGGTCGTGGTACTTCCCCGGTCGAGCCGGCCCATTCGTGCAACAAAAGCCGATGCGTGGCTCTGCCACTGTTATAAATGAAGTTTCTCGTGAAGTCACCTGCGTTGGTCCTCCGGGACGGCGGCATCAGCTCCATGGCGAGAACGAACGGCAGCTGGTACATAGCGGGAAAGAATAGGCCGCTGACCACCCTCAGTGCGATGTACGTCGCGTAGGAGCCCGGGAAGGCGGCCGCAATCGCCAACGGCACTTCGAACGTTACCATTAGTAGTATCGTCGGACGGCGACCATATCTGGAAAGAAATTATTTACAAAAAAAAAGAAATAAAAAAAATATCTTCACGCCATTCCCAATACAGGGGGTAGACGGAGGTCTAGTCTAGACAACTAAGTCCATTCGACCCACCTTCCACCGATGATATTTTTGGGACAACGTGACAGGTGGTGAGTCAGTCGCCGCCTTTATGTCCAAGCCAACGATTTAATTCGTACGTAAGTTTTTGAAAAACCCATTGGTACGAGCCTACCACCTGGGGATCGAACTCGGGTCTCTCGACTCGAAATTCCGACCACCAAACCACTCGGCTATCAAAAAAAAGAATAACTAATTAACTGAAAACCAATATAACACAGCGGCTCCAGAATTTCTCTATCCCTTTCATATTTGGACTTCGCAAATATGACCATGTCTTTCAGTACCGCAATAGGATCAAGTTACCTCATTTACCCATTCGCCTCCGCCGGAACGCACACATCCTTTCACTTCTCTATTCCATCCTTTTTATTCCCCCCACTCCAATGTACCTTAAAGAGAGTTTTATGTTCCTTCATCTTTCCAATCTGAATCCTTACACTCATCTGAAACCTTGCAAGTAAAGATTCCTGTTCATTCCACAGTTTCTTTTTTTTATAGAAAAGGGAGGCGAACGAGCAGGTGGCTCACGTGATGGTAAGTGATTACCGCCGCTCATGAACACCCGCAATACCAGAGGCTTAGCAGATGTGTTGCCTCCCTTAGAGTGCCCCCCCCCCCAGAATTGGGGGAGGGGTGTGTGTGGGCCACCGGTTACCACTCACCAGACGAAACGCAGAGGTTTGTGAGACTTCTACTTCACGCCGGTGTTCTGTGAGGTCGCGGTACTTCCCCGGTCGAGCCGGCCCGTTCATGCAACAACAAAAGCTGATGCGTGGCTCTACCACTGTTAACTCATTCACATTGCAGGCAACCAAACTGTGGAATGCTCTCCCTACCTGTGTCCGACAAGCTAAATCCCTTCTCTGTTTTCAAATCCCTTGATGCTGAACACTATCTGTCAACTCTAACTACGTCTTCCCATTCATAAATTAATTAAATTAAATTAAATATTAAATATCTTCACGCAATTCCCAATACAGGGGTAGACAGAGGTCGAGTCTAGACAATCAAGTCCCTTCGACCCACCTTCCACCGAAGATATTTTCGGGACAACGTGACAGTTGGTGAGCCAGTCGCCGCCTTTATGTCCAAGCCAACGATTTAATTCGTACGTAAGTTTTTGAAAAACCCATTGGTACGAGCTTACCACCTGGGGATCGAACTCGGGTCTCTCGACTCCAAATTCCGACCACTCAGCCACTCGGCTATCATGACTTAAAATATAATATATATTCATAAATTAATTAAATTAAATTAAATATTAAATATCTTCACGCAATTCCCAATACAGGGGTAGACAGAGGTCGAGTCTAGACAATCAAGTCCCTTCGACCCACCTTCCACCGAAGATATTTTCGGGACAACGTGACAGGTGGTGAGCCCGTCGCCGTCTTTATGTCCAAGCCAACGATATTCGTACATAAGTTTTTGAAAAACCCATTGGTACGAGCCTACCAACTGGGGATCGAACTCGGGTCTATTGACTCGAAATTCCGACCACCCAACCACTCGGCTATCGTGACTTAAAATATAATATATATTCATAAATTAAATTATCTTATAATCATGTGTAAATATCCATACTCATAATTATATATCTATCTCTATTTTTAAATTCAGGTTAATATAATATGTATAATATGTAATATAATATGTCACGATAGCTGAGTGGTTGGGTGGTCGGAATTTCGAGTCGAGAGACCCGAGTACGATCCCCAGGTGGCAGTACCAATGAGTTTTTCAAAAACTTATGTACGAATTTCATCGTTGGCTTGGACATAAAGGCGGCGATGGGCTCACCACCTGTCACGTTGTCCCGAAAATATCTTCGGTGGAAGGTGGGTCAGAGGGACTTAATTGTCTAGACTTGACCTCTGTCTACCCCTGTATTGAGAATTGCGTGAAGATATTTTTTTTAAGTATATGTAGTGTTTGTATATATAATATAACTTGTTTTGTTTCTATCTATTTATATGTACACCACCGTCTTATTATACTATAATTCCTGTCCATCCAAAGGTTGCCTGGAAGAGATCAGTTTTAGTGATAAGGCCGCCCATTGTACTGTTGTTTGTCTTTGTTTTCTTTCTGTGATTTTTATGTTTGGTGTACAATAAAGTTATATTTAATTTAATTTAATCTTCAAAAATAAAGAAAAAAATTTTAAATTATTGTCTTTATTTCCTATTTTATTATTTGTATTTTTTCAGCATGTGATTTTTTTTTATATTGCTTTTAAGTAGTTATCACATTAGGTCTTTGGTTGCTACATAAATGAGATATACAGGGTAGACAGAGATGCAGACAATTAAGTCCTTTCAAACCACCTTCCACCGGATATATTTTTTGGGACGTAACAAGTGGTGAGCACAGGCACAATCGACAGCGCTTTTATGTTCAAGACAACTAAATAAATCGTATAAAAGTTTTCTAAAAGCTCATTTTTACAAGCCGACTTCCAGGGGATCGAATTCGGGTCTCTTGGCCCGGATTTCGATCACGCAAACACTCAGCCATCACGACTTAAATTTTTTAAAGAATTTGTATGTATTTTAATAATATTAGATATTTACTATAAGACTCAGATTTCAGATGATTATTATTATGAAACTTTTTCGTTAAGTTTTATTTAACAAATTTTTCATAATGTTTAATAGTAGAACATAAACAAATTCAAAAAAGGTCTCGACCTATTTCTTGTCAGCCAAGTCTAAAATTGCCTTCGCTGAATGGTGAATTGTAAGTATTACGAAAGGCGTGACGATATATTTTTAAACAAAAAAAAAATAATATAAAATGAGAAAATAGCATAACGGAATTTAATTTATCCATTTCTTAAACGTTTATAGAAATTTGCTTTCTTCATACAGAAGTCATTGAAATTATTATTGACTTGTATAAATAGAATTCCCGGACACACAAAGGTCTCTTTGAAAGGATTAAGGACGTATTTCCTTAAAACTATTAATTTATGTTTCCTGGACGCACCTGTCCGACATCCAGCCAAATAGCAGGTTACCGAATATAGATCCCACCCAGAACAAAGTGTTGCTTGTGCGCGGCAGCCATTCCTTCTCGCACACTAGCGAGTACTGCAATTAAAAACATATTGTTCCCTTAAAATACATACAAATACATACATACATTGTGTGTATACTTTAGTGTACACCACAATAAACATGACAAAAAAAAAATAAAAATAAAAATTAAGAAATAAATTAATTAGAAATGTTTTCAAAATTAAAATCTCAACGGTTCGGCAAAGGTTTGAATCCCGCCCGTGTCAGTGGAAATCTTAATTTTTTCTCTTTACACTAAAAATTTGTGGGATTCACACCAACAAATTTTTGTGTAAATAAACTTACATATAAATACCTACATTAAGGACTGTTGGATCAAACGAACTTGTCTAGATATCTGTCTACCAAAGCACTTTTACACATATCTAGCTGTCTCCCGCGGCTTTGCCCGCGGTTTAATACTTAACGCGGACCCCTAATTATTTTTCTAAGTTAAAAGTAAAGCGTAACAAAGAAACTTACATTCACATTTTATAATATTAGTAGGGATAGACAGGGACAACATCACATACATTGCTGTGATCCCAAAGTGAGCAGCTTGAGTACGAGTGTTATGGAATCAGAAACAACATAGATACTACATAACACCCAGACCCGAGAAAATGTTAAGAAAGTGTTTTCTACATTGATCCGATCGGGAATCGAACCCGAAAGAGCTGGCGATACCATGAAAATCGCTATGCGCGCCACTTCACGACGGTCGTTATATAAATAACTTCATAACGTATTTCTCATTTTCCATCTTCTGCTGCTACATGTCCATCCATAAGCCAGATCGAACGGAGCAAGACAACGAAGAATCTTCATTGAGAGAGCTAAACAAATATATCTTCACACTATTCCCAATAAAGTCACGATAGCCGAGTTGTTGGGTGGTCGGAATTTCGAGTCGAGAGACCCGAGTTCGATCCCCAGGTGGCAGTACCAATGAGTTTTCAAAAACTTATGTACGCATTTTATCATTGGCTTGGACATAAAGGCGGCGACGGGCTCACCACCTGTCACGTTGTCCCGAAAATATCTTCGGTGGAAGGTGGGTCAAAGTGACTTAATTGTCTAGACTTGACCTCTGTCTACCCCTGTATTGGGAATTGCGTGAAGATATTTTTATTTTTTTTTTTTTTTACTATTAACATTTTATACAGGGATAGAAAGAAGTCTAGACATTTAAATCATTTCGAACCACCTTCAATCGAAGACATTTTTTGGGGAAGCCCGTGGCAATCTTTATATCCAAGCCGATACAAATCGTAAGTACATAAGTTTTTGAAAAAAAAAACTCCCATAGTTATGCGCATGCCACTTGGGGTTCGAACTCGACTTGAGTTTTGATTCGAATTCTGATCACCCGATCCACAATGTCACAAGTAGGGAGTCTCATAGTCTATAAATAAATAAATATATATAAATATCTTCACGCAATTCCCAATACAGGGGTAGACAGAGGTCTAGTCTAGACAATTAAGTCCCTTCGACCCACCTTCCACCGAAGATATTTTCGGGACAACGTGACAGGTGGTGAGCCCGTCACCGTCTTTATGTCCAAGCCAACGATTTGAGTCGTAGATAGGTTTTGAAAAACCTATTGGTACGAGCCTGCCACCTGGGGATTAAACTCGGATCTCTCGACTCGTAATTCCGATCACCCAACCACAAAGGCACAAGTAGTGAGTGCCATAGGCTATAAAGTTAAAATAACAATTTGTACCTCCGTCACAAGAGTCTTCGTATACTGGTGCGTGCTAAATCGCCAGCCGTTCACACAGGGCTTCTGCTCGCTCCTTATTAGCGTAATAATCTCCACTATCCTGGAGATCTGCGAATGAAAACATGATCAAAAAATACATTGTTTTGAACCAAACTAAACAGACACGTAAGGGGCAGCAGCTTCTGAGGCGCAAGGTGCCTGCAATCGCCAAGCGTGGCGATTATGGTCAACCAGATATCGGAGAGTTTTATTCCCTGAAGTTGATTGTTACAGGCCGTTATGTATATATTCTTTATGTACCCAACTGAAAATCAGCGCTGCCGCAAACAGCTGCAGCTAATTGCTGAGTTGGTTGTCCTTTTCACATACTACTTAAATAATTTTTTTTCCTTCTATTTTTTTTTTATTTTGTATTACTTTTCTAATTATTGTTACCAGATCTACCATTTAATTATATTTTTTTCTTAGTTTAACTAGCAACATTTTTAATATTTGTTTGATTTGTTAAGTAGTAGTGAATAAATATTTTTACTTCTTTCTTTCTATGTATATATTATATCATATAAGAGTTCCGAAAATGGAATAGGTTAACTTTCTAGGAAAAAGGACAGGACTAAGGGAAGAGTTTTAAAAATGGCAACACACAGATGGAAAATTTACCTTTTTATCATGTTCTTCATTTGTTCCTGACGGCGGTAATTTATGGCTTTGAATAGTTCGCATTATATCATCTTCTTGAATTATTTCGGTACTAAAACATACAACATATTATCATAATAACGTAGTGATTATAATACTAAAAAATAGATACTGTCATCTGACTAAAATAACTAGATTTTAAAGTATTTATCTTATGTTTTACAAAAACTTATATACGAATTATATCGTTGGCTTGTACATAAAGACGGCGAGGGGCTAACGTTGTCCCGAAAATATCTTCGGTGGAAGTTGGGTCGAAGGGCCTTAATTGTTTAGACTAGACCTCTGTCTACCATTGTACTGAGAATTGCGTGAAGACATTTATTTATTAATTTATAAAATATTTATCGATGTAACTTGAATATACTACAATCACATTTATGTATATGTAAGCCAATGTAATAAGAATTTTGGCTCCGGCTTCTGTCCTTAGTTGTCGTTGGATGCGACTAAGGGAAAATTCTTGCATATCCGAATGAAGTCAGGATCTCCACGTCAAAACTGATATTTTTATATTTATTAACTAAAAACTACAATAATCTTACATCCCTTGTTGCATGGTACCAAGTATACTAAATGCATTTCCATGTTGAGTGGTACTCGCTTCTAGCGAGAAAAGAGTCAGCCCTCTTGTCACCAGCTGCTACGACCGGTCGCGAATACAATTCCTTTAGAAACTGCATCGCGCGGGGACGGTGGGGCCAAAATATTCATTCGAATTCAAATAATAATCAAACCAAAATATTTCATTCGGTGATGGGCATAAGTGTCTGAGGATTATGGCTTCGTGTACTGTGTTTGCCAATCCGAAGCGGTTATAAGTGGTCACTTTACCACAAGGTCAGCGGAAAGCATCGTGGAGAAAAAAATTAAATAAAAGTCTTTATGTACAAGCCAACGATATAATTCGTACATAAGTTTTAAAAGAACCCACTGGTACGAGCCTACCACCTGGGCATCGAACTCGGGTCTCTTGACAGTAATTCCGATCACTCGTGACACAATACCACACGACCGTGACATAATACCACATACTTCTTTATAGAAATAGCGTCAGAGCTTAACCTTTTGTTGTTATAGGTATTCCATGCTGCTATCACTGCCCTGGTGTCCAATGCGTAACTGGAGCAAGTTTCAAACACCCCATCATTCTCTGGCACTGTCAGGTTACGGAGCAGACTTTCAGACAGATCCAAACCTTCAAGCTCTGGTGGCGGTGCACACCAATGGTCGGGTGTGGCGTTTGTGAAGACCTGGAAATGATAAACGGTTTAAACTGTTTAAACAAGGTTCACTCACTTGCTCAGAGGGATTGTAGTTAATGCTTTTAAACATTTGCTGTGTGGTAACGGCGAAAGAATTAAACACCCCTTTTCGTCCCGTGGGTGTGCATCGAGGAAAGTCTTGGACTTTTGCGGATCATGATATAAAATATGTTAAGAAGCACCCAATGGCTTTCTTACGTTAAAATATCTTCTTAATCTTCTTGCGCTAAAAGAGAGAGCCGCTCTTACGCTAAAACTCTTCTCTAGTCATATATTTATTTAAATTTGTAGAAAATTATTTACATTTAAAATAAAACGATTTTCGGATTTTATAGCGTTTTTTAATTAGTTTCTACAAACTATTTTTTATTTCCCGACGTTTCGGATGTCTTAACAGCATCCGTGGTCACGGGGGACTGAGGTCTTGGACATCCCGCTGTCACAGTTACCTTCGGCTACCGTCAACTTTATTTATTAATTTTTGATCCGATTTACGCAGAATGTGTTCACTGTATACGCAGTATGAGGGTTAGCGATAGAAAAAAGTAAAAACTCATCCTGATCAGGATAATCGAACAAATTTGTTAAAAATGCATTAAGCATTGTCGCGCGAAGCTAAATTTTAATTTCCATTATAAAGTCTGATAAGCAATGATCAAGTTTTTCCTTATATCAATAGATGAAGTTTACTCATATCTATATGTTTTCTATATATCAATTCACGTGATTTTTTAAATAAATTGTATTAAAAATTATTGAAGCGAATTTATTCAAAGTCGGCACATATTTTTTAAATTTACAATTTAATACACCGTCTCAATTAAAAATATATTAGTAATTTACAACAAACAAAAAATGGCTAATCCTTCAAATTCTGGAAAGGATAATGGGACAAACTATTTAAAGTATTCCATTGTGATCGGTCCTTAATAAGTGTGCAAAGTTTCAAATTAATCCGACGTGTTGAAGAGAGTGAAAATCTCGTTAGAACATACAAGCATACAAGCATACATGCATAAATATATAAATATCTTCACGCAATTCTAAATACAGGGGTACACAGAGGTCTAGCCGAGACAATTAAGTTACTTCGACCAACCTTCCACCGAATACATACATACATACTAATAAAAGCGTGTTAATAAGTGCGTCATTCTGACATGCTCCCATAGTTGCAACAAAACAGGGTCAGAAATATATGTACAAAAATGAAAATGACCACAGTGGACGCGCGAGCACCGGTTTTTATGGTGTCTGTCAGCTCTGAGGATCCGGGTTCGATTCTCGATCGGGTCAATATTGAAAATACTTTTTCTACATTTTCTCGGGTCTGTATGTTTTTGGTGCGTTCATCGTTTCTGATTTCATAAAACAAGTGCTTAAGCTACTTACTTTGGAATGAGAGAAATGTGTCTAATATTTTCCCTTTCATATACTAATCAAATACATACATAGTCTTTATGTCGCAAATAAGCTTTGAAAAGACTTATTAAACTTAACATCTGCCGGCCTGTATGGAAAATTGCGAGAAGTTAAAAAAAGATATATTCTTTTACACAAATGACCCTTAGGCAAACAATTTCAAAAATATTTTTGAAATATTTGTAAAATTTTCATACCGAGACTAAATGCAATAAATCTGTCGTACAAGCATTTTTTACTTTGTAATTTAATACAACAAACAACATGTAAAATTTGCATTTAATTAATAAATTCAAATGTAATTAATAAAATGTATGTGGGACAACATTGTAAACTCAATTTAAAGATAATCGTGTAAATACACGAGTGTCGTGGCTTAGAATGCAGAGCACCTTGGCCTGAGACTGGATAAAGTTTATGCTGGATTAACTTTGTAGTAGGTAGTATTTATATAACTTTAGGTACCTATTAAAATATCTATACATATATATTTAGATATACAATATATAAATGCGAATTGCCACTCATCACGAGATTGACTTAATTCGATTGACTTGAAAATTATAGTAACACATGTCGCGAAGTAGAGGCTCACTAAGATTTTACGCAAAACCTCTCTAAAAGAACTCATCTACTTATATAATTTCAGAAGTTGTACGTGTTGTTCAAATGTACGAGTATACACAGTTGTTCTGTTATTTGTAGTAGTCTTCATAGTAGTAACTAGTTAAACATATTTTATGTCAGCCTAAGACGTTTCCTTTGTTACCGTAGTTTTGGTTTAAATATTTACATATGTACAAACTTATATAATGACGTGTAAAAGTCAGCTACAAGGTTCACCTGTAAAAGCAGAACACCCGTAGTTGTTGGCAGGAAAATCTTAGTACTAGGAACTTTACCACGGAGAGAAAGGGATATTTCTTCATCAATTTACTCATTATAATAATAAATAATATAACTTATACATACATAAGTCCACTGCAGGACATAGGCACTCCCATAGGGAGTATCTTACAGTGGTAGAGCCACGCATCAGCTTTTGTTGTTGCATGAATAGGCCGGCTCGACCGGGGAAGTACCACTACCTCACAGAACTTTGGGGTGTTCATGGGCGGTTCATGTGGCTCACGTGATGGTAATCACTAACCGTCACGTGAGCCACCTGCTCGTTTGCTTCCCTTTTCTATATAAAAAAAATTGATTGGCGATCGCACTGTCAGACACCTCGCAACTCAGACGCTGCTTCCCATATTCGGTCTGATTATTTTGGTCCGATATTTCTAGAAATAGTTATTCCGCTCTCTATCGGTTGCAATAACGATATTTAAGGCTGATTCCTTTAGTCGCCTCTTACGACACCCACGGGAAGAAAGGGAGTGGCAATATTCTTACACCGTTACCACACGGTATGTAAATGTAACTTATGCATAACATATTTGTTCAGTAATCTATTATAAATGCATCTGGACCTTCTGTCTAAACAATTTTGCTACAAAAAATGATATTTTTATTGAACCACGTTCAAAGTATGTCTTTCGTAGCTAAACTTTGTTAATTATTGAATTAAATTAAATATTTTAATAAGCACTACTTATTGATGAGATTGAAGGCGGCGCCGATATAACAGCAATATACCAGACAATTTTAAACGAATATTATTATAAATAAATAAATAAATATCTTCACGCAATTCCCAATACAGGGGTAGGCAGAGGTCTAGTCTAGACAATTAAGTCCCTTCGACCCACCTACCACCGAAGATATTTTCGGGACAACGTGACAGGTGGCAAGCCCCTCGCCGTCTTTATGTCCAAGCCAACGATATAATTTGTACATAAGTTTTTGAAAAACCCATTGGTACGAGCCTGCCACCTGGAGATCGAACTCGGGTCTTGACTCAAAATTCCGTCCACCCAACCACTCGGCTATCGTGACTGTTAATATATTTAAGTATTACTTTAAGGAAAACTAACTCATGCGATGCTAAGAATCAAAATTAATATAAGGTAAAATGTCTTACATGAGAAATATTGCCAAACAAGTAAACAGGTTTTTAAGATATGTTCACAAAAAAACCATACCAGACCATAATGCAAAAGTGACATGAAAATACACAATCGTCTCATGCAAAAAGTTTCAATATCTACCTTCCAATTCTACCTAACTACTGAAAAATTTTGTGTTGACTCTTTGGCCAAAAAAATGGTCTGATTCCGTTGAGGTCCGATTAATGCGAAACCATGTTCAATAAACGCAAATAAAATCGCTAATTCCAATGATTTATACAACTTAATATCGTTCAAAGTCCATTGAATCAATTTCCCTCCGAGCCGTCTATATGTATATGTATTATCATTCACGCCATTCCCAATAAAGAGGAAGACAGAGCTCTAAACAATTCAATCCTTTTGAAACATCTTCATCCGAAGACATTTTTTGGGACAACGTGACAACATGATAGTGAGTCCGTAGCCGTCATTATGTCCAAGCCAGAGGTATAAATGGTACATAAGTTTTTGAAAACCCATTGATATGACCTGCCACCTGGGGATCGAACTCTGGTCTCTTGACTTAGAATCCCGATCACCCAGCCACTCGGCTATCGTGACTTCATTGTGAAATATGACATCGAAATATAGTAGCCATAGTAAAATTTTCTCAGGGTTTTATTCCAACACCTCCAATTGTAATTAATTGTTATATTTTAATGTGTTATAATTTATTTTTCATGTTTTTTACCGCCTAATGGAGGCATAACTAGCGAATAATAACTGGCCAAAATTCAGAAGCCGTATAACGAGCAGCGTATAAGGTGCAATATGTCTGATACTGCGATCGCCAATACAATTGCAAAGCTGGCGATTATAGCAAACCTTCCCTTACGAAAGAAACTTGTACCCTGCCTGCTTTCCGAGCCATTATGTATGTTACGTAAATATATATAACATTAGTTTGATAGGTGCTTATAATTTCGAGACGAGAGTCCTGAGTTCGATTCCTTAGTGGTAGGCTCTAACCAATGGGTTTTTCACAAACTTATGTCCGAATTATATCGTTGGCTTGGACATCAAGACGGCGCATTGGCCGTCTCACCGCCTGTTACGTTGTCCCGAAAATATCTTCTTTGGTAAGTGGGTCGAAGGGACTTAATTGTCTAGACTAGACCTCTGTCTACCCTGTATATATATATATATATATATATATATATATATATATATATATATATGTATATATATATATGTATATATATATATGTATATATATATATGTATATATATATATGTATATATATATATGTATATATATATATATATATATGTATATATATATATATATATATATATATATGTATATATATATATATGTATATATATATATGTATATATATATATGTATATATATATATGTATATATATATATATATGTATATATATATATATATGTATATATATATATGTATATATATATATGTATATATATATATATGTATATATATATATGTATATATATATATATATATATATATGTATATATATATATGTATATATATATATGTATATGTATTATCATTCACGCCATTCCCAATAAAGAGGAAGACAGAGCTCTAAACAATTCAATCCTTTTGAAACATCTTCATCCGAAGACATTTTTTGGGACAACGTGACAACATGATAGTGAGTCCGTAGCCGTCATTATGTCCAAGCCAGAGGTATAAATGGTACATAAGTTTTTGAAAACCCATTGATATGACCTGCCACCTGGGGATCGAACTCTGGTCTCTTGACTTAGAATCCCGATCACCCAGCCACTCGGCTATCGTGACTTCATTGTGAAATATGACATCGAAATATAGTAGCCATAGTAAAATTTTCTCAGGGTTTTATTCCAACACCTCCAATTGTAATTAATTGTTATATTTTAATGTGTTATAATTTATTTTTCATGTTTTTTACCGCCTAATGGAGGCATAACTAGCGAATAATAACTGGCCAAAATTCAGAAGCCGTATAACGAGCAGCGTATAAGGTGCAATATGTCTGATACTGCGATCGCCAATACAATTGCAAAGCTGGCGATTATAGCAAACCTTCCCTTACGAAAGAAACTTGTACCCTGCCTGCTTTCCGAGCCATTATGTATGTTACGTAAATATATATAACATTAGTTTGATAGGTGCTTATAATTTCGAGACGAGAGTCCTGAGTTCGATTCCTTAGTGGTAGGCTCTAACCAATGGGTTTTTCACAAACTTATGTCCGAATTATATCGTTGGCTTGGACATAAAGACGGCGCATTGGCCGTCTCACCGCCTGTTACGTTGTCCCGAAAATATCTTCTTTGGTAAGTGGGTCGAAGGGACTTAATTGTCTAGACTAGACCTCTGTCTACCCCTGTATTGGGAATTGCGTGAAGATATTTATTATTTTATAAATAGATGGTGTTCAGTTATGATATTAGTTACACGAAGAAACTTGTACCCTGCCTGCTTTCCGAGCCATTATGTATGTTACGTGTATATATATATATATATGTATATATATATATATATATATATATATATGTATATATATATATATGTATATATATATATATGTATATATATATATGTATATATATATATGTATATATATATATATATATGTATATATATATATGTATATATATATATATATATATGTATATATATATATGTATATATATATATATATATATGTATATATATATATGTATATATATATATATATATGTATATATATATATGTATATATATATATGTATATATATAACATTAGTTTGATAGGTGCTTATAATTTCGAGACGAGAGTCCTGAGTTCGATTCCTTAGTGGTAGGCTCTAACCAATGGGTTTTTCACAAACTTATGTCCGAATTATATCGTTGGCTTGGACATCAAGACGGCGCATTGGCCGTCTCACCGCCTGTTACGTTGTCCCGAAAATATCTTCTTTGGTAAGTGGGTCGAAGGGACTTAATTGTCTAGACTAGACCTCTGTCTACCCCTGTATATATATATATATATATATATATATATATATATATATATATATATATATATATATGTATATATATATATATATATATATATATATATATATATATATATATATATATATATATATATATATATATATATATATATATATATATATATATATATATGTATATATATATATGCTGCTGCCCATGTTGGTCTGATTATTTTACAGATATTTTTAAAAATGGTTATCTCGCCATCTATCGGTTGCCATAACGTTATTCAAGACTGCTTCCTTATTCGCCCTCTTACGACTCGCACGGGAAGAAAGGGAGTGGCAATATTCTTAGAACGTTACCACACGGTCAAACTTCAGACGGTCAATAATATAATACCGATATACGAATGAATCATGTATGCCCTTAGTATTAATATATTATATAAATAGCAATAAACCTAGAAGACTAAATTTAAGCTGTCCGGTGAGGTAGAGTGAGGGTCCAAGGTGTAGGGAAGTCTGGTAATGTAATCGCCAATCCGCCTGGGATTGGCGATCGCAGTAGCAGACCACTCGCACCTCAGACGCTGCTGCCCATGTTGGTCTGATTATTTTACAGATATTTTTAAAAATGGTTATCTCGCCATCTATCGGTTGCCATAACGTTATTCAAAACTGCTTCCCTTATTCGCCCTCTTACGACTCCCACGGGAAGAAAGGGAGTGGCAATATTCTTAGAACGTTACCACACGGTCAAACTTCAGACGGTCAATAATATAATACCGATATACGAATGAATCATGTATGCCCTTAGTATTAATATATTATATAAATAGCAATAAACCTAGAAGACTAAATTTAAGCTGTCCGGTGAGGTAGAGTGAGGGTCCAAGGTGTAGGGAAGTCTGGTAATGTAATCGCCAATCCTTTTGACAAGCGTGGCAATAACGGCAAATCCCACTTATGGGTGCGGCCTATGTCCTACAGTAAGTTTTTACTGATCTATGCATTCTGGTGCAGTTTGTGAAGTAAGAATATTATAGTGCATAATCTCCCCACATGTGACATTCCATGCCAAAAGCGGGTTGGCGATTAGAGTGCCTGATATCTTACACGTAAGATGCTGTTGCCTTTCACCGATCTGCTGAATTTGTACTGGTATTGTTCTTGGTTATTCCAAAATCAGTAGCTAACCATCACAATTTTCGAGGATTTTTCCTTAATCGGCGCTTGCCATAGCCATGGAAAAAGGGGGAGCTATATTACCGATGCAGGGCTAGGTCAAGCAACGCTACTAAATTCTCAAGGGGACGATATGACATAGAATATTTTTTATCTACCTGAGAAAACACCAAAAAAGAGGTTGGTATCGACGCCAGTCCGCATAGAAGATAAAAAAGTACAATGTGCCAGTATCCTTTCTGTGTCGCTAATGTAGCCGCTTCGTCCAATTCTCTGGTCCACGAAGTCATTTCTTCTTCTTACTTCTTCTCTTAAAAATTTCACTTTGATTTTTATATATTGAATTATTCAACATCGCTGTTTATTCACTTTTTAAATTAATTTTCAATTAAGTGATAAATTTAATTTCCGAACGCATTACTTCTAAATATTAATTTATTTTAATTTGAGAATTAGCACTGGAAGCTTATACCGTTGAAAAAGAAATAAAAATAATTGAAAGAGTAACAACTTATTCTACTTATGTAACTTTTTCCTTATTTTCACTGAAAAGTTTAGTTATGATAATTCCGCTAGAGTAGTGCTCTCTGCACTGAGACGCCGACATACTAAACTACGTTTCCGAATCTAACTTGATTTATGGATGCAGGGAGTTGAGATCTTTTTATTGCGCAGTGTCTTGATTGTTTTGATGTTGGAAAGTTACTTCGTAACTAACACTGATTTTACTGTAGTTGTTTTTTTTTGCTGCACCCTTTTTACAATATAGAATCAGAGATTTAGAAAATTTTAGTCTTTTGGACTCCGATTTCACAGCTCACTTTATTATAACGTGGTGAGCTTATCGCCCTTTTCTCGAATATGTATATATAAATACTAACATAGACAAATATTTATATAAACTTCAAGGGTCGAATACAAAAGTTTTCCCTTAGCGGGATTCGAACCCGCAACACTCAGCTCCCAAAGCAGGCTAACTGCCAAGTAAGTTGCCGGATCGATATACTATACTAAAAAAAAAAAAAATATCTTTACGCAATTCCCAACACAGGGACAGACCCTCTTTCCACCGAAAATATTTTCGGGACAACGTGACAGGTGGTGAACCCGTCGCCGTCTGTATGTCCAAGCTAACGATACAATTCGCAAATAAAGAAAAATGAAAAATGTCTTCATTTCTTGCCTGCCACCTAAGGATCGAACACGGGTCTCTTGACTAGAAATTCCGACCACCCAACCACTCTGTTATCGTGAACTACTATACTCATAAACTTGACATATGAGGAAATAATTTTATTCAAATCATTTGTTTATAAATTTGATACAGACCTTTCTCATGAGGGAACACATTTAAGTAGAAGGTGGAATTGGTGCCCTTTATGATGCTCATTATTATAATTATATGTGAGTACGATATGCTAAAACCCTACAATCTAGTCAGTGGAAATTATGTTCGAGACAGGCCTATTAACGGGTTAAAGAAATTTATTAAAAATAAACTTTATAGGATGAGTTATTACATATAAATGATAACATAAATGAATACATTAATGATAACCACACACCCTCCTCCCCCAATTCGGGGGCGGGGAGGGGGCACTGTAAGGCCGGCAACGCATCTGCTATGCCGCTGGTATTGCTGGTGTTCATGGGCGGTCATCACTGACCATCACGTGAGCCAGCTGTTTGTTTGCCTTTTCTATAAAAAAAAATAAACAATATTTATATTATTATGATTTGATCGCTCTAATGTCTCTAATTATTGTATGTTAAATATATTAGGAATTTACTTTTATTTTAAATGAGAAAAACGAGGATATCTGCGAAGTTTCTTTCGCCTGTTTCTTCTCCATTAAAGGAACCTCATTGCCAAACGGTGGCAGAATAAAAAATTATAATCGATAAATGTAACTGTATATTACTTAGATCCATGAATAAATGATTTAATTTGATTTAAAAAAAATATCTTCACGCCATTCCCAATACAGGGGTAGACAGAGGTCTAGTCTAGACAATTAAGTCCCTTCGACCCACCTTCCACCGAAGATATTAAGTCACGATAACCGAGTGGTTGGCTGATCGGGATTCGGGTCAAGAGCCACGAATTCGATCTCCAGGTGAAAATATTATGAAAATATTAATTTGATTTAGATTTGATTAAAAGCCCAATTAGTCTCTTATCATAAAATTGCATAATTCCTTAAGATTACGATGTGCAACGGCTTCCATCATCGACTCAGCATCCTTAGTTGATCATCCCGAAATGCAATCAACTGAATTATTTCAGGAAATATCCTTAAAAATTTGTAAAATTTTATTGATTTCTTTGGGGTGTCATTATCATAGCCTGTCTCGACGACTGTGGAAGCTAGTTAGAAATATACCATTAAAAATGGCTTAATTATTTTTAATATACCATTAAAAATTTAGAGGTAAAAAACTTTATAAATGTGCATACAATCTCCACTTTTTCAAAGTTGGTTAATAAAAGAGAAAGACCAGCTAGCTCAGCATATTTCTGGAAAAATCGCTTATTCTTCGTAATTCAAACAATATGAGGATATGCTATCACGCCGCGGTCTAAACCGCGCCTTCGATTCTATTTATTGTGCAATGAGTATGAATATTTTTACACAAGTTGTGGATGCTTATGTATAACAGTGATAAGTTTACCACCTGTCACGTTGTCCGAAATAGGCTACGGAGAAACTCCAGGTCGAAAGGACTACATTTTCTTGACCTCTATTGACCAGTATTGGAAATACTTGAAGATATACATATAAAAAGTCACGATAGCCGAGTGGTTGGGTGGTCGGAATTTCGAGTCAATAGACCCGAGTTCGATCCCCAGTTGGTAGGCTCGTACCAATGAGTTTTTCAAAAACTTATGTACGAATATCGTTGGCTTGGACATAAAGGCGGCGATGGGCTCACCACCTGTCACGTTGTCCCGAAAATATCTTCGGTGAAAGGTGGGTCGAAGGGACTTAATTGTCTAGACTCGACCTCTGTCTACCCCTGTATTGGGAATTGCGTGAAGATATTTTTTTTATTTTTATATACATATAAAAATTAAAGTAAACATAATGACCATTAAAATACAAAGATTGCTAATTATATTTATTAGGCCACGTCAAGAATACCCTAAACCGAAGAGCACGTATAAAGGGAATAATGAAAGTGGACGAAGCGAAACAAGTATGTAAGGATCGTAGCAAGTGGTCTCTGCCTATCCCTACGGGAAAGAGTTGTGATTGCATGTATGTACGTATGTATATGTATATATTTGTTTGCCATCAATTATGGTTGTAGGCCAGGTTCTAGACTCGATTCGATCGATTTACATCATTGACTTGGACATAAAAACGGCGACAGGTTCACCACCTGCAGGTTGTCTCAAAAAATGTCTTCGGTTAAAAGTAGGTCGAAAGGACTTTATTGTCAAGACTTCCGTCTGGTAATAGCAAAAAGAAATTTATAATTCTTTTGTAGTTGTGAATTAACTATTCTATTGGGCAGAAAAATTACTAGTTTCTAAAAATTATCTACTCTTTTTTGTATGGTAAAATCGATTAAGATAGGGTAGTAACGATTGACGAAGAGACGTGACGCATAGAGTTTAGATACCTTTGTTTCCACCCGGTTCAATTATAATTCAAACGTATCCGATATCATAACCATAGTCCTTTGCTAACCCAGTATAGAAACATATTTTATATATTAGTATACTTAAAGGCTTATACGCGTCCAATGCAGACCGACTTTGACCAGACTGAACTGTGCGGAAGTAGCTCCCTGTCTCCCTCTCTCACCACTGCTCATCTCTCAGGAGCGACGCCTGCGCGGAGTACGTGGAATGGCTCCTTGCTCTGCAGCCACGCTACTAGCGCAGGCGTATAACTGAAGAACAGAGACGGGAGTACAAAAGCTGTCTCTCTGTCTCCGTCCCTCGACAACTGCTCATTCCACAGGTCCATAGGCAACTCCCTTGGAAGTAAGGGGGAGAGTAAGCTCCCACAGAGGAGATGTGGATGTATTATTCTAATTGAGTAAATAAAAATAATTCTAAGAACCATACAAACTTAAATTACTAGATATATGGGATAATATCAAGTTAACAAAGAGGCCCACAAGATTAGTTAGCATAAGTAACGCGATTTTCATTACTGTAACTATGAATTATGCCCCAATTTGCGTCACAATAAACGACTAACGTCCAGACAGACGGATTGTTTACGACTATTCCTCGTTCCATCGAAGACAATTGACCCAATTTAGAAATAACTGACCCTCTGTTTGTACGCGCAAAGGATATCTTTAAGGTTAGAGTTCAAAGGTCTGCGTTAGAGTATGATTTACTAAGTATGGTCTAGACCATACTAGCTCTAAACCTAGACTTAGACACGATAGCAAATATATAAATACATACATTAATAGGTGCAACATCACATACATTGCTCTGACCCCATAATAAGTAGCTAAAGCCCGCGTGTTATGGAATAAGAAACAACGAAGGTGCCAGAAACAGAATTGAGAAAATGTAGAAAAGAAAGTGTTTATCTACATTGAACCGACCAGGAATCTAACCCGGGACCTCCATTTTCAGCCCTGGCATATTTTAAGGAAGACATATACGCCTAGGGGCCTAGTGATCAGAATGCTTACAGACTGTTTGTAAACCAGGTGCCAAGCACTGTCACAAATAAAATTTTAATACCAAATATAATTGCTGATTTAGCGCGAGATCGACGGCGGAAAAAACATCTTAAGGAAAATGATGAGGAAAAGAATGTCATAAAATAGTTTAAAAATAATTAGATACAAGATTTTAAATAGTCACGGTAGCCAAGTGGTTGGTGAACGGAATTCAAGAGACCCGAGTTGGATCCCCATAGAAGCTGCTACAAATGTTTTTTTTAATAAAAATGTCTCAAAAAGTGTCTTCGGTGGAAAAGGGGTCGAAAAGACTTAATTATCTAAACCTCTGTCTACCCCATGTATTGGGAATAGCGTAAAAGATATTTTTTTATCATTTTATGATACATATGGGTGATGACGAAAAATCCCTAAAAATCGAACTTATGCGGTTATGTAAAATGGAGAGCAAAGGTTCTTTTCCCTAAAGAAAAAAAATGGTTAGACATATTCTTGTCTATCTTATCCAAGCAAAGCTATTCGCCAGTCTTCGTCACCCTGACGTCAGCAGACCTTCGTACTTCATGACACGTGCTTTAGAGCACGTGCCTGTAAATAGAGACACGTGCTTGTATGTGTGACGGTTGTTTACACCTTCGTATATAGCTTATACATCCCCACAAATATTATAAATGTGAATGTTAGTTTGTTTGTTACGCTTTCACGCGAAAACTACTCAACCGATCAACATGAAACTTTGTACACATTCTTGGAGGTATTAGAAGTAACATAGGGTTATTGAAAAAAAAATTTTTACGAAAAATAAAAAAAAATCGTCAAAAATATTTGCTGATGTTATAAGTAGTAACTTAAGCTAATTTTTTAGAATTTACCATTTTAGATTTTTGTATATGTTTGTTTCTGCATAGGCATTTAAAAATAACAGTTTTTAAATGCCTTTGCAGCTATATACGGTATGTATTCAAAAAGCAATGTAATGATTTCTTGTACTTACGCGAATACTACATACACATCTAAAATAAAACGATTTGCGGATGACGTCTCCAACGTTTCGTCGTCGGGAAGTAAAAATAGTTTTTAAAAAAGTAAATAAAAAAAACGCGATAAAATCCGAAAACCTTTTTAAATTTGGAAAAAGTAATATAATTATTTTTGTTCATTATTTTTTTATTTAATTATTTATGTACACACAATATTAATGAAAGAAGAAATATAATAAGAGGTAAAGTTTATACAATGGTACTTTTTTTTAAGAAAATATTTAAATTAAAAGGCTTTAGGCTTATCAACTGTCAAGTTGTCCGAAATAAGCTTCGGCGATGTATGGCTCGTAAGCACTTTATATTCTAGATCTCTGCCTACCGCAGTATGGGAAATTGTAAGTTATTTTTTAATTTGTATTTTGTTATTTTACATAATGAATTAGGGTACCGTATTAAGTAAAGTCGTAGGACGCAGTTAGTAATAAATAATTATAAAAAACCAGTTGAATTAATTATTTTGAAAATTCTTCCTTCTTTGGAAGTTTATTATTTTAGGTTGCGTCTTCCTTGCGACTGACACGGTAGCCGATTGTTTGCTATAGAAGTTTTTTTGTAAAAAGTAAATAACCATACATAACATACATAAAAAATATCTTCACACCATTCCCAATACTGGAGTAGACAGAGATCCGTACAAAAAAGTCTTTACGTACCAACTTTCACCCAAGGTAAATTTTGCTACGTGACAGGTGGTATCCTGTCGCTGTCTTTATGTAAATACCAACGATTTAAATCAAACATAAGTTCTGATAAAACTCATAGGTACGTGCCTACCACCTGGGGATCGAACTCGCGTTTCTTGACTCGAATTCCGATCAGCAAATCATTCGGCTATCATAATTGGGAGTCGTAGTAACATACACCTTGCTACTTAGACGTTGTTGCCTGTCACTGGCCAGCTGCAATTTAGGTGTTGTTATTTTTAAATGGTAACACTGCCATCTACCGATAGCCAATAATGTTTTTAAGGCTTTTCACTATGTCACTTCGGTCGGCCAGGGAAGAAATAATTCATACCACCCGGTATATTCTTACTCCGAAACCACACGCTATACACCCACGTAACCAATAATGAGTAAATAATGTATATATACGTTCGGAAAAAATACCATATAACAAAAACTTTACACCTATTTTTAATATAATATTTTTTCATTCAGCGACAACCCTATAGCCTGTTTGTTGTTGTTTTTGAATCCTAGGGCTAATCTAGGGGCAAATATTTGTATGATGAATACGAATGTTTGTACTCGAATGGATATGTATATTTGAATATTTATCAATGTAGGAACGTAAGTATATTATAACGTAGGTGTGGACACTAAGACGGCGATAGGCTCACCACTTGTCACGTTGTCTCAAATAGACAGCAGTGAAAGATTGGTCGAAGGGGCTTATTAAATTTTTAGACCTCTGCCTACAGGGGGTATTGGGAATATGCATAAAGATTGTCATTTATGTTTGTTGCGGCAACACCGCAAGCTGTTTACGCGTCCGGCAACAGTTATCAACGTTGGTGGCAGCACTGACGGTGGCTAAAACTTTGATACGATCGCGGCTTGCAGACCCGATCGATAAGATTCTTTCTTTATTTACTAACATAATTATTTAATCACTTAAATTAATGACGTTTGAAAAGATTAATCTTTAAAAAAGTCACGATAGCCGAGTAGTTGGGTGCTCGGAATTTCGAGTCGAGAGACCCGAGTTCGATCCCCAGGTGGCAGGCTCGTACCAATGGGTTTTTCAAAAACTTATGTACGAATTATATCGTTGGCTTGGACATAAAGACGGCGACGGTTTCACCACCTGTTGTCCCGAAAATATCGTTAGTATAGTTGGGTGAAAGGGACTTAATAGTCTAGACTAGACCTCTATCTACCCCTGTATTGGGAATTGTGTGAAGATATTTATTTGTATTATTTACCAGTGGCTTAAGACTTTTATAATCCGCTTAAGTATAACCTCAGACAATGTTATTTGGTCCTTTCAGTGGCAGAGCAAGCATGGATAGGATTTGTTACGGATATAGTGATGTCATGTTCGCGGCAAAATTTTCACATTTTGCAATAACAAAACTTTACACCTATTTTTAATATAATATTTTTTCATTCAGCGACAACCCTATAGCCTGTTTGTTGTTGTTTTTGAATCCTAGGGCTAATCTAGGGGCAAATATTTGTATGATGAATACGAATGTTTGTACTCGAATGGATATGTATATTTGAATATTTATCAATGTAGGAACGTAAGTATATTATAACGTAGGTGTGGACACTAAGACGGCGATAGGCTCACCACTTGTCACGTTGTCTCAAATAGACAGCAGTGAAAGATTGGTCGAAGGGGCTTATTAAATTTTTAGACCTCTGCCTACAGGGGGTATTGGGAATATGCATAAAGATTGTCATTTATGTTTGTTGCGGCAACACCGCAAGCTGTTTACGCGTCCGGCAACAGTTATCAACGTTGGTGGCAGCACCGGCGGTGGCAGCACTGACGGTGGCTAAAAAAACTTTGATACGATCGCGGCTTGCAGACCCGATCGATAAGATTCTTTCTTTATTTACTAACATAATTATTTAATCACTTAAATTAATGACTTTTGAAAAGATTAATCTTTAAATTAATCTTTAAAAAAGTCACGATAGCCGAGTAGTTGGGTGCTCGGAATTTCGAGTCGAGAGACCTGAGTACGGTCCCCAGGAGACACGATTTTTCAAAAACTTATGTACGAATTATATCGTTGGCTTGGACATAAAGACGGCGGCGGGCTCACCACGTTGTCCCGAAAATATCTTCGGTGGAAGGTAGGTCGAAGGGACTTAATTGTCTAGAATAGACCTCTGTCTGCCCCTGTATTGGGAATTGTGTGAAGATATTTATTTGTTTTATTTACCAGTGGCTTAAGCCTTTTATAATCCGCTTAAGTATAACCTCAGACAATGTTATTTGGTCCTTTCAGTGGCAGAGCAAGCATGGATAGGATTTGTTATGGATATAGTGATGTCATGTTCGCGGCAAAATTTTCACATTTTGCAATAACAAAGCTTTTCGAATGTAGCAAAGAATCGCACACATAATAAAGCATATTCTAAAATATAATAAGACGCATAAAAGTAGCAAGAATTCCAAAACATACCGATTCCAGTTTACATTTTAACTAAGCCTTTAAGTAAAACCATAAACAGGTTAGCAAACGGACAACGAGAGTAGGTAACCTCATATCGGCCCCAAACGAAATGATGAAGTGCTGTAATTTGAATATTTTAATGTAGTTTATTATAAACATAACCTTGAAATTTTTGAGGAAAGATCGTCAGTTTATCCTGATCGTTGTAGATTTTTGGAGAATCGTCGTTGTTTTTTTTACATAAGATTTATAGGTACTTAAAATCACCCAACGGATAATCACAAAAGTTCGAAAACCAAAAATACGCAGTTACGAAGCGTGCAACTGTAATTACAAAGAATCAACAAATCTCATTAATAATAATATTTTAAGTCACGATAGCCGAGTGGTTGGGTGGTCGGAATTTCGAGTCAAGAGACCCGAGTTCGATCCCCAGGTGGCAGGCTCGTACCAATGGGTTTTTCAAAAACTTATGTACGAATTATATCGTTGGCTTGGACATAAAGACGGCGACGTGGTGAGCCCCACCTGTCACGTTGTCCCGAAAATATCTTCGGTGGAAGGTAGGTCGAAGGGACTTAATTGTCTAGAATAGACCTCTGTCTGCCCCTGTATTGGGAATTGTGTGAAGATATTTATTTGTTTTATTTACCAGTGGCTTAAGCCTTTTATAATCCGCTTAAGTATAACCTCAGACAATGTTATTTGGTCCTTTCAGTGGCAGAGCAAGTATGGATAGGATTTGTTACGGATATAGTGATGTCATGTTCGCGGCAAAATTTTCACATTTTGCAATAACAAAGCTTTTCGAATGTAGCAAAGAATCGCACACATAATAAAGCATATTCTAAAATATAATAAGACGCATAAAAGTAGCAAGAATTCCAAAACATACCGATTCCAGTTTACATTTTAACTAAGCCTTTAAGTAAAACCATAAACAGGTTAGCAAACGGACAACGAGAGAGTAGGTAACCTCATATCGGCCCCAAACGAAATGATGAAGTGCAGTAATTTGAATATTTTAAAGTAGTTTATTATAAACATAACCTTGAAATTTTTGAGGAAAGATCGTCAGTTTATCCTGGTCGTTGTAGATTTTTTAGAGAATCGTCGTTGTTTTTTTTACATAAGATTTATAGGTACTTAAAATCACCCAACGGATAATCACAAAAAGTTCGGAAAAACCAAAAATACGCAGTTACGAAGCGTGCAACTGTAATTACAAAGAATCAACAAATCTCATTAATAATAATATTTTAAGTCACGATAGCCGAGTGGTTGGGTGGTCGGAATTTCGAGTCAAGAGACCCGAGTACGGTTCCCAGGAGACACGATTTTTCAAAAACTTATGTATGAATTATATCGTTGACTTAGACATAAAGACGGCGGCGGGCTCACCACGTTGTCCCGAAAATATCGTTAGTATAGGTGGGTGAAAGGGACTTAATTGTCTAGACTAGACCTCTATCTACCCCTGTATTGGGAATTGCATTAATAATTTGTTAGAATACACATACATAGATAGGGTCAACCTCACATACGTTGCTCTTATTTCAAAGTGAATAGCTAAAGCACTTGTGTTGGACAATCGAAAACAACGAAGCTACGAAAAACACCCAGACCCGAGACAATGCCAAAAAAATGGTTTTCAATATTGACCCATCCGAGAATCGAACCTTTCGGGGTTCCAGAGCTAGTGACATTCATATGACGTTCAAGCCCAAGTACCGTGTGGTAACGTTCTAAGAATATTGCCACTCCCTTTCTTCCCGTGGATGTCGTAAGAGGCGAGTAAGGGAAACTGCCTTGAATATCATTATGGCAACCGATAGATGGCAGGATAACTATCTCTAAGAATATCGGACCAAAATATATCAGGCCAAGGATGTGCAGCAGCGTCTGAGGTGCAAGTGGTCCGGACTGCGATCGCCAATCCGTTTGACAAACGTGGCGATTATAGCAAATCCTTCCTACGGGAGAGGCCAGTCCTGCAGTGGACTTTATCAGGCCGATGTGTCTTCCCAAATATTATTTGAAGCCGTATGTGGGCGTGAGGTAACGGCGTAAGAACACATCACACCCTTTCTTCCCGTGGGTGTCGTAAGAGGCGACTACGGGACAAGCCCCTCAATATGTCTTTGGGTACCGAATAGAAGGCGGAATAACAATCTAGAAAAATATCAGACTAATTTAACAGACCAATAACGGGAAACAAGGTCATAGCTGCGAGGTATGTGGTATGTGGTATCCCGATTCTCGCATACCCTCTCTTAGGGGAGAGGCCTATTTTTGGCAGTGGACTTTTTAAGCTGTTGTATGTATGTATGCACGTCTGTATATTATGTGAAGATGGTTTATATTTATTTAAAAAATATCAAATATCTTCATGAAATTCCCAATACAGGGGTAGACAGAGGTCTACTAAAGAGTATTAAGTCCCTTCGACCCACCTTCCACCGAAGATATTTACAGGACAACGCGACAGGAGGTGAGCCCGTCGCCGTCATTATGTCAATTCTTACGATATAATTCGTGCATAAGTTTTTGAAAAATTCATAGGTAGGGCCTGCCACCTTGAGATCGAACTCGGGTCTCTCGACTCGAAATTACGACCACCCAACCACTCGGTTATCGTGACTTAAATATGTGCTATATTAATTTAATTTTTGTTATATTAACAAGGTAGCTTCCTGGATAGGGTCCATTCAAGCGTACAAAATCTAACGGCATTTATGCAATAATGCATAACCTCTCAAGTTACTACAGATCATTTTGTATTATTTCCGTACATCGGCAATGTAAAATTATAATATTTAGTCTCGAATATAAACAAATAATATTTAGAAAAAAATTATGTGTCAAACGGTAATTATATATTTTCACACTATTCCCAATTCTGGGATAGACAGTGGTATAGACAATTAAGTCGTTTCAACCCACTGTTCCCCGAAAATATTTTTTGGGACAACGTGGCAGGTAACCTGTCGCCGTCTTTATATCCAAGACAAAAAGGCGACAAGAGGGCTGGTTCTTTTCTCGCTCAACGGTTAAGTCTAGCCATTCAACGTGGAAATGCAGCCAGCGTTCTTGGTACCATGCCACGAGGAGTAGGGCTCTACGATTATAATCGTTTTTAGTTAATATGTATTGTAAATATTAACATAATTTTTAGGTCACGATAGCCGAGTGGTTGGGTGGTCGGAATTTCGAGTCAATAGACCCGAGTTCGATCCCCAGTTGGTAGGCTCGTACCAATGGGTTTTTCAAAAACTTATGTACGAATATCGTTGGCTTGGACATAAAGACGGCGACGGGCTCACCACCTGTCACGTTGTCCCGAAAATATCTTCGGTGGAAGGTGGGTCGAAGGGACTTAATTGTCTAGACTCGAC
Organism: Sericinus montela; assembly: GCA_029286605.1. NCBI lineage: Eukaryota > Metazoa > Arthropoda > Insecta > Lepidoptera > Papilionidae > Sericinus > Sericinus montela. The sequence continues at coordinate 1,906,691 of JAGSMR010000075.1, read as the reverse complement.
CTATATCTACCCCTGTATTGGGAATTGCGTGAAGCTATTTTTTTAACATAATTTTTTCTGTAGAAAAAAAAACTTGGCATTCCTGATTTGAATCTTGATATATACATTACATTCATCATCTAACTTGCGAAGACCGTGTGAGCAACAAGCTGGAAGTGAGGAGGTTCAAGAATACTTGGATACCAGGACGTGCGTATATGAAGAAAATGACGAATTTGGAAGAAGCCAAAGAGGTAAATAATGATCGAGAAATGGCGACCTATTCTTTCTGGCTACACAGTCAGTGAATATGCGTGAAAATATTTATTTTATTTCACCTTTATCCTGTGGCTTAAAACTTGTAAATTTGCTACTCAATACTCTAATGAGTACACATTACATTGACATGTTTCGAATCCAATACTAATATTTGCATTAACTTAAACACCTGAATAAATTAAACAGTTGAATATTTATCCCGATTGTTCACCGCAAAATTGCTGGGTGCCAAGAAGTAAATTATACTTTTATTATTAACTTTAATACATCGGGGTCTGTGTTATTTTGACCTTGCCCCTTAAAGGTACATTGTCCTCCGAAAATATAAGAGTACGTCAGCCTTGCACACAAACACACTGGTAAACAGAAAATTGATGTCTCAATTCTTTTTAACATTTATAATATAAATAAATTAAAAAATATCTTCACGCAATTCCCAATACATGCGGTCCCATATCTATGCATCCCATAGGTCTAGCCTAGACAATTAAGTCCCTTCGACCCACCTTCCACCGAAGATATTTTTCGGGACAACGTGACAGGTGGTGAGCCCGTCACAGTCTTTATGTCCAAGCCCATGATATAATTCGTACATAAGTTTTTGCAAAACCCATTGGTACGACCTTGCCACTTAGGGGTTCGAACTCGGGTCTCTCGACTCGAAATTCCAACTAAACAACCAAACGGCTATCGAGACCTTTTTGATATTTGGTTTTAACATTTCTTTTTATACTTATAGTGTAGATACATAGGTTTTAACAACATCACATGCATTGCTCTGATCCCAAAGTAGCTAAAGAAATTGTATGATAAACACCCAGTAATGTAATAGTTTTCTACATTGACACGTTTTCGAATCCAACCCTGGACTTCGAAGGTGGCGCTTGCCCACTCGCCACGAAGGTCGTTGTTATATAATGTTCACGCGATAAGACTAACCTTCACAACTATACTAAAGTACGAGCACATGAAATAGTGAGATGAAAACGACACTTCTAGAGCTTCAAATTTCGACCGATAAATCAAGTATTTTATATGTTTTGGTGTTGAAAGGGTAACTTTAATAAATACTTAATCTGCTGACACGCAGTAGTATGCTGAAAAATTTGATGTGGCAATTATACTGGGATAGTATATTGCTCTTATTTTTCAACAGGCGCACGAAATAATCAAACTAACACTAATTAAATTTTTTAAATAGCATTGGGACTATAATAGTCCAATTGTCCTGGCAACAAGGCTAGATTACTTTATTAAGATACATATTTCATATGCAAGATATGTCAATAATCAAAGGAGAAATGTTAGTTTAATTTATAAATTTTATGTAATACTTTTTCGTAAAAGGGGTTCCTTCAAGAAAATTAATACATAAAAATTAGGTTTTGAGTTTTAAGTTGTAGTTAGTAAAGTTCACAGCGGGTACCGAAGCAATTTTCTAATATCGTAGGAAATTGCTGAACAAGCTTTCCTTAATGAGAAATAGATTTTCTAATATAAATAAATTTTCCCTAGGATTAAATCTAGCTACACAAAATTAAAATTGAAACACTATTAAATATCAAAATATTTTTTAAATTATCAATGTAGCTTCCGAGATACCGATATGAATCCGATTAATTTGTAAAACTTAACAGCAGCAAAAGCTGACTTTCGGAACGCAGGCCCTTCCCATTTGAAGGATTTGTTGCAATCGCCTCGTTGAGTAAGTGGATTGGCGATAGCAACACCAGGATCTTCGCAATTTAGACGCTATTGCCCTGTGCCGGTCTGTGTCAGTGACATAATGACTTTTGGGCTTAATATACTATAACGACATCCACAAAAGAAAGGAGGTTATAGATAGATTATTATGATTTAACTAAATGTCTTCAAAAATATGTTCACGCCATTCCCAATACTGAGGTAGAAAGTGATCTTTCATTGAAAACAAATGTCTTTAGTGGAAGATTAGTACAACAAGAAAAACAAATTACAAAAGAAAACAAATTAAAAATAATACTGCAACTAGCTCCCTCTAACGGATGAAATGTAACCGACCGATAAGTAATTGATTGCAAAACGAAATACGCAAGGCGCATTTGGCGCCAAATTGTATAAATAATGGCGCCAAAGTATTGTAATAAATTACACAAAATGCAATTAAATATGAAAATAGTATGAATATTTCTTGCCTATATTTTAATGAATGCTGGTAATCAATGCGTGGTAAATCAATTTATTTTAAATTTGTGTATATAATAATATAACATCGACAATCTTTTATAATATGACATTATATTCACAAAAATGTATATGCCATAAATAAATAAAGTAATTTATCCAAAGTTTATATTTAATAAAGCTGATTACAAAAGTACTAACTACTTACAAATTGTTTACAATTTGTTAACAACTAAAACAAATTGATGTTTGCATCAAATATGAAACGCCCCGTAGTTTTGGCCTTCTGTAGCTGTACAAAGCACACTTACTTGGTCGTTAGCGCCTATCTGTCCATGCAAAGAGAGGCAACTTCGCTAGAGATATCTTCACAGCATCTAGAAGCATTCATCAGTACTAAACGAATCACCGTCCAACGAAGCTGGGCGTTGAGCACACACGCACACAAATTGCAGTCCAGACAATAATACCAACACGAGATTATGTGATTAATTAGTTTAACATCCAAAGAGCGCGGGAAACATGGACGTGATACCTAAAATTACGCTGAACGGCGTTCAGCGTTAAATGGCGGGAACCGTTTCGCCTCAAGCGCGCAAACTTACCAATTAAATTTACAGTGCTGCCACCTACAACTTTTTTCATACATAGTTGGTTCGAAGTACTTTTCTTATTAATGTCGTCTATGACATTAGCTGCCTGAGATACAGGCTCGAAATTTATTTATTCCTTGAGACGGAGTGGATCATTCAACTATAGTTTTAAATGGGTCAAAACATATTCTCTGAATTTACATCTGAATAGAACAGAACTATTATTTAATTTTCAACAGGCGCACGAAATAATCAAACTAACACTAATGAAATTTTTAAATAGCATTGGGACTATAATAGTCCAATTGTCCTGGCAACAAGGCTAGATTACTTTATTAAGATACATATTTCATATGCAAGATATGTCAATAATCAAAGGAGAAATGTTAGTTTAATTTATAAATTTTATGTAATACTTTTTCGTAAAAGGGGTTCCTTCAAGAAAATTAATACATAAAAATTAGGTTTTTGAGTTTTAAGTTGTAGTTAGTAAAGTTCACAGCGGGTACCGAAGCAATTTTCTAATATCGTAGGAAATTGCTGAACAAGCTTTCCTTAATGAGAAATAGATTTTCTAATATAAATAAATTTTCCCTAGGATTAAATCTAGCTACACAAAATTAAAATTGAAACACTATTAAATATCAAAATATTTTTTAAATTATCAATGTAGCTTCCGAGATACCGATATGAATCCGATTAGTTTGTAAAACTTAACAGCAGCAAAAGCTGACTTTCGGAACGCAGGCCCTTCCCATTTGAAGGATTTGTTGCAATCGCCTCGTTGAGTAAGTGGATTGGCGATAGCAACACCAGGATCTTCGCAATTTAGACGCTATTGCCCTGTGCCGGTCTGTGTCAGTGACATAATGACTTTTGGGCTTAATATACTATAACGACATCCACAAAAGAAAGGAGGTTATAGATAGATTATTATGATTTAACTAAATGTCTTCAAAAATATGTTCACGCCATTCCCAATACTGAGGTAGAAAGTGATCTTTCATTGAAAACAAATGTCTTTAGTGGAAGATTAGTACAACAAGAAAAACAAATTACAAAAGAAAACAAATTAAAAATAATACTGCAACTAGCTCCCTCTAACGGATGAAATGTAACCGACCGATAAGTAATTGATTGCAAAACGAAATACGCAAGGCGCATTTGGCGCCAAATTGTATAAATAATGGCGCCAAAGTATTGTAATAAATTACACAAAATGCAATTAAATATGAAAATAGTATGAATATTTCTTGCCTATATTTTAATGAATGCTGGTAATCAATGCGTGGTAAATCAATTTATTTTAAATTTGTGTATATAATAATATAACATCGACAATCTTTTATAATATGACATTATATTCACAAAAATGTATATGCCATAAATAAATAAAGTAATTTATCCAAAGTTTATATTTAATAAAGCTGATTACAAAAGTACTAACTACTTACAAATTGTTTACAATTTGTTAACAACTAAAACAAATTGATGTTTGCATCAAATATGAAACGCCCCGTAGTTTTGGCCTTCTGTAGCTGTACAAAGCACACTTACTTGGTCGTTAGCGCCTATCTGTCCATGCAAAGAGAGGCAACTTCGCTAGAGATATCTTCACAGCATCTAGAAGCATTCATCAGTACTAAACGAATCACCGTCCAACGAAGCTGGGCGTTGAGCACACACGCACACAAATTGCAGTCCAGACAATAATACCAACACGAGATTATGTGATTAATTAGTTTAACATCCAAAGAGCGCGGGAAACATGGACGTGATACCTAAAATTACGCTGAACGGCGTTCAGCGTTAAATGGCGGGAACCGTTTCGCCTCAAGCGCGCAAACTTACCAATTAAATTTACAGTGCTGCCACCTACAACTTTTTTCATACATAGTTGGTTCGAAGTACTTTTCTTATTAATGTCGTCTATGACATTAGCTGCCTGAGATACAGGCTCGAAATTTATTTATTCCTTGAGACGGAGTGGATCATTCAACTATAGTTTTAAATGGGTCAAAACATATTCTCTGAATTTACATCTGAATAGAACAGAACTATTATTTAATTTTTAACAACTGTGTTTTATTAACAAAACATTATTGTTATACGTTAGAATTTAATCTTCTTATCTCTATGTAATATGCATGATATATTTTTCCTGTTGAATAATATTACATATTCAGTAGTATTTAGTTAGCATATTTCTGCGAATAGAAAACCATTTATTCATAAGCATTTCACGTATTTCACATATTACATAATAGTGAATTAATGGTATTTTGTTTAATTATTAATGTTGCCTAAATCAAAAATCTTTCATTACAATCGAAATGTCAAATATAGTTTTTGGAATATTTTTTATTATTATACTTTGTAAACGGATTGGTATTGCAGTTTTATATACTGCGTACATGAGACTGCACAAGCGTATAACAGGCATACGTCACATGTTTATTTGAAATTTTTCATTGTTAGTACCTAAATTATTGAATCACTTTTATTTTAAAATTTATCATGATTCTGAATATAATTATTTATTTCAATTTGTCTATTATCGGTTTCCGTGGTGTAGCGGTTATCACATCTGCCTAACACGCAGAAGGCCCCCGGTTCGATCCCGGGCGGAAACATACCTTTTGCATTTATTTCTATTGCAATTTCGATACTCCATTCATTTAAATATTATAATAATTAATTTTGAATATTTAGAGCGTTTTCTTTCTTTACTTTTTACTTAATATTATTTTAAAAATTACTGTAACGAAAATTGATAAATTGAAGTAAGTACGATCATTGAAGTCCTGAAAGTATCAAAATTTGTCGAAACTGTTATCTGATAGTTATGTCTTCACGAATATTTCCAGAACCGGGGTTTAAGGAGGTCTAGACAATTAAGTTTATCCGCCCAAGTTTCACCTAAGCTTGTTTGGTACAACATGACAGGTCTGCATATAAAACCAAAAAACCAAGGGTTACTTTACTTTCTCTCCATGTCTGCTGGGTATACTTCAGAATAGCTAATTCAACAGTTACTACAAAATTAAAATACATTTAAAATAAACAACACATAATAAATCATAAGCAGACACATTTGTGATAACTAAAAAAATCGATTCTTTGTCTGTTATTTGCTTTGACACATTGATAAGCTTTCAGCAAGTAATGCATTATTTACATAAACAAAGATTAATTAGTAAATGATCTAATATTGCCTATTTAAATATTCATTTATATATTGCCCTATTCGCAGCCACTAACGATTTGATCAATATTTTTTATTTAGTTACATTCCAAGTTTATGTAGATAAGTTTAATTTCTAACAAAAAAATGTTTATTAACGAAAGAAGAATTAAAAAGTTACTAATTAAATGTTATGTTATTGCCACATCTATTTAAACCATGCATAGTTGGCGATATGGGTAATAGGTGTATTATATTTAGAAATTTGTACTTCTATAATAACAAAATAAATTGGCAATTCTCTAATAGGAAACAAATAAAATAATGATACATTAAGAATCCCAAAAGCGCCATCTATGTAGTTATTAAAATATAATCTTTAATGAACTTGTTAATTGTACTATAATAGTTATAATGATTAACACTAGATGTCTCTTTGCATCAAGTCATGATTCTGTCACCTTAGTTTAATTTTCGAATAAATATTGAAATACATTACAAATGCCAACCATGATCACACAATAAAAATAAATGACCTTTCAATGCTAACCCTTTTCCAAGATGCAAGTATTTATGTAAAAACCAGTAGTCGCCGTAGTTGGGCCAGCAAACACTAGATGCCGCTGTTGACTATGAATGTTATTTTCTGTCAAAATAAGTATCTATATGTTTATTACTAAGAATAACATAAAACAAAAAATCTATGTAGATATTTGAGATTTTGTCATCCTTAAGCGGTTAAATAGATCGCCTTAAGAATTATTATTATGCCAAATCAAATTTGTAGATTAGTTTTTCCTTACAATGTTACTAGTGAATAATAATGATAGTTTGCTTGCAAAATTTCTAAAAATTTATGGCATTTCAATCGTAATCAACTTTATAACATAGCTGATAGAACTATATATTAATCAAAAAGCCTTAATTAAAAAATAATAGAAAACTGGCTTGCAATCGTATCGTCAGGGACTTCGACCAAATCTTTTGAATCCACATTCCAACAGCGCTTGTTAGTTAACCTAAAAAATCTTAGAATCTTATTCAACTTTGCAAATTCATTAGCAGAAACATTCCTCATAGGGATCGAACCAAGTCTCTTGTAAAGATTCTGATCAACCACTAATACGACTATCTAGGATAAAGAAACAACGACATTCCAATGTCATCATTTCTTTCGTCAATGAAACATTCACGTGATTCACCTTTTTTCGTAACAAAAGAGGTTATGGTGAAAAATGGCGAAATATCCCTTCCAACTTTACTTTTCCCGAAGTAAAATGGCCGATTCGAACTTTAGTGAAAGGAATAATATATATAATGTAAGTGAAAGGAATAACGTTTAAGTGTGTCGCTCAGAAATAATCAATCGTCAACTCACGTATATAATGTGGTGAAGTATAGATAAAGGGACTTTCTTAAATGTATATCAACTTTTAATAGATAGAACAGGCGATTGAATTCAAAAAGTCTGCATTAGAGAAAATGTTTTCTTCCACTTCACACTAGATGGCACTAAAAACATTTTAGCAATTAACCTTTTCAGAGTGTAGAAAATATCATCTCCTAGGCATATGCCTCTCCCATAATAAATGGTATTTGCCACAATATTTACCCTCGGTAAATGTCTCTATGCCTCTGTCTATCGGCTATCATATCACTAGACGCAGCCTTTCGGCAACAATCTCTTTCTATATGGTTTCATATGTTTTTTCTGCCATCTAGCGATCGATTTTTAAAACTTTCCTTTAGTCTAATTAAACTCACGACGTAGAGTAAAATTTTTACATTTGAGTATGTAAAATAATTCATTATACGAATGCACTAAAACAGCAGTTGGACATGTGTCGATGATTTGTTAAGTGTACCACCACTAATCCGGAATCGATGACCACAACGACGACCGATTGAGAAGGAGTAACACAACGTAAAATAACTTTATTTTAATTAGTTTTGTTCTCCTTAAATTTACTTAATATTAATCAGGTATCCACACTTCTGTACATAAGATCTTGTTATTAAACTTGTTCCTTAAATAAATACATTACATACATAGATAAATACATACATATAAATATATATCACATAAATTGCTCTGATCCCTAAGTATGCAACCTCAGCACTTGCATTATGCTATCAGAAACAATGAAGGTACCACAAACACCCAGAACCGAGGAAATGTAGAAAAAGTGTTTTCTATATCGACCCAACTGGAAGTCGAACCCGGGACCTCAGAACTGGCGAATCCACGAAAACCGTTGTGTTCGCGACTATGATCTTCCTTTCCTTTTATTTAGAAAACGGGTGGGAGCGATCAACTCATTCTTAAGGTTTACTGTCTTAAATGTGTTCAATAATCATTTACTATAACCCCACTAAGAAAAATGCATTTTCTAAATTTCCTCGGGTCTGGGTGTGTGTGGTACCTTCGTTGTTTCTGAATGCATAACACAAGCTGTTTACTTTAGGATCTATGTATGTATGTTGTATGTATGTATTTAAAGAACAATTTTAATAACAGGATAATATGTAGTTAAGTTTTATACCTAATTAATATTAAGTAAATTTAAGTAGGACAAAACTAATTAAAATAATGTAAAGTTGGTGGTCGTCGTGACAATATTGAACACTAAGGCCGCTATAGGCTCACCACCTGTCACGTTGTCTCAAAATATCTCCGGCGTCAAGTGAACAAAGATATTGTCTCGTCCTCTGTTTACCCTACTATTGGGTGCAGTAATGCATGAAGATAAAAAGGTATAATAACGATATCTGTTAATCACTCGTAGATATTAAAGCGGCAATTAATGAAAACTTTGACATTTCACATTATTTTCTCACTTTTAATAAAAAAAAATATCTTCACGCAATTCCCAATACAGGGGTAGACAGAGGTCAAGTCCAGGCAATTAAGTCGCTTAGACCCACCTTCCACCGAAGATATTTTCGGGACAACGTGACAGGTGGTGAGCCCGTCGCCGCTTTTATGTCCAAGCCAACGATGAAATTCGTACATAAGGTTTTGAACAACTCATTAGTACTGCCACCTGGGGATCGAACTCGGGTCTCTCGACTCGAAATTACGACCACCCAACAACTCGGCTATCGTGACTTTTTTTAATATTAATGAATTATTAATTACAGACCACACTGAGCGTTGTAATAACAAATCGTTGTAAATAAAACATTTATTGTAATAATAAATAAATACTTGCGTAGACAGGGACAACATCACATACGTTGCTCTGATCCCAAAGTGAGTAGCTTAAGCACTTGTATTATGGAATCAGAAACAATACTAAAAGCACTCAGACCCGGGATGTTGTACAAAAAGTGTTTTTTCCTCAACATCACATACATTGCTCTGATCCCAAAGTGAGTAGCTTAAGCACTTGTATTATGGAATCAGAAACTGTACCAAAAGCACTCAGACCCGGGATGTTGTACAAAAAGTGGTTTTTACTCAACATCACATACGTTGCTCTGATCCCTAAATGAGTAGCTTAAGCACTTGTATTATGGAATCAGAAACAATACCAAAAGCACTCAGACCCGGGATGTTGTACAAAAAGTGGTTTTTCCTCAACATCATATACATTGCTCTGATCCCAAAGTGAGTAGCTTAAGCACTTGTGTTATGGAATCAGAAACAATACCAAAAGCACTCAGACCCGGGATGTTGTATAAAAAGTGGTTTTTCCTCAACATCATATACATTGCTCTGATCCCAAAATGAGTAGCTTAAGCACTTGTATTATGGAATCAGAAACAATACCAAAAGCACTCAGACCCGGGATGTTGTACAAAAAGTGGTTTTTCCTCAACATCACATACATTGCTCTGATCCCAAAGTGAGTAGCTTAAGCACTTGTATTATGGAATCAGAAACAATACCAAAAGCACTCAGACCCGGGATGTTGTACAAAAAGTGGTTTTTCCTCATTGTAAACCCGTGTGTACGGTCCTCGTTCACGGAGGCCTTCATAATACATTGATAGTTATGAGTTTTTACAAACTTATCCGCCTGTTGAAGTCCACTGCATTTCTCTCCGATTCTCCCTTATGGGAGGATTTGCCATCCGCCTGGCAAGATGTTTGCCGTGCGGTATGCGATGTGTATGATTTTAGCGAATAAAGGTCTCTCTCTCTCTCCCTCTCAATGTATATAAATCGTACATAAGTTTTGATAAAAAAACCCATTTGTACGAGTGTACCTTCTGGGGATCGAACCAAGGTCTCTTGACTCGAAGTCCGACATCACACTCCGACATCAAGTCCGACATCACACATCGAATCATTTGGCCACCGTGACTAAAAAGGGCTAGTCAGATGTATCAACAATTTATTCCTTGCGACTCCCATTTCACCGGATTGACAGGTGGCAAGCTCCTCACCGTCATAATGATTAAAAATAAGAATACGACAAGGAACACAGGAGTGCGGCGACAGGCTCACCACCTGTCACGCCCCAAAGACGCCTTCACGCAATTCCCAATACAGGTGTACACAGAGGTCTAGTCTAGTCAATTTACTCCCCCGAATCCACCTGATATTATCGGGACAACGTGACAGGTGGTGAGCCCGTCGCCGTCTTTACGTCCATGCCAACGTAGATAAGATTTAAAAATGCATTGGTTAAAAACGAGCCTGTCACCAGGGGATCGAACTCGGTTCTATTGACTCGAAATTCCGACCACCCAAGCACTCGGCTATCGTGACTTAAAAAATTATCTAATTTATCGTGAGACTATTTATTTGTCTAGACCTCTGTTCAACCTAGTATTGTGTTAACCAAGTTAAGTTGTTAACAGTAACAGTGCACAAATTAACGAAATGATGAAATAACATTAAAAAATGCCACGCGCTTTCGTTGTGTGCGTTATCTACTCACACGTGTGTACACGTTCGGGCGTGTGTGGGTGGCCCTGTGTTGCAATCCCTGAAATAGGACGGACCCAGCTACTAATACACGACAGACAACGACAGACCCGGGATGTTGTATAAAAGTGGTTTTTCTCAACATCACATACATTGCTCTGATCCCAAAGTGAGTAGCTTACACTTGTATTATGGAATCAGAAACAATACCAAAAGCACTTCAGACCCGGGATGTTGTATAAAAGTGGTTTTTCTCAACATCACATACGTTGTTTGATCCCAAAGTGAGTGGCTTAAGCACTTGTGTTATGGAATCAGAAACAATACCAAAAGCACTTCAGACCCGGGATGTCGTACAAAAAGTGGTTTTTCTCAACATCACATACGTTGCTCTGATCCCAAAGTGAGTAGCTTACACTTGTATTATGGAATCAGAAACAATACCAAAAGCACTCAGACCCGGGATGTTGTATAAAAGTGGTTTTTCTCAACATCACATACGTTGCTCTGATCCCAAAATGAGTAGCTTAAGCACTTGTATCATGGAATCAGAAACAATACCAAAAGCACTTCAGACCTGGGATGTTGTACAAAAAGTGGTTTTTCCTCAACATCACATACGTTGCTCTGATCCCAAAGTGAGTAGCTTAAGCACTTGTATTATGGAATCAGAAACAATACCAAAAGCACTCAGACCCGGGATGTTGTACAAAAAGTGGTTTTTCCTCAACATCACATACGTTGCTCTGATCCCAAAGTGAGTAGCTTAAGCACTTGTATTATGGAATCAGAAACAATACCAAAAGCACTCAGACCCGGGATGTTGTACAAAAAGTGGTTTTTCTCAACATCACATACATTGCTCTGATCCCAAAGTGAGTAGCTTACACTTGTATTATGGAATCAGAAACAATACCAAAAGCACTCAGACCCGGGATGTTGTACAAAAAGTGGTTTTTCCTCAACATCACATACGTTGCTCTGATCCCAAAATGAGTAGCTTAAGCACTTGTGTTATGGAATCAGAAACAATACCAAAAGCACTTCAGACCCGGGATGTCGTACAAAAAGTGGTTTTTCTCAACATCACATACATTGCTCTGATCCCAAAATGAGTAGCTTAAGCACTTGTATCATGGAATCAGAAACAATACCAAAAGCACTTCAGACCTGGATGTTGTACAAAAAGTGGTTTTTCTCAACATCACATACATTGCTCTGATCCCAAAGTGAGTAGCTTAAGCACTTGTGTTATGGAATCAGAAACAATACCAAAAGCACTCAGACCCGGGATGTTGTATAAAAAGTGGTTTTTCCTCAACATCATATACATTGCTCTGATCCCAAAATGAGTAGCTTAAGCACTTGTATTATGGAATCAGAAACAATACCAAAAGCACTCAGACCCGGGATGTTGTACAAAAAGTGGTTTTTCCTCAACATCACATACATTGCTCTGATCCCAAAGTGAGTAGCTTAAGCACTTGTATTATGGAATCAGAAACAATACCAAAAGCACTCAGACCCGGGATGTCGTACAAAAAGTGGTTTTTCCTCAACATCACATACGTTGCCTGATCCCAAAGTGAGTGGCTTAAGCACTTGTGTTATGGAATCAGAAACAATACCAAAAGCACTTCAGACCCGGGATGTTGTATAAAAGTGGTTTTTCTCAACATCACATACGTTGCTCTGATCCCAAAATGAGTAGCTTAAGCACTTGTGTTATGGAATCAGAAACAATACCAAAAGCACTTCAGACCTGGATGTTGTACAAAAAGTGGTTTTTCTCAACATCACATACGTTGTTTGATCCCAAAGTGAGTAGCTTACACTTGTATTATGGAATCAGAAACAATACCAAAAGCACTCAGACCCGGGATGTCGTACAAAAAGTGGTTTTTCCTCAACATCATATACATTGCTCTGATCCCAAAATGAGTAGCTTAAGCACTTGTATCATGGAATCAGAAACAATACCAAAAGCACTTCAGACCCGGGATGTTGTATAAAAGTGGTTTTTCTCAACATCACATACGTTGCCTGATCCCAAAGTGAGTAGCTTACACTTGTATTATGGAATCAGAACAATACCAAAAGCACTCAGACCCGGGATGTTGTATAAAAGTGGTTTTTCCTCAACATCATATACATTGCTCTGATCCCAAAGTGAGTAGCTTACACTTGTATTATGGAATCAGAAACAATACCAAAAGCACTCAGACCCGGGATGTTGTATAAAAGTGGTTTTTCCTCAATATCACATACATTGCTCTGATCCCAAAGTGAGTAGCTTACACTTGTATTATGGAATCAGAAACAATACCAAAAGCACTCAGACCCGGATGTTGTACAAAAAGTGGTTTTTCCTCAACATCACATACGTTGTTTGATCCCAAAGTGAGTAGCTTAAGCACTTGTATTATGGAATCAGAAACAATACCAAAAGCACTCAGACCCGGGATGTCGTACAAAAAGTGGTTTTTCTCAACATCACATACGTTGTTTGATCCCAAAGTGAGTAGCTTAAGCACTTGTGTTATGGAATCAGAAACAATACCAAAAGCACTTCAGACCCGGGATGTCGTACAAAAAGTGGTTTTTCTCAACATCACATACGTTGTTTGATCCCAAAGTGAGTAGCTTAAGCACTTGTGTTATGGAATCAGAAACAATACCAAAAGCACTTCAGACCTGGATGTTGTACAAAAAGTGGTTTTTCCTCATTGTAAACCCGTGTGTACGGTCCTCGTTCACGGAGGCCTTCATAATACATTGATAGTTATGAGTTTTTACAAACTTATCCGCCTGTTGAAGTCCACTGCATTTCTCTCCGATTCTTCCTTATGGGAGGATTTGCCATCCGCCTGGCAAGATGTTTGCCGTGTGGTATGCGATGTGTATGATTTTAGCGAATAAAGGTCTCTCTCTCTCTCCCTCTCAATGTATATAAATCGTACATAAGTTTTGATAAATAAACCCATTTGTACGAGTGTACCTTCTGGGGATCGAACCAAGGTCTCTTGACTCGAAGTCCGACATCACACTCCGACATCAAGTCCGACATCACACATCGAATCATTTGGCTATCGTGACTAAAAATATTTAATTTAACAAAATGCCATTCCAGAGATGCCTTGACCCCAACTGTTGTAAAAATTCTACTCCTAGATTACCTAGTAATTATATGAACAATTATAATATATAACGTATATATTATAATTATACTTATAATATAATATATGGGAATTGCGTGAAGATATTTGTAATATCTAATATATTGTCTTGATGTACATTAATTTCAGACATCAGTCATGTGACGACATTTCAGTCATCATTAGATTAGTTATTAGATAACAGAATAAATTTATTTTTTCAGATTAAAATAGTCACGATAGCCGAGTGGTTGGGCGGTCGGAATTTAGAGTCAATAGACCGGAGTTCGATCCCCAGGTGGCAGGCTCACCACCTGTCTCGTTGTCCCAAAATATCTTCGGTGGAAGGTGGGTCAAAGGGACTTAATTGTCTAAACTAGACCTCTGTCTACCCCTGTATTGGGAATTGCGTGAAGATATTTATATTTACTTATTTTTATATTTATTTACATACTACGAAGACACGATAGCCGTGTAGTGAGTGATGGGAATTCGAGACAAGAGACCTGAGTTCGTTGCCCAGGTGGCAGGCTCGTAACCAATGGGTTATTTCAAAAACTCATGTACGATTTATATCGTTGGACATAAAGACGGCGACGGGCTCACCACCTGTCTCGTTGTCCCAAAATATCTTCACGCAATTCCCAATACAGGTGTACACAGAGGTCTAGTCTAGTCAATTTACTCCCCCGAATCCACCTGATATTATCGGGACAACGTGACAGCTGGTGAGCCTGTCGCCGTCTTTACGTCCATGCCAACGTAGATAAGATTTAAAAATGCATTGGTTAAAAACGAGCCTGTCACCAGGGGATCGAACTCGGTTCTATTGACTCGAAATTCCGACCACCCAAGCACTCGGCTATCGTGACTTAAAAAATTATCTAATTTATCGTGAGACTATTTATTTGTCTAGACCTCTGTCTACCCCTGTATTGGGAATTGCGTGAAGATATTTATATTTACTTATTTTATATTTATTTACATACTACGAAGACACGATAGCCGTGTAGTGAGTGATGGGAATTCGAGACAAGAGACCTGAGTTCGTTGCCCAGGTGGCAGGCTCGTACCAATGGGTTTTAAAAACTTATGTACGAATATCGTTGGCTTGGACATAAAGACGGCGACGGGCTCACCACCTGTCTCGTTGTCCCAAAATATCTTCGGTGGAAGGTGGGTCAAAGGGACTTAATTGTCTAAACTAGACCTCTGTCTACCCCTGTATTGGGAATTGCGTGAAGATATTTATATTTACTTATTTTTATATTTATTTACATACTACGAAGACACGATAGCCGTGTAGTGAGTGATGGGAATTCGAGACAAGAGACCTGAGTTCGTTGCCCAGGTGGCAGGCTCGTACCAATGGGTTTTAAAAACTTATGTACGAATATCGTTGGCTTGGACATAAAGACGGCGACGGGCTCACCACCTGTCTCGTTGTCCCAAAATATCTTCGGTGGAAGGTGGGTCAAAGGGACTTAATTGTCTAAACTAGACCTCTGTCTACCCCTGTATTGGGAATTGCGTGAAGATATTTGTAATATCTAATATATTGTCTTGATGTACATTAATTTCAGACATCAGTCATGTGACGACATTTCAGTCATCATTAGATTAGTTATTAGATAACAGAATAAATTTATTTTTTCAGATTAAAATAGTCACGATAGCCGAGTGGTTGGGCGGTCGGAATTTAGAGTCAATAGACCGGAGTTCGATCCCCAATTGGTAGGCTCGTACCAATGGGTTTTTTAAAAACTTATGTACGAATATCGTTGGCTTGGACATAAAGACGGCGACGGGCTCACCACCTGTCTCGTTGTCCCAAAAATATCTTCGGTGGAAGGTGGGTCAAAGGGACTTAATTGTCTAAACTAGACCTCTGTCTACCCCTGTATTGGGAATTGCGTTAAGATATTTGTAATATCTAATATATTGTCTTGATGTACATTAATTTCAGACATCAGTCATGTGACGACATTTCAGTCATCATTAGATTAGTTATTAGATAACAGAATAAATTTATTTTTTCAGATTAAAATAGTCACGATAGCCGAGTGGTTGGGCGGTCGGAATTTAGAGTCAATAGACCGGAGTTCGATCCCCAGGTGGCAGGCTCGTACCAATAGGTTTTTTCAAAAACTTACATACGAGTTATATCATTGGCTTGGACATAAAGACGGCGATGGGCTCACCACCTGTCTCGTTGTCCCAAAAATATCTTCGGTGGAAAGTGGGTCAAAGAGACTTAATTGTCTAGACTGGACCTCTGTCTACCCCTGTATTGGGAATTGCGTGAAGATATTTATATTTACTTATTTTTATATTTATTTACATACTACGAAGACACGATAGCCGTGTAGTGAGTGATGGGAATTCGAGACAAGAGACCCGAGTTCGTTGCCCAGGTGGCAGGCTCGTAACCAATGGGTTATTTCAAAAACTCATGTACGATTTATATCGTTGGACATAAAGACGGCCAGTACAGCGAGAATGCTTGGATCTTAGCTTAATGAATATGGCCGCTAGTTAGTTCTTGTTTTTGTTTTTTTTTTTTTAATGAAAAACAGATCGAGTACTATACGAAGACGGTAGGCAGGTTCCGTATCTTAAAATTCTTCTTTTTCTTTAGTTTTTCCTGTACACTGTACTATTTCCCATTTTTTAAATTATATATTTTTTTAATTTTGCTTTCGTATATTTAAATAAGCATGATTTTTACATTCTTTTTCATATATAAGTTAAAATACATATTTTCTTTGTTCCTTTTTGACAAATTACTAAAAATTTATCTAAATTATTACAAAGATATCAAATCAAAATCTAAAATATATGAGAGAAGTTTTTATTACATAATTTAAAATTATAATCCATCCATAATCCGTCTCTGGTATCAAAACTTTAAAAAGATTGTTTGCATCTTTTTAGTTACAATTTTAGGTCACTTGTCTGCCTGTGTGCGTGAAGGTATACGTCTATGATAATTCTATTAAAAAGATAACAATATAATCTTGTAAGAGATTTTTATTTTTTTCTGTTTACACTTATAAAATATTTATTGCTAATTATTCATCACATTTGATGAATCATTTCATGAATAATTACAGCGTGGTAACGGTGTAAGAATATTGCCACTCCCTTACTTCCCGTGGATCTTGTAAGAGGCGACTAAGTGAAACAGTCTTGAATATCCTCTAAGGTTCGAAACCAGGTCGGGTCAATATAGAATAAGTATTTTTTACATTGTCTCTGGTCTGGGTGTCTTTGGTATCTTGGTTTTTTTTTATAGATATGGGAGGCAAACGAACAGGTGGCTCACGTGATGGTAAGTGATTACAGAATTGGTGGAGGGGGGGTGTGTGGGCCTCCGGTTACATGCACTCACCAGACGAAACGCAGAAGTTTGTTAGACTTCTACTTCACGCCGGTATTCTGTGAGGTCGTGGTACTTCCCCGGTCGAGCCGGCCCATTCATGCAACAACAAAAGCTGATGCCTCTCTACCACTGTTAAAGCTTCAGCTACTTATTATTACTATTTATTAGTACGTCGTAGAAGTCACGATAGCTGAGTGGTCACGTAGGGGTGGTCGGTATTTCGAGTCGAGAGACCCGAGTTCGATCCCCAGGTGGCAGGCTCGTACCAATGGGTTTTTAAAAACTTATGTACGCATTATATCATTGGCTTGGACATAAAGACGGCGACGGGCTCACCACCTGTCTCGTTGTCCCAAAAATATCTTCGGTGGAAAGTGGGTCAAAGAGACTTAATTGTCTAGGCTTGACCTCTGTCTACCCCTGTATTGGGAATTGCGTGAAGATATTTATATTTACTTATTTTTATATTTATTTACATACTACGAAGACACGATAGCCGTGTAGTGAGTGATGGGAATTCGAGACAAGAGACCTGAGTTCGTTGCCCAGGTGGCAGGCTCGTAACCAATGGGTTATTTCAAAACTCATGTACGATTTATATCGTTGGACATAAAGACGGCCAGTACAGCGAGAATGCTTGGATCTTAGCTTAATGAATATGGCCGCTAGTTAGTTCTTGTTTTTGTTTTTTTTTTTTTTAATGAAAAACAGATCGAGTACTATACGAAGACGGTAGGCAGGTTCCGTATCTTAAAATTCTTCTTTTTCTTTAGTTTTTCCTGTACACTGTACTATTTCCCATTTTTTAAATTATATATTTTTTTAATTTTGCTTTCGTATATTTAAATAAGCATGATTTTTACATTCTTTTTCATATATAAGTTAAAATACATATTTTCTTTGTTCCTTTTTGAAAAATTACTAAAAATTTATCTAAATTATTACAAAGATATCAAATCAAAATCTAAAATATATGAGAGAAGTTTTTATTACATAATTTAAAATTATAATCCATCCATAATCCGTCTCTGGTATCAAAACTTTAAAAAGATTGTTTGCATCTTTTTAGTTACAATTTTAGGTCACTTGTCTGCCTGTGTGCGTGAAGGTATACGTCTATGATAATTCTATTAAAAAGATAACAATATAATCTTGTAAGAGATTTTTATTTTTTTCTGTTTACACTTATAAAATATTTATTGCTAATTATTCATCACATTTGATGAATCATTTCATGAATAATTACAGCGTGGTAACGGTGTAAGAATATTGCCACTCCCTTACTTCCCGTGGATCTTGTAAGAGGCGACTAAGTGAAACAGTCTTGAATATCCTTATGGAAACCTAAAGATAGCGGGATAACCATCTCTAAAAATTTCAGATAAAAAAAATCAGACCGAAGAATGGCAGTAGCGTCCGAGGTGCAAGTGGTCTGGTACTGCGATCGCCAATCCGCTTGCCAAGCGTGGCGATTATGGCAAATCCTCCCTATGGGAGAGGCCTGTGTCCTGCAGTGGACTTCAACAGGCCGTTATGTATGTATTTATGTATGTATGTATTCATTTGGTATCTTGGTTTTTTTTATAGATATGGGAGGCAAACGAACAGGTGGCTCACGTGATGGTAAGTGATTACAGAATTGGTGGAGGGGGGGTGTGTGGGCCTCCGGTTACCTGCACTCACCAGACGAAACGCAGAAGTTTGTTAGACTTCTACTTCACGCCGGTATTCTGTGAGGTCGTGGTACTTCCCCGGTCGAGCCGGCCCATTCATGCAACAACAAAAGCTGATGCCTCTCTACCACTGTTAAAGCTTCAGCTACTTATTATTACTATTTATTAGTACGTCGTAGAAGTCACGATAGCTGAGTGGTCACGTAGGGGTGGTCGGTATTTCGAGTCGAGAGACCCGAGTTCGATCCCCAGGTGGCAGGCTCGTACCAATGGGTTTTTTCAAAACCTATACGATTGGCTTGGACATAGAGTCGGCGACGGGCTCACCACCACCTTGTTCCGAAACATCTTCGGGACTCTTCACATCTCTTCTGTTTATTAAATAATTTTTTTAAATCTTATATTTTTTTATAATCTTAAAAAAAGATTGACCAAAAAAAGGATACCTACGGAGTTTCATTCGCCTGTCTCCTCAGTCAGAAGAACCTCGTTTCGAAACTGACTAACTTGTTCCGTTGCTCCCTCTTACGCCTCTTTAAGTGGGTGGTATATTCATCGTAGCCCCATGGTAGGTTCGTTTCACTACAATGTTAGGAGGGCGATGTTCCTAATACCATCAAGGCCGCTCACAATACAGGCCGGGGGTCAGTGTGCTGCCTATTGGCCAATCAATTTCTAAGAGGTTATATATTGTATGCTAATTGTATGTCTGGCCGATGAATTCACTTTTATGTTCGTATATGTAATTTAACGCGTTGAAATAGAGTATGTTAAAACAGCTTCAATACATGCATAGATAGGAACAACATTATGTTTATGTAATATTTTTGTATTTGCCACATTATTTAAGATCTCTCTCCTTTTATTTAACTGCACTGCTAATACATTTTATTTCTGTTTAGCCTGATGGTTGACTGGTAGAGAATGCCACTTGGTATTAAGTCCGCCATATGTACTACACTGTGCATTGAAGCTTAAATAAATAAATAAATAAATAAACATCATATACATTGCTTCGATCCCAAAGTATGTACTAAAGCAATTGGGTTATGAAATCAGAGACTTACACTCGATAAGATGTAAAAAAACTGATTTTCTACATTGTCTTCAATCGAACCCGGAAGCTGAGAGCCGGTGGCATCATTAAAACTATTGTAGCATAACTTATTAGTTATCATTATCATCTAGGACGACCTCCATGGACGAGTGGCGTCCACACCGCTTTAATCGTGTCGCCAGCTCTGAATTCAGGTTCAATTCTCGGACTGATCAAAGTAGAAAACCACTTTTTCTACATTTTGTCAGAAGAAACGAAGGTGCCACCAACAGTCAGAGTGTTTGTAGTACATTCTTTGTTTCTTATGCTACAACATAATATTTATTACTATAGCTAAAGTTACTTTTGGATCGGAGATAGGCACTTCTAGCACTGTATATTCTGTGGCATAGAGCCGTCTGAATACAATTTAAATAATTTAAAATTTCCGTTCAAACTGACTCATAAACGTAATACTAAACATTGTTTACATAAGCGTTACAATTTAAAGTAATCCCTTCTTAATACCAGATCATGTCGGTATATCACAACAGAAATTTTAATAGCCATTATTTTCAACACGACCTCCTTTCTAAATATTCGGAAAAATACAACATATTTCGTAACTATGTGTATCAAAATAAGGCGCTCAAACAACGAGGTTTAGTGGCAAATAAGTTCATACCATTTCACGTTGGAAATACCTCATCCCTACTACGGCACAGCGTGGGTCTGACACACTTTCGCTAGAACCGAACTAACGTAACCACAAAGCTAAAACTGAAGCGGACAGTTCTGGCTTTTCAAGACAGACAGAAAATAAAAATATCTTCACGCCATTCGCGATACTAGGGTAGACAGAGGTCTAGACAATTAAATACTTTAGATTAACCGTTCACCGAAGACAAGTTTCGGGACGTGTCAGTTGGTGAGCCTGTTCCCGTTTTTTATGTCCAAGATATAAATCGTATATAAAAGAAAATATCTTCTCGCTATTCTCGATACAGAGGTAGACAGAGATCTAAACAATTATGTTCTTTCGGCTCCCTATCCACCGAAGATATTTATGGGACAACGTGACAGGCGATTAGTCCTGTATAATTCGTACATATTGAAAAACCCATTGGTACAAACCTGCTACCTGGGGATCGAACTCGGGTCTCTTGACCCAAACACTAATCACCCAACCACTCAGCTGTAATGGCTGTCTTCTACGTAAGTATATTTCGTGTAACTGAGCATAGATTAAACATTATACATACATAGGTATACAAGCATTCATAGATAGGGCGACTACCTCCCTGGACGAGGTTTCAGCTCTGTGATCCCAGTTTCGATGCCCGGATGGTATTTGTGGTACTTTGGTAACGATTTCATAACTCAAGTGCATTAGCTTTTTGTTTCGGAATCAGATCAGTGGATGTGATGTTATCCCGTGATAATGATTTTGGTATTATAATTTTTTTAAAAAGAAAAAGGTAAATAAGAAAAAAAGTAAATATTTATTATTAGTAATCTTCACGCACAATTCAGGATTGGCTTAACATTAGCTTGGACATTAATGTGGCGATAGGCTCACCACCTAACACGTTATCCCAATAGGCTTCGTTGGAAAGTGAGTCGAAAGGACGTCATTTTCTAGACCAACAGGCTATCCCCCGGAATAAGAAATTATGTGAATATATTCAAAATATAAAAATAAGACAAATCTTCCGCCAATCCCAATTCTGGGGTAGACAGAGGTCTAGGCAATGAAGTCTACTAATAATACATATCTTATTATCCCGATAAAAGTCACGATAGCCGAGTGATTGGGTGGTCGGAATATCGAGTCCAGACACCCGAGTTAGATAACCCAGGTGGCAGGCTCGTACTAATGGGTTTTTTATGAACTTATGTACGAATTATAGCGTAGGCTTGGACATAAAGACGGCGACGGGCTCACCACCTGTCACGTTGTCCCGAAAATATCTTCGGTGGAAGGTGGGTCAAAGGTACTTAATTGTCTAGACTAGACCTCCGTCTACCCCTGTATAGGGAATTGCGAGAAGATTTTTTTTCATTATCCCATTTTTGCCGTCGACTAGGCAACCCCAGTCAGATTGAATACGATAATATTTGTGTGTGACTGTACAATTAATTAACACACAGTCTAGTGAACTATTTCTATAATACAATGTTTCTAAAATAATCGGATATCTTCATAAATTAAACTAAGTCACGATAGCCGAGTTGTTTGGTGGTCGGAATTTCGAGTCGAGAGACCCGAGTTCGATCCCCAGGTGGCAGTACCAATGAGTTTTTCAAAAACTTATGTACGAATTTCATCGTTGGCTTGGACATAAAAGGCGGCGACGGGCTCACCACCTGTCACGTTGTCCTGAAAATATCTTCGGTGGAAGGTGGGTCAAAGGTACTTAATTGTCTAGACTAGACCTCCGTCTACCCCTATATAGGGAATTGCGAAAAGATTTTTTTTTCATTATCCCAATTTTTTTGCCGTCGACTAGGCAACCCCAGTCAGATTGAATACGATAATATTTGTGTGTGACTGTACAATTAATTAACACACAGTCTAGTGAACTATTTCTATAATATAATGTTTCTAAAATAATCGGATATCTTCATAAATTAAACTAAGTCACGATAGCCGAGTTGTTGGGTGGTCGGAATTTCGAGTCGAGAGACCCGAGTTCGATCCCCAGGTGGCAGTACCAATGAGTTTTTCAAAAACTTATGTACGAATTTCATCGTTGGCTTGGACATAAAAGGCGGCGACGGGCTCACCACCTGTCACGTTGTCCCGAAAATATCTTCGGTGGAAGGTGGGTCAAAGGGACTTAATTGTCTAGACTTGACCTCTGTCTACCCCTGTATTGGGAATTGCGTGAAGATTTTTTTATTTTATTTACAACATAGATTATAATTACTCTAATTAAAAATAAAAAAAATCTAATTTAAAATTCACGCCGTCTCTTCCTGAGGTAAGTGTAAATGAGGTACGTAAGAGGTGACTTAGGGAGACGCCATGGAAATGCAAATGGCTACCGACGGATGGCGGGAAAACATTTCGAAAAATATCAGAACAATATTCAGCAGACCGGTGACGGGCAGCAGTACAAGATGTCTGGTAATGCGATCGCCAAACCGCTTACTAAGCTTGGCGATTATAGCAAACCTTCCCGTACCAGAGTATCCTATGTCCTATGTCCTGCAGTGGACTTATACAGACCGTTGTAATGATTAATGTAAATATAAAAAAAATATTTTTAATAAATTTGAAACGTTTTCTTTTATCATATTTAACTAAAACACCTAATGGGAAGACTAAATTACTGTATGATTAAAGAATTTCATAATTTTTCTGACGTAATATTACATAAAATTAACTTATTTATTTAATTTATTATATTTTTTAAATCTTTTTATATATGTATATGTTTGTTTTAGTGTAGTACAATGTACTTTTTGTACTGCAATTAACATGTATTTCTGCGATATTGCATCATGAATGTCGTTAACATATAACTACGGAGACTCGGAGTGTCAACAAAGGTAGAACGTCACAACATCAAAGACATTTCGACGACGGACTGTATATTGTCTGCGTTTCGTGGTCATTTATGGTGGGAAGGACAAGTAGTCAATGTAGAATGATACTGGCAGAATTATATCAAAAGAGGTAATAAAATAAAAGAGAAAAAGAAATTGACCAAAATCCGACTTTCAGCCCAATTTATCGGTGACTGCACAAAAGCTGTAACAGCATAAAATGCTAAAAAAATAATCGTATTTAAATAACAATCGTGCACACAAATATTTTAAATTCATAACAAGATCGTTCCAATCACATCATTAAATTAAATTAAATACTCTAGTTTTAGTTTAGAAGACGAGAAAAGCGATTTTTTTGTGCTTAATTGAAGATAATCAATCTTTGATTATGAATTTATTACACCATAACGATTACGTTCGATGTGATCGTGTGTGTGTGAGAGCACTACAATGGCTATAAACAAAATATTTTATATACGACCATATAATCGTTATGATAGCCGACGGGTTGGGTGGTCGTAATTTCGAGTCAAGAGACCCATGATCAATGCCCAGGTGGCAGGCTCGTACCAATGGGTTTTTTCATAAAATTATGTACGAATTACATCGTTGGCTTGGACATAGAGACGGCGACGGAGTCACCACCTGCCACGATGTCCCAAAATATGTTCGGCGGAAGGAGAGTCAAAAAGACTTAAACGTTTAGGCTAGACCTCTGTCTACCCCTGTATGGGGAATTGCGTTAGACTATTTAATTTTAATATTTTTTTTTATTTAAACTACAGTAATCGTACCGAAAACCTTTCTACATATCTTCTATAATCTACCAACATACACGATACACTATTCGTCATTTTCCAAAACCTGTGTGGTCTGCGGCGACGAGCTCATCACCTGTCAAATTATCCCAAATAGTATTCGATGCAAGGTGGGATAGGACCTCTGTCTGCCCCATGATTGGTATGCGTGAGGATATTTATTACATTTATGCAATCAATAAACGCGCATTATCGTTTCCTTTGTCTCCTACTATTTCCTCATCCCGGTACCAGGCGCCCATAACAATCTAGCGGTACGGATGACATTAGGAGTGCGAAGCTCGCGACGGCCTCCCGCTCGCGAAAGTGAGAGTGGGCACGTACGGTTGCGTAATGCCGCTCGCGTCGCTGCCGCCCTGGTACTGAAGCCTCGATACGACTATTCGAGTTATGGTAGACGTGTGTCTGTTTTGTTGTATTTTTGCTTAGCGCGCCTACTTTTATAGTTAGTAAATAAATAAATAAATAAATATAAATATAAATATCTTTACGCAATTCCCAATACTGGGGTTGACAGAGGCCTAGTCTAGACAATTAAGTACCTTTGACCCACCTTCCACCGAAGATATTTTCGAGACAACGTGACAGGTGGTGAGCCTTTCGCCATCTTTATGCCCAAGCCAACGATATAATTCGTACATAAGTTTTTTTTAAAAGCCTGCCACCTGGGGATCGAACTCGGGTCTCTTGACTCGCAATTCCGACCCCCCAACCACTCGGTTATCGTGACTTCATTATTGTTAGTAAATGATAGTTCAAGAAAAACGAAAGCCCTCTCTGGCTACCCCATCAGAGCTGATGCATAATGATAAATAAAATAAAAACAATCTTTTGTAATGTTGTGTTGTTACTACATACTTACGACTGTTTAAGACTTTTTTCTAAAACTAAACTAAAACTTACAAAGACAAAAGTATTTTATCGTGTGTACTATAGTATGTAAAAGTTTTTATATAAAAGGGGGACCAAAATGATACATACAACTTTGTATCTTAGTACCTTGAGATACACTAACATTAAATTATAGAGAAAATTAATAATTTCAATGACATATTCTAACTACAAATAATTAAAAATTAGTATGGCAATAATATTTTTCTTCAAAGATTCACAAATTTACATGATTTTTCGTATTGATGATTTTAAAAAAATCTTCACTCACACTTCCCAATATTGGGGCATACGAAAGTTTATACCATTATATCCTTTAGACTCACCTTTTACCAAAGACATTTTTTGGGACACCGTTTTATACATGGATAGCTTTTGGTCGTCTTTATGTCGAAGATAACGATATATATCGTACAAAGGTTTTGAAAATAACCCATTGGTAACGTGCCTCGAATCGAACTCGGGTCTCCGGACTCGAATTCCAGTCACCTAACCACACGGCGATCGTGCCAATGTTTTATCATGTTTATTTTTTTTTTAGGTTTTAAATATTCAGGTTTTAAATATTGTTTTATTTAATTTTACATTTTTCAGAAAACTTTCGAATACGTTACTATAATTAATTACGTTACTATAATTAATTTTAATATCCACAGAAGACTAATTAAGTAAGTAAAGATTATGAGAACGATTTAATAGCTTTTAGAAACAGTCTTCAAAAATATTGTATTATATTATACTCTAATAATATGTTGTTAATATTAAGTGTATTACAGTGTTTTTATTCCTTAATTTTACCTCGGTAATTTATTAGGAAATATTTTATTTGCTGAATTAGGCCATTGACTTATAAAATTCTCTTTTTTCTCCGAGAACTAAAACATCATTGGCAATATTTTGGCATATTTATGTTCACTAAAATGCAGTAGCGATTTTAATAAAACTAATTTCCATTCAAATCATTAATGAAATTAATCAATTTTACATAAAAATATATAAAAAAATATCTTCACGCCATTCCCAGTACAGGGTCAGTCAGTTATACTGAGGTCTAGACAATAAAGTCGTTACGACCCACCTTCCACCGAAGATATTTTTGGAACAATGTAACAGATGGGGCCCGTCGCCGTCTTTATGTCAAAGCCGACGATATAATTCGTACATAAGTTTTTGAAAAACCCATTGGTTGCCTGCCACCTCGAACTCGGATCTCTTGACTCGAAATTCCGACCACCCAACCACGAGGCTATCGGGACTTTTCAATTTTACATAGTACTGAATATTTTTACCAGGTTTAACTCTTTACTTATACATTATGTAATTATTTTCAATCTTAAATGTCGCGTTAGAGCTCAATCTAACTATTCATTCATTGTTTCATCATTATTGCATAATTTCCGACACCGGTATTCATTCTACCAATATTATAAATGCGAAAGTTTGTGAGGATGGATGGACGTTTGTTGCCCTATCACGCAAAAACTATGAAACAGATTTTGATGAAACTTTACTATAATACAGCTTATACATCACAATAACACATAGGCTACAATTAATAAAGATTTTATGTAATTTGATCATAATATTACGATAAGTATCAGGTCAGATAAATAGATGTAAAGTAGACAAAGATACACGGCTTGGCTGGTAATTTATATTTCAGACGAAATAGATCATTGCAAAAATTTCTTCCCACCATTCCCAATACTAGACAGATGTCCGGACAATTAATTAAGTCCTTTAATTTAAAGTCCTCCTTTCGCCAAAGAAATTTTTTGAAACAACGTGTGAACTGGTGGTGAGCCTGTCGCCGTCTTTAATCGTAATTTATTATTATATACGTATATATAACGTAACTTAAATCGTTGTATTAGTATTAAACGGATAATAGAGCCTAAATTTCTGACTATTTTATAATACAATGAATGAATGAATGAAAATACTTTTTGAAAAACTCATTGGTACTGCCACCGGGGAATCGAACTCGGGTCTCTCGACTCGAAATTCCGACCACCCAACAACTCGGCTATCGTGACTTCACTAAAAACTAAAAAATCTGTACAATATGGCGGCCTTATCAATATTGCGATCTCTCCAGGCAACCAAAGGCGTTAAGAAGCTGCGTTACAGATACCTGGCAGGTGGTGCAGTAACCGGATAAAATAAATAAATGAAAATTATAAATAAATAAATAAAAATTTACAATAATAAATATATACAAATAAATACAAATTTAAATAGTATAGAAAAATTGTAAACATATATAAAAATATAAATATCTTCCCGCAATTCCCAATACAGGGTTAGACAGAGGTCTAGTCTAGACAATTAAGTCCCTTTCGACCCACCTACCACCGAACATATTTTCGGGACAAGGGGACTGGTGGTGAGCCCGTCGCCGTCTTAATGTCCAAGCCAACGACATAATTCGTACATAGGTTTCTGAAAAACCCATTGGTACGAGCCTGCCACCTGGGGATTGAACTCGGGTCTCTCGACTCGAAATTCCGACCACCCAACCACTCGGCTGTCGTGACTTTTAATTACGTAACCATACTACGTAACTTTCGATGGAAAGTCACGTAGTATGGTTGTAAAAAATTACAAATATAATGTTGGTATATAAGTTTATCGACCGAATTGACTACCCCGTTTGACGACACCCAAGGACGAGTAGGGAACACGCCGGTTGTCATGGTGACAGCTATGTGGACTCGAATTCGATTACCGGTCTAATGTACGCATCATATTGTTGGCTAGGACATAAAGTCGGCGACGGGCTCGCCACCTTTAACGTTGTCCCGAAAATATCTTCGGTGGAAGGTGGGTCTAAGGGACTTAATTGTCCAGACTAGACTAGGTAGACAGAGCTACCTCTGTATTGGGAATTGCGTGAATCTTCACGCAATTCTACATAAATGTCTATTTATGTTTATTATAACACTGATTCTTAAGCTACTTTGGCATCAGAGCAATGTATGCGATTTTGTCCCTATCCATATATCTATGTATTTATATTAGTAAGTTTCGGGATCATCCTCCAACAGTCTCACATAGCAGGAAGCGGTCGCCTTTCAGCCGAGTCACCACCGACCACCGTTGCGACGGTCGTTTCGCCGCTGACTGGGTTACCGGGCGGTTGCGTCACCGTCAGCGACCACTTTCTGCTGTCGCTCGCCTACTTACCCACTCAGTGAAACAGCGCGCCGGTGTATATTGGTCTTTGTAGATTGTAGACAATAAATAATAGTTTCAGAGAACAAAAAAAAAAGATAAAAAACACACTTTTGTAACTGGCCGATATCTACAACTAAAAATATTGTGATTATGAAAAAAACATTTCATTTAAAAAAGAAACTGTTGTTGTTATGCTTGTAAAATTGTGTTAAGAATTCCAAAATTTTTCCATACATTAATACTTGATACCGCTTCAGGGACTGATACTGTGAAGAAATAATTGATAAAAATACTTAAAATAAAAGGATGAACAAGTTTCCCTTTTGGTTGCTAGATGGCGCTATTAAAAATTTTGTTAAGAAAGTTTTTTAGAGACGATGTAAAATGTCAATCATTAATCAATTATAATACTATACAATTTCAATTTCAAATTCTCCTTCGAGTGTTTTACGAGATACGATTTATGAATTTAAATTTATAAAAAAATAGATTTGGGAGCGACATCTTACAAAATTTTGCGGTCGATGGATGCAGGCGGGTAGCTTTGGACCGTTCTTTGTG
This sequence comes from Sericinus montela, assembly GCA_029286605.1. Lineage (NCBI taxonomy): Eukaryota > Metazoa > Arthropoda > Insecta > Lepidoptera > Papilionidae > Sericinus > Sericinus montela. The sequence goes on along the minus strand of JAGSMR010000075.1, from coordinate 1,877,370 downwards.
GAAAACTTTGAAGGAGACATATGCTCAACAGTGGACTTCTTAGCCTAAAGAAGATATAAATATAAACACACATTTATTTTAAAAAATATTTATTGAAGCAAAACATTTTTATTTCTGTTAATATTAAACGCCAATATACAATGTCTATACTACATTGCGACGGCAAAGCTGTTGCGTCATACCGCAGCCTGTCGGGCCGCTCACCGCACCCCTCCACTCCGTGGTGGGGCTGTTACTAGGGCTACAGCGCGAATGCCTAGGAAATAAGCAACGTACTGCAGACGATGAGGTCTCAAAGGATCTTAAGTAAACCTGACGCAAACTTCTAGTATGTTCGACTGTATATCATGTTATAACAGCATAATATAATTAAAATTGCTGCGGGATATTGGCCTCCTGTATTACAGGGTTTATTTGAGTCGTATATAATAAAGGTCGAAGGTGGGTCATAACGACTTAATTGTCTATGTCTCTGTCTATCCCTGTATTGGGAACGGCTCGAAGATATTTATTTATTGTAATTGAGTATTGAGTGGTTGAGTTAAAGTAACCGGCTTAGGAAATTTATTTAAGAACAACTTTGTAGGTTATTATTATGTAAATGAATATATTAATGACAGTAGCCCATGGGAATGAGGTGATCGCTCCCAAGCAATTTCTAGAAAATGTCACATCACGTTTGTATAATGCATTATATTGTAAAAAATATTGACCAAAAAAGAGGATACCTACGGAGTTTCTTTCGCATGTTTCTTCTCCGTTAGAGGAACCTCATTACGAAACGGTGGTAGATTAAAAAAATACTATAGATGAATGTATGCAAGTTCTCATTTCGATAAATTATTGATTTAATTTGATTGGAATTCGAATCAGGAGACCCGAGTTCGGTCCCCAGGAGGAAGGCTTGTAAATATAAAAGAATATCTTCACATATTTCATATTTCACATCTTCATATTTCTAATATAGAGGTAGAAAGGAAGTCCACCTTTCATTGAAGTATATTTGGGATAACGTGGCAGGCGGTGAGTCTACTTAGATAGATAAATATTTCCATATTTGTATATACATGTCAACATCCATGACTCGCGACTATTCATATAAATATTGGCACCCAAGCGTGATTCGAACCTACAACCCGGAGCTTTTAGGGCAGGGCCTACTGACTAGACTAGTCGTTGTAAATTTGAGTTTTTTTTTAAACATATATATAATCTAGACCAACAGCTGCCCCGGTATTGTATAATAAATAAATAAAAAAATAAATATAAATATGAATAAATATCTTCACGCAATTATTTGGGGTACCAATAGAAGGGTAGACAGAGGTTTTTAACAGTGGTAGAGCCACGCATCAGCGTTTGTTGTTGCATAAATGGGCCGGCTCGACCGGGGAAGAACCACGACCTCACAGAATACCGGCGTGAAGTAGAAGTCTAACAAACTTCTGCGTTTCGTCTGGTGAGTGCAGGTAACTGGAGGCCCACACACCTCCCTCCCCCCAATTCTGGGGGAGGCGGGCACTCTAAGGGCGGCTACGCATCTGCTATGCCCTGGAATACAGGGTGTTCATGTTACGTTTTCTATAAAAAAAAGGTCTAGTCTAGACAATTAAGTCCGTGCCACCCACCTTCCACCGAAGATATTTTCGGGGCAAAGTGACAGGTGGTTAGCCCGTTGCAGTCTTTATGTCCAAGCCAACGATATAATTCGCACATAAGTTTTTGAAAAACCCATTGGTAGGAGCCTGCCACCTGGGGATCGAACTGGGGTCTCTTGTCCTCCAACCACTCGGCTATGGTGATAAATTTAACACTTTAAAATTGTTAATCATAAAAAGGTGTTAGCTGAAAATTATTTTGCATAACTAAACTACGGTCGCTCATCGTAAAGTCGTCTAGCTAGACAATGTCTTGTTTCGAGGCGAAACACGTGTCGCGTATTCATATGTGTTACACATTACACCTATAAATACATACATACATACACAGAGACAAACTCACATACATTATTCTGATCCCGAAGTAGTTAAAGCACTTGTGTTATGGAATCGGAAACTACAAAGGCCCCACAAACACACAGATATTAGAAATAAAGCATAACAAATATTAGAAATAGAATAAGCCCGACGCCGTCTCAATGTCCAAGCCAACGTACATAACAATAATATAATTTGTGCATAATTTAAAAAAACTCATTGGTAAGAGCCTGCCACCTGGGGATCGAACTCGGGTCTCTTGACTCTTGACTACCCTCCAACTACCTATCGTGACTCTTAAAAAAAGTAGAACAAGTTATTTTTATATTGAGCCATTTGGAAATCGACCCCGGGCTAAGCTAGAGCTGGCGATATCATAAAAGCCAGCACAGCACTCGTCCACTGAGGTCATCAGCGTATGTTACTTGGTGTTAGTAATAACGGCCTACGTGAACGAGGGGCATACACACCGGTTTTCATGATGTAGCTGGCTATAAGGTCCTGGGTTCGAATCATGGTCGTGTCAATTTAGAAAAGAGTTTTTCTACATTTTCTCGAGTCTGAGCGTTAGTGGTACCTTCGTTGTTTCCATAACAGAAGTGGTTTAGTCTTTTACTTTAGATTCAGGGCAATGTTTTTTGTTGTTAGGCCTCTCCCAAGGGAAGGATTTGCCACAATCGTCACGCTTAGCTGGCGGATTGGAGATCGCAATACCAGACCACTCGCACCTCAGACGCTGTTGCCCACCTTCGGTCTGATTATGTCGATCTGACATTTTTTAGAGATGGTTATCCCGCCATATATCGATTGCCATTAGGATATTCTAGGCTCTTTCCCTTAGTCGCCTCTCACGACACCTACGGGAAAGGGAGTGGCAACATTCTTACACAGTTACCACACCGTATGGTTATTTATTATTTGAAGAATAAATACAAAAAAATCCGCAAAATAACACCCCGAGTGTATTAATTAGCTATTAACAAGTTTATCTGTGCCACTTGGTACTCGAACCTCGGCTTTTTTCTTCTTCTTTGCAGCCTTTCAAAAGTCTCCTGCTAAATATAGGCCTCCCCTAAAGATTACCACAATATACGGTCCTCAGTCACCTGCAAACACCGACTCCCAGCAATGATGTGCGATCTGTACACTTTCACTCCTTCTTGTGAGTCGTCCTACACTGCTTGCCAGAATGAGGGTAAGCTGAGACTAACTATTAAACTACGAACTCTGTGGGCGACAACGATAAATAATTAGTTATTATTCCGTTACGCATAGATCGCGTTAAGACAATTACGCTGTAGGAATTACAAATCGATGAAGGATTTCTTCGCCTCGATTTGAAGATTAAACCAATTATCATTAGATGTCATTATTTTTTTCAATGAAATTAAACATTTTGTACTTATCATTAATTAGAAAAATTTCATAAGAGCAACGTAGACAATAAATTTTAATAAAAATTATAATTACTTTTAAAGTATGAAGACCCGATAACATAGTTGGAAGTGTAAATGCCTTCGGAGCTGATGGCCGCGGGTTTAAATCCCGAGTTCGAAACCCAAGGCTCGTATCAATGGGTTGTATATCGTTGGTTTGGACATAAAGAAGGAGACGGGCTGACGATCTGTCCCAAAAATGTGTTTGGCGGAAGGTGGGTCGCAAGGACTTGATTTTCTAGACGTCTGTCTACGCCTGTATTGGGAATGACGTGAAGAAATCCCGCTAGTAACAAATATTTGTGTTATGACTACAAATGTTAGCACTCAAGTCATGGGATGTTTATATGTATATGTGAATCTGTGTCTCTGGAAATATATATGTATATATTTATAGTGTATGATTACCTTGAACATTAAGATGACGATAGGCTCACCACCTGTCACGTTGGTCGAAATAGTTTTCGGTAAGGGTCGGTAAAAAAAAGGGAAGAGAAAAAGAGGTATATGTGAGATGGGAGATGGTTCGACGAAATAATAAAAACAGCGGGAAATAACTGGATGGAAATTGCAATAGATAGAGATAAGTGGAGAAAAATGGAGGAGGCCTTTACTTCGTAGGGACGTCCTTAATAATAGTGACGGGTTATACATGTTATGTTTCTTTGTATTTTGTAAATTTTAAATTCGAGTTGATTTTATTGTAATTTTAACTTAATCTATTTCAAATTCTCGAATTGTAATAAATATAGATACCAATCAAACAAGGCTTATTATTATTATTATTATTAAAGGTCGGTAAAAGCACTTTTTTTTATAGAAAAGGGAATCAAACGAGCAAGTGGCTCACGTGATGGTAAGTGATTACCGCCGCCTGCAAAACCGGAGGCTTAGCAGATGCGTTGCCTCCCTTAAAGTGCCCCCCTCTCCCAGAATTGGGAGAGGGGGGTGTGTGGGCCCCCGGTTACCTGCACTCACCAGACGAAACGCAGAAGTTTGTTAGACTTCTTCTTTACGCCGGTATTCTGTGAGGTCGTGGTACTTCCCCGGTCGAGCCGGACAATTCATGCAACAACAAAAGCTGATGCGTGGCTCAACCACTTTTAAACTTAATCGTCTAGACCAGTCTACAACCGTATTAAAAAATATTTTCACGCAATTCCCTGTACACAGGGGTAGACAGAGGTCTAGTCTGGACAAATAAGTCCCTTCGACCCACCTTCCACCGAAGATATTTTCGGGACAACGTGACAGGTGGTGAGCCCATCGCCGTTTTATTATTAAAAAATGCTGTAGGTCACACAGTAACAGACACGCGAAAAACTAATGAATTAGATAATATTTAAGTATGCATTTATACTAGCATTACAGTTTAACAAACGACGATTTTGCCGACACGTGCGGATGACCCCTCCATTTTGTAATGTCACCACTTATTATTGGTGGTATAAGCGATATTTGATACGTTATATACGAAGTTTAAATACTAAGTCATACATCAGTTTAAAATGAAATAAATAAATATCTTCACGCAATTCCCAATACAGGGGTAGACAGAGGTCTAGTCTAGACAATTAAGTCCCTTCGATCCACCTTCCACCGAAGATATTAAGTCACGATAACCGAGTAGTTGGCTGATCGGGATTCGGGTCAAGAGCCACGAATTCGATCTCCAGGTGGCAGGCTCGTACGAATATACATCTTCACGCCATTCACAATACAGGGGTAGACAGTGGTCTAGTCGAGACAATTTAGTCCCTTCGACCCACCTTCCACTGAAGATATGTTCGGGAAAACGTGACGGGTGGTGAGCCCGTCGCCATATATCGGTAGCCAATTGCAATTTCAAGACTTGTTTATTAGTGCTGCGGGAAAAGGATAGCTACACACAAGGTTGGGTCTGTTTGAACTGGGGAAGAATTATTCTCTATCTATAATGGTAAAGATAAAAATTTGGGGAAAAAAATATTAAAATTTTACTAATTCCTTACACCAGAGACTGAACCCGCTTCGTTTAAAATTGAGATATAAATTTGTCTCTTCGCTATGACTATACTATAGTATACTATATATGTAGAGACTACGTCATACACGTGTGTTGTTGTACATCTATCTCCCTCTAACATTGTGGTGATTACCCCATCCTTTCATCACAGACTAGGTGATTGACCACGTACAAACGTCAACAACACGTCCCGTATGCCCGTAATCGATTTCTCTATCGATTCATATCGATTTATTCGTAATACGCCTCCGATTTTATCGATAAAGCTTGCGGTGAGTCCGTGACGATAGTGTTTTTTTTTCTTCTTGATGCTAGTTATCAGCTGTTATCATTGCGTTCATTGTCGCGATAACTCAGTGGTGGATCGCTGTCTAGATATTTAGTGCTAGTGAACTGAGTTCGTTTCCGGCACAACATCGTATACATAAGGATAACCTCACATACATTGAGACAATATCACATACATTGCTCTGATCCTAAACTGAGCAGCTGTTAGCACAAGTAAGAAGAAAAGAGAAATTAGAAACAATAAAGGTACCACAAACACTCAAACTCGAAGAAATGTAGAAAAAGGTGTTTTTTACATTGAACAAAACGCGAATCATACTCGGGAGCCCAGAACTACCAACACCATGAATATCGGGGTGAATACGTCACTCGTCCACGGAGGTCGTCTATAAATACATTATGTATAGGGTTATGGCCTTTGTTAAACAATGGATTAAAGTAACAAACTATGATTATTATACCTTCACGCTTCATCCCTGATAATAGAGGACCGTTTAACACAATCTTTAAATACAACTTTTATCAGAGAGCTATATAAGAGCATATCTCTTTCTCAACTGCATCCGATGTTATTTTTTAATCTCTTTCTTGAGCCTATTAGGGGCTTGGACCCTGTTACTAATCAAATATCTTTACTACTTAAGGGCGTAAATGGTACCAATCAGTTTTTCAAAATATACATATATACATAACAGGAGCAGGAGGTAGGCCTCTCCCATGGTGAGGATTGCAATTTTTAAAACTTATATACGATTTATTTCGTTGGCATGGACGTAAAGACGGCGACAGGCTCACCTGTCAGAATGTCCTAAAGAAAACCTTCGGCGAAAGGACTTAATTACCTAGACCCCTGTCTAACTCAGTATTGTGAATAGCGTGAAGATATTTTTTTTATTTTCTACACCTGTTGATAGACACGCATTTGTTTGGGGTGCAAATATAAAGTAAATTGATAAGAGAGTATTACCCAAGCGAAGTAATCTGGAATCAACGCCCGGAATTCTTTCTATTTATATCGATATAAATACGGCTATCAAGCTCCATTTTTAATTTGTTAGTTACATTAGTCAGTAATGCTGTTATTTAAAAATCGATTAATCAGAGAATTAATTGATTAACAGATTTTTAAGTAACAGGATTTATGCTCGATTTGATTTAATGCAATCGTTTGCATTCTGTAGTAGCGAGCTCTACTTATATTTTTGGCCAGTGTAATTACTATTCGACATAAATGGACACTTTTATTATAATATTATTTAAGGCCACTCAAGTTTTTTTTTTTCGAAAATTGTTTCCCATTTTGAAATATTATAGTGGCAAGGTTTTAATAAAAATTTAGTTATATACTTATTTTTATTTACATGCTTAAAAAAATATGCACTAAAAACTTAATGCAATAAAATGTTACAAATAAAACTCCAGCTTATTTAAAATCAATTACCAATAAACTTATTAAAATAATTATAAAATTCAAAGTAACAGCACTAATGCACAATTTATAATATACAAATTAATTTCTCACAATCGTCCGAACGCTAATGAATGCGTCATTACGCTTTAATGGGTCAATGAATCGGACTCGCCCATTAACGCGGACGTCCACCAGCGCGCCGGTGTGCGCGCGGCTTGAGAAAAAAAAAAACTTTTCCCCGCGAACTTTCAGCGCGACTTCAGCGCTTCCTTCCGGCAACCTTGCTCGTCGCTCGCGCAACGCCAGTCCGCGTTCAACCTCCGACGCGTAAGCACGCGCCGCGCGAGTGTCGTGCATGTGCATTGTGATTTCTACCCAGTGCGCAGTGGAGAACCGGGCCGGCGCCGCAGGGCCTGCTCTCGGCCCGGGCGGTATGGAGTCCCCGCAGATGTACGACGCGGCCGCGGCACCGCCGCCGCCGCCCCAGCCAGACTTGAAGAAGGCCGCCGAGGATAAGCGACAGGCGTTCCCGCCGCCGGATCTTGACGAGCTCAATGGACAGGAGATCAGCCTCGACCTCCAGCACCTCATCGAGGACCAGTTCCGCAGCGAGGAGACCATGGCGCTGTTCCAGGAGATACTTCCCGGGGGACGCTCGCCACAGCCCAGGCCGTTCGCGAGAACCACCCTGGCTTATATGCCCCAGCCTGTGCACTCCGGAGCGTCGTATGCCACACCAGTTCAGTCAAATTCACACGAACAAGCGCCACCAATAAAGGAGGAACCACCGGAACCACATGATTTTAGAAGATCGGTGACATGTGCACAGTATACAGGCCAGTATAATCCTCAACCGCCCGTGGGTGTGAGTGGTCCTTACGGTGGTGGTTTCACACCACTGCCGCCACTAGGAGCGCCATTGCTTCCGCCACTGTTAAAGCACAAACCGGCACCGCCTCGACGATCATCAGGGAAAGTGATTGACAAGGGAACAGATGAATATAGACGAAGGAGAGAACGCAACAATATTGCAGTGAGGAAATCTCGCGAGAAAGCCAAAGTGCGTTCCAGGGAAGTGGAGGAAAAAGTGAAAACTTTATTGAGGGAGAAGGAAGCGTTGCTAAAGAGGCTGGAGGCTGTCTCAGGGGAATTGAGCCTCCACAAACAGATGTACGTGCATCTAATCAATCTTAATCACCCGGAGATAACCGAACTGTGTCGATCGATGCTACAACTTGGAGCCCCCCATGCGCCTGACCACTCGCTCTGACCATAGGTGAGTGTGCGTTCCGTGTTGCTATGTCCGCGTGCTGTCTACATGTGTGGGTAAATGTGCATGTGTGAAGGAAAGTCGTAAATCACGTGTGCTCAAAGGGTTTTGTTTTTATGACACGTTATGCAATTTGTTTATTACAATCTTCGCGTTCGGGCTACATTTTTGACACCAATCGTTTTCCACGTGTTGACTTGTTGACTGGGTAACTTTTTTTTTGTATTAAACGTGTGCTGCCAATAGCATTATTCTTTTGCATTGACGTTAAAAAAAGTATAATCTGGTCTATATATAGAACATATTAATTCAAAGATTAAAGTGTAGAACCAGAGTTATAAGAGTAGAATATATACAATTATACTGTAAGTAGTGTAAATAATTAATTCAGGATAATAAATAACACATAGTTACACATAATTTCATTACTTCCTGGCATATTAGAAAGTTTGAAAAATAAATCAACAGCAAAAAAAGTACGTTTTTAAATAATGGGTTCGGTCTAAAAAGATAAAACTGTAGCTTTTTGATTAGAAGAAAAGTAAATGGCAATTTTTTTTTCGACGAGCGGTTTTTTTCACTACGTTCTTTAGTGTTACTTCTATAAAATATTTTTTAGTTGCGCTAATAATCGGAATATTCGAAACTGTGGTAGATTGATGTATGAACGATCAATGGACGTAATGTATGTTACTTATATCGATGAGTAGATGATTTGATTTGAATAATTAATGAATAATATACTAAATTGTATAAAATAAATTACTTCATAATGAATAATAATGAAGTAATTTATTTTATACAATTTTATATTGTATATTTTGTGTGACTTTTTCAGAAGAATTCTATTTTCAGTTTTACTTTTAAGAGTTTGTATTTTCAAATCATGTAGAGGTTCTTCTACAATAAGGAACATCCTTAATATCTGTATTTTAAAATAAAATAAATAAATAAATATCTTAACGCAATTCCCAATACAGGGGTAGACAGAGGTCTAGTCTAGACAATTAAGTCCCTTTGACCCACCTTTTACCGAAGATATTTTCGGGACTACGTGACAGGTGGCGAGCCCGTCGCCGTCTTTATGTGTATTTGAAGCATTTGAATATATCAAATGACAGAAGGGGACCACTGCTCAGAAATTAATATATATGTACATATAGAGATAGGAAGATAGAAAAACAATCAACAAAAAGACAGTAGTAGTACAATCCTTCCAGGATTGTACTACTACTACTATGGGTTTTTCAAAAAAAATATACGAATTACATCGTTGGCTTGGACATTAAGACGGCGACGGGCTCACCATGTGACACGTGGTCCCAAAAATATCTTCGGTGGAAGGTGGGTCGAAAGGATTTAATTTACTCTACTCCTGTATTGGGAATGGCGTGAAGATATAAATACCCTTTCAAAAAAAGAGGTTTTTCACAAGCTATATTTGATTTTTTTTATCTTCACGAATTTTAACAATATATATTTAGTCCGACAAGTAGTGAGCATATTCCCGTTACAAAAAAAAACTCATTCGCCGCTTGGCTGAAAATGGTTGAAAGCCGGAGAGGGGAAGCCCTTTTTCCGACTTCCCGCCAATCAGAATTTAACTTCTGTTACTTCAACGCGGTTCTTTTAATGTTATTCGAATTGTTTTTTTTAGTAGTAAAAGTTAAGGAGTTATGAATGCAACATAATTGACGACCTCAGTGGTCGAGTCGCGTACATTACTTTTCATAACGCCACCTTTGAGGTCCCAGGTTCGATTCCCGGACGGGTCATTGTAGAAAACTGATTTTCCTACATAGCCCTCGGGTCCTCCTCTGGTTATTTTCTCCGTGGATGAGTGGCGTAAACACCGATTTTCAAAGTGTCGCCATCTCGAAGTCCCGGGTTCGATTCCCGGTGAATGTAGAAAAACCAAGTCACGATAGCCGAGTGGTTGGGTGGTCGGAATTTCGAGTCGATAGACCCGAGTTCAATCCCAGTTGGTAGGCTCGTACCAATGAGTTTTTCAAAAACTTATGTACGAATATCGTTGGCTTGGACATAAAGACGGCGACGGGCTCACCACCTGTCACGATGTCACGAAAATATCTTCGATGGAAGGTGGGTCGAAGGGACTTAATTGTCTAGACTCGACCTCTGTCTACCCCTGTATTGGGAATTGCGTGAAGATATTTTTTTCTACATTTCCTCGGGTCTGGGTGTTTGTGGTGCCTTCGTTGTTTCCGATTCCCATACCTCGAGTGCTTTAGTGCATCTTACATTGGGATTGGAGCAAAGTATGTGTTGTTGTCCCTTTCTACATATTTATTTATTTATTATTATTTCCGTTTCCATAACACAAGTGCTTTAGTCACTTTGGGATCAGAGCAATGTATGTAATGTTGTTCCTATCTATGTATGTTTCCTTCTCACCTTTTCGAATTACAGCCAACGTGCTTGTCAAAGAGCTTTTAATGCTTTTTTAACTTTCGCTCACGTGACGTCCGGGTGTCACGTGCCGTGCAATTGTTTTTAGAAAATGTTCTATAATTGTAAACACTCGTAAGAGTTCTATAATACGCATAATTATCGTTATTATTAACAACTCACGTGTTAAATCTCAAAATATTTTCACTCCGCGCAACCCGTTGCTTAGGTCATTGTTTATTCTTTTTTTTAATGCATAACTAATCTTTGACGTTCCTTTTTTAAATAATTCAGCCACGTGGAGTTGAATATGGTATGGTAGTGTGTTTGACACTCACAGATCATTGTGAATGAGTTGATCGCTCCCATGCCGTTTCTCATTAATCTATATTTATATCGTTTTTCATTTGTTAAAAAGTTTTAATTTGTCCATACTAAGCTTCGGTGGACAGTGCGTCGATAGAACTTAATTGTTTAGAGACCTCTGTCCACCCCAATTTAGGGAAAACCCTTAAAGATATAAAGAAATATAAATTAACTTTAACAAGTTATGCATAGTTAATAATAATATTTCTTAAATTGCTTACGTCATCCATTAAAGTATATAAGTGAAGATTGACTGGTAGCCAATGCTATAAATTTTACCCATTGTAGACCTTTCTATACAGTTTTAACAATAAATAAAAAATAGATAAAATATTTATTAATCATGTTACATTATTGAAATACAAAATTAAATGTCCACAGCTCAACAAAAATTCGCATACATTATACAAAATGCTTGCTCCTATCGGGATTTGAACCAGTAACTTACGAAGCTGGTAACACTATAGAGCACTAGAGGTCTACTACCTAGGTTATCGGCCAATGCACCCCAACGAGAGACATTAAATAATCTAACAAAAAATAATAAAAAAAATATTCCTCAACTCCATCTCTATTTGAGATCAATATATCATACAAAATCGTAAGCACATATTTATTAGGTTACAGTCAGTATTTAATTTATACATAACGTTCGATGTTTTAATTAGACTTTGTTACACGGTGATAGAGTATACAATCGTTTGACACGTAACCGTTAAAAAACTGACAACGTGACACAAAGCGCATCGTCATTTGGCTGTGGATACTTTTATCCTTATCACCGCGAAATAGAGTCTATAATGCGTTAAAATAACAGAGACTTGGAATAAAAAAAAAAACAAAAGTAATGAAATAGATAATCGAAGTAGGTTAAAATTCATAGGCATGATAGCCGAGTGGGTGGGTAATCGAATTCGAATCAGGAGACCCGAGTTCGATTCCCAGGACGAGAGCTCTTACCAATGAGTTTTTTTTAAACCTATGTAAGTTTCATATCGTTGACTTGGAAACTAATACGGCGATAGACTCGTCGCTTGCCACTATTCCCAGACATAGGCTTCGGTGAGAAATTGGTCGAAAGGACTTCATTTTATAGACCTGTGCCTACCTACCCCGGTATGGGAAAACGCGTAAAGATAAAAAAGTAGTTTATAATTGACCGAGTATAAATCGTGAATTGTTGCTGGGAAGCTACAGGTACAATATAATTACATACATATATTTTTACATACATAAATTCATATATACACAGATCCATGACTAGAACACAAACATTCATATTCATCACAGAAATGTTTGCCCCTGGCGGGATTCGAACCCTCAACCTTTAGCTTCGAAGGCTCGACTATCGGGTTGCTTAAAACCGCTCCTTTACTTTTTAAATAGTCAAGTTGTTATGTCGCTGTATATATATACATATGTATAAGCTTTCAGCGGGCGGCTTCGCCCGCTTGGACTTCTATAAATGACACATCCTTTAAATAAAAATTACAAAATATTTTATTTTAGAGATCAATAAAACATATTATATAGAACATATTAGGTTAATTATCTCTACGTAATGAAGGTTCTGTATTTCTAAATCGTTACAAATTTTTAATATGAAGCGAGAATCTAAACTTTATATACTTTGTATAGAATAGAGAATTGTAGTTACGAAGGTTCAAAGTTATAGGCTCTACAGTCTTTCATAAACAATAAAAAAATCTTTTTATTATTAAATAGAACAACTCATGCCAATATAATACAGGCCGAATGATCGTTGCCTTAACACCAAAAAAAAAATATCGCGAAAAGAGATCTGACTGTTCGGTATTCAAATTCGTTTGTGCAAAACGCTGCCATAACTTTCATTTTCGCATAGCGACACGTTACGTGAACTTAGATTCTATACTCAATGAAATTGGTTCTAAAATCGCGTATCGTGACCGAAATTTTCGCTTCGCCCGCCCCACTTTACGGTTTTCTGTGCGCCCAACTTGTTGATTTAAAATATTTTGATTCGCGCTTATGATACAATGGACTTTTTGCTATTTTGAATTTCATATTTACATTTTGGGTCACATTTTATAAATTGCGTAACAATAAAACTTATATGATTTCAAACTTGTAGATGTAACTAGTGTAGTGAAAGTGAAGTTATATAGATTATCACAAAACTTATTCTTTATCTTTTATTAAGAAATATTTTACGTTAAAAATATTTTTCTGATTCATAATTTTCAATGTTATTTCATTTATCTTCACATAGTTTCCCCAAAACTTAGTCATACACACAATTTAGTCCCAGCGACCCACATTTTGCCGGAACTTATTTGAGACAACGTGATTGGTGGCAAGTCTTCTTTGTGTCCAAGCTAATGGTATAAAATAAAATAAATATCTTCACGCAATTTCCAATACAGGGGTAGACAGAGGTATTGTCTAGACGGAAAAGTCCTTTGACCCACCTTCCACCAAAGATATTTTCGAGACAACGTGACGGGTGGTGAACCCGTTGCCATGTCCAAGCCATCGATATAATTCGTACATAAGTTTTTGAAAAACCCATTGGTAGGAGCCTGCCACCTGGGGATCGAACTCGGGTATCTTGACTCGTAATTCCGATCACTCAACCACTCGACTATCGAGACTTATGATAATATATTTGTGGAGATAAAAATTCATACATTCATATAATGACTCAAGTACAGTCATTCCAGTTCATCACAGATATGTTTTCCCGTAGCGGGGCTCACCACCTGTCGCGTTGTCCCGAAAATGTCTTCGGTGGGTCGAAGGGATTTAATTGTCTAGACTAGACCTCTGCTACCCCTGTATTGGGAATTGTGTGAAGATAATTTTTTATTTTAATTATGTTATATTTATATCTCGTGGGTGTAGGACGACCCACTTAGCCCTTCAAGAGACTGGTAGTTAGTATTTCCATGATGTCTTTGTATGTTATCACGACGAAAGGAGCTTACGACGGTAACTTAAAATCTAAACACGTCATCAAATAGTAAATGTTTATTTAAAGGTTTTGATTTTTATTTAACTAACAAATGGTGACACCTTGTTAAAGTAAACTTTTAAAGCTCTAAATGTTTTTTTTATCAACCTAAAAGCCAGCCTTGAAAGCGTACACCATTTACTGTTTTCTAAGGCTCAAAGATAAAATGTTTGAGGAGAAAGTTTTAGGAGGAGCTAAGTACAAAGTTACCTTACTTGAAATATGTATGTTGAATATTTTTTTATAATTTATGTAACTGTTGTTAAAGTAACTGCACTAAATACGGTGGTCATTTTCGTTCTTTGGGTTTTTTTTATTTGAGACTAGGTTTACGATTTAAAGGATAAGACGTACGATGTACGATTTACATCGTTACCTGGGACATAAAAAACGTCGACAGGATAATCCAGACAAACTAGAAACAGAATCGACAGGATTTTAACAAAATTCATAGGTAAAGAAAGATAGACTAAATAAGGTAGGGATGTGCCATACAAGTAGTTTCCTATAAAATCTCATCTAAATCCTCTCAGCCGTTATTGAGTGATCTAGGAACAGACATACAAATATCTAAACATCAAAACAGACAAACATTAATATTTATAGTATAAGTAAAACAGCGTACAACCAAAAGTCCCAGTCAATGACGAAGCATTAACAGGAACTGAAAAGAAAAAGATTATTGGCACAGCTTAATAAGCCAATACTTATTTTTTTTAAATATGGCTTTTTAATAAAAAAAAATAACATCAGATCAGTTACGGCCAGGTTTAATTATTAAAAACCATTTTCGCCTCATGTATCAAATTAAATGCCAAAACTATATTTAAACTGTAAAGTAAGAGAAAAAGCCTTAAATTAATGAAAAAAAATATGTTCAACGTTCGATTTACCATTCGAATTTTAAATTTTCTCTAAAACCCATATTGAACGAAATAGATCTTAAAAAGACGATTAAAAACGTAGTACCTAGTAGTTATTCTAAATGAATTCTGGACATTTGTCAACATCTAACACTACAAGCGTTTGTATTAGGGACACTAAATCCGCAAGTCGATGAATCAGACCAAATCGCAGTGTGCCTGAGTGCGTGTGCTGTACGCACATGAGTGATTCGTGTGTAGGTGAGCGGGCGCCTACAGCACACTTTCACTTTTTTCGTTAATATGCCTTTTGTGTTTTTGGTCGGCATTATGCGGGATAGCGATGTTTCTATTTGAATAATATTATATTTGATTTTTTTTTCGATTTCGAATATTTTTTTATTTTTTTTATTTTCTTTTATACAAACAACAAGCGTGTGACCTTCTTACCATTTATAGGGCAGTTAGAGGCAGATAGATTAATACTTTATTACTTCTTACCGTCTACATAGCTGTAATAGATTACAGTAACTCAAACATCGAGATAATAGTAAGTCTAAGTAACTTCGAGATGTTGAGTGAGTTTCGTAATCACTATGTGTGTCAAACGATCGACATGCCTTTGAGAAATGCTGAAGTTGTAGTAAGTTCTTCTTACGTTTTTTATTTTACTTCTCATAAAATCTAGTACTCATACAAAACATTGTTATATAGACAGATGTAGTAAATAGAATTCTTAAGCATTATAACAAACAAGAAATAAACATTTCCTTAATGCTGAATAAAGTTTTCCGCGGGACATCTCTTTTTTTCACTTTTAACACTTTAAATTCGTCTTTTTGTTAATTTAGGACACTTTTAGAAGCGAAAAAATCTACACCTTAACACACATCTAAACATATCTGTTTATATCAACATAATTTCAGTGCATTATCATAAATCTATTCAAAGAAAACTGGTTTATATCATAGTGCTGTATTGCATAACGCGTTCACGACAGGCGCAGGAGCAGGCGGCGATGTTGGAAAGTTTTTTGTAATGTCCGGGGAAATCGACGCACCGTGGTACGAGTCTCTTGTGTTTTTTATTACACAAGAGATTCTCCTACCACGGTGCCTCGATTGAGATAACCTTAATACCTATTTAGTGTTGGGACATATACCATGAAGACTGAGTGTCTCCAGTCGGTTAATAGGTTCAAATTTATTAAAAACAATTTTTTTTATAAATAAATAAATATCTTCACGCAATTCCCAATACAGGGGTAGACAGAGGTCTAGTCTAGACAATTAAGTCCCTTTGACCCAACTTCCACCGAAGATATTTTCGGGACAATGTGACAGGTGGTGAGCCCATCGCCGTCCTTATGTCCAAGCCAACGATGTAATTCGTACACAAGTTTTTGAAAAACTCATTGATACTGCCACCTGGGGATCGAATTCGGGTCTCTTGACTCGAAATTCCGACCACCCAACCACTCGGCTATCGTGAATTCCTTATAAATATAAAAATATATAGATAGGAACGACATCACAAACAATTGCTTGCTCCGATCCCGATGTAAGAAGCTGAAGCACTTGAGATATGGGATTTGGAAACAACGAAGGCACCACAAATATCCAGACACAGGACCGATTATCGATGATTAAATGATTTGGTTTAGCTGTCTATGTTACATGTTTATGGTACAATGAATTAAAAATAAATCGGTGGGTTGTTGTAGACTTTTGAGTAAGACGCGACTGGTTCGACTTCTATATTTCACTTATTTATTGTTTACTACAGAGTAGGAAGTAGTTTTTACAAAATTACATTAACCATGAAAGAAAAATGAATGGACACAGATTAAACGATGCTCCATAGCTAATTATAGCGATCCAAATATTGCTTAGTCTTTGTACTCTCTTTTTACATGATTGTATAAAGAAGGACTATTTAATATTCGAATAATACTTTCACGGGTGAAATGTCAAATGATAAAATCAGTACTGTAGATTAATTTTCACAAACATGCGCATATATTGCGTCTCTGCTTATACAAAAAAGGGTTCGAGCTGTAAAGATATTTACCCACTCACGATGCTTTACAGAAAAGCATTCTAACAGCATTAGACTAGGCGAGGAACGGCCTCGAGATTGCACAACACTACGTGCGATTAGGGTTGTCAAAAGTCCGGTTTAAAAACATTTACATCTTTTTTATTAATATAAGAAACATACTTTATATGCTTTAAAAATTAAGTAAAAATTTAAAAATTTCATCATCAAAAGTGTTTTATTGTTCACTTTTACACCAGACTAAAAATATTACATAAGAAAATATACAATAAATCACATAGTTTCAAATGTAATATTTTATTAATTATTTTACAAAACATGATAAATCCCATTTAATAATAACTCTACACACGAATATTACTACATAAATACAAATATATTTCTAAATAACGTTATGAAATCATTTGGGCACTAAGACGGATAGCCTCACTACCTGACATGTTGTCCCAAAATAAAATTCGGTTAAAGATCGGTCGAAAGGACTTAATTGTCTCGATCTATGTCTAACCCAGTATTAGGAATATGCGTAAAGATATTTTATGTATAATTTTTGTAATTAAATAGGTATTTTGGTATTATAAAGGTACAATTTAAGGTAAATTGTGTCATATAAAATTAAACTGATAAAAGTAAAATTTACCGTAGAAATATGTAAATACGCTTAAACAATTTAAAATACCGTAATTACAAATATTGAAATTAACATCTTCAATATTTGTAATTCGAATGAACCGTTAAAGAAATAATTCAGGCCGCATATAACATAGAGTCCGGTTTATGTTTTTTTTTCTTCTCACTCAACCCTACGTCCGAACGTAATCGATGCGCGGACTGCATCGTCAAATCACACCTCCGCACTCGGCTAACTACTCTATAGTCTATGATATATTAGCTAATAGAGGCCCGCGCTCCGCTGCGAACGACTTGCACTTTCATTAGTACACTACGTAGTGTTTGGCTCTGTTCGTTTATATCTGTATTAGTTTATGCACTCCTGGTTGATTGGGATCGCATTTAGAGCTGTTTAAGAAAGAATAACTTAGCTAGGCATTATGTACACAGTCATATACTATTTCAAAGTCATTTAGTTCTTTTATCCTTTTACCCTTGTCATCGAAAATGTCCCACGAAGATACTCATTCGTATTCGAAATTTTTTGCATGATGAATATAAAAGTTCGCAATCCATTGCTGGATATTTTATTGTAAACCTGTTCATAAGATTCTTTAAATAGTCTATGTAATACCAATATATTTTAACACTACAAAATTTATATATTTGCCATAATTAGGCTTGCGACATAAGGAACGTTTATTGCAAATCGATTATTTTAATTGAGTAATATAAATGTAATTAATTATCGACACATCTTGAGGACAAGTTTTCGAACTTTTTCTCGCAAAAAATTTTCCACAAAAGCTTCTGTCAATGTCTAATATCTTCATAAAGCAATGTCTTTATTTAGGATCATTAAATTACACCAAGGAACATACATAGATACATACATACACATAACGGCCTGGAAAGTCCAGTGCTGGACATAGGCCCCTCCCATGGGGAGGATTTGCCATAATCGTAACGCTTGGCAAGTTGATTGGCAATCGCAGTTTCAGACCAATCAATCAGACGCTGCTGCCCATCTTCGGTCTGATTATTTTGGTTTGATATGTTTAAAGATGGTTATCCCGCCATCTATCGGTTGCCATAACGACATTCCAGGCTGATTCCCTTAGTCGCCTCTTACGACACCCGAGGGAAGAAAAGGAGTGGAAATATTCATACGCCGTTACCACAGGATCAATGAACATATCTAAGTCAAATTGATTAACTAGCTAGCTAATCCTTATTTATAATTCAAATTGTTGTAAATACATGCCTAATGCCGCGAAAATTATGTTTAGTAATTTACCAAAGCTCGGCCTTTAAATCAAATTTGTTGTGCATCTCACTCGCACACCTTGAGTAGTCTCATAAATATAGCGATTAGTGAAGCGTTTGAAATATCGATATATTGATCTCGGGTAATATATCGATTATTATGTAAATTGTAATTCTTTTTTTTTTGGTACGAACTATTGTCGTATTATAATATATATTTTACGATGTATACTAAATAGTACCGCTACTAGGCGGGACTCTATTAAAAATAAAATGTGTGCCATTAAAACGATTGTTAATTTTCGCATCGGGTGAATGATAAAACTACAGGAAGACTGATATATAAAATACGCCTAGTTGATTGTGATACTACGAGAGTAACTACAAAATAACGTAATTATGCCAAACCGTAATAGGTCTTATACAAAAGTACAGTAAGTGCGAATTTTGTAATGCGGAATGAAATAATTGTTGTAAATTAATTATGGTAAGAACAAACTGTAGATAAAATTGAAGTGTTATTATTTTACGAGCCACGTGGTTTTGAAGTTCTTATTGCTTGACGGATTTTTTTATTTTATATTATTTAATGTCCTATTCCGATTTCACGATGGCTATAGTATTAATTTTTGAATTGAACTCAGCCCCGTAAAAACCCATTTCTGAAAAAGACGTTACCGGAATAATAATTAAAATAGAATTCCCCGTAATTTTATCCTTTCTCTATGATTTTATAAATGCGATCCAAAATGCAGGACTATATTTTGGAGCCTGTAGCCCACCAGACGCATTAGAGCTTAGCTAGCGCTGCTTACTAATCTAAGCTCAATATCAATCTATAGAACCCTTCAATGTAGAAAGAAAAGGAGAAGTAAGTTGTGCTTTAAATCACGTGGGATACCTACATATATCTTTACTTAAGAAACTTAATTTACTGAACAACTAACTGTTCAGTGATTACTAATAACCGGTGTTTTCAACTCTCACACCCGCGTCTGAACTTTATTACGCCACTAGAAGCGTAGGCAGCTATTCTGAACTTTGTGCTTATTTAATCTATGAGTTATATCTAGCTACGTAATTGATATTTCCTCTTTACACCAAAATATATTTGATTAATTTAATTAGACGATTCATTTTAACAAAATCGGTTTTCATTTATCGATAAATATTACATTTTAAGTAATAATTGCAAATTAAAAATTCTATGTTTTGTTGGTGTGTAAAATATACATAAGAGTATAAAGTAAGAGAGCGGCAATAGCCTAATGGTTTAGGGTGCGGACTGCGAAACATGACGTCGCAGGTTCAGGCCCCGCCATTCGACTATTGACGTAAACCAACTCCAGACACAAGCATTGCAGCTTAATTGGAGTGGTTAATAGGAATACTAGTAATGTTATTGCTATTACTCTTTAAAAAAAAAGGTGTGGTCTCATAAATACCATTTGAATTTACTTGTTATCCATACCTTACTTTATCGTAATGGCGGATACCGAGCGATATAGTTCTCTCCCACACAAGGATCTTAATGCTTAGAAAGCAATTAAACGATCCCTGTATCACGTAAACATCTTAGAATTTTCTACTTGTCATCGGTCTGTTAAAATTCAGGATTGCTAGATAACATGTCAGTACTTTAAACTAATTCATGGTCCTATGAGCGTCGATTGGCTAAGCGTGATGTCCATGACAAATGTTTTGCCAAACGAATATCAAAAATCAAATCAAATAAATGAGACCCTATAAAATAACGGTTGACGAAACAATAACGTGATTATGGTCATCTCACCAACATTTAGGTAGTTACTTAAGTCGTAAACATAACTTTTCCAACTTTTTTTTCTTTAAATCAGTAACTTATGTATAGACGGTAAGTGGCCACGCCGCGGACCGCGTGACTCCACGCGGTCGGCTCAACGTGACTTAGATTTACACGCAACCGCAAAAAACTTTATAAACGCTTTTGTTTTTCTAGAGTTTTCTGTTCTTTCAATATTTTCTCTTGGAGGTCATTTGAGTCATTTAAAAAGGCGTGTTAAGTAGTTATTTTTAGTAACCAATAATAAATAATTAACGAGTTTATATCTATATGGTATACAACACTGCAGTCACTATTCTGTGTCAACATAGATTAAATAGGAATGGATCGGATATCAATGAAAATATTTCGGGACAAACATCCTTGCGTAATTTAAATTTATTTTGTGTCTTATTTTATTAACTATGTTTTTGGTATATAGTATAGTATAACTATATTTTTAATTCATTACATATTTTTTTAATATCGTTTTCAATACGTAGGCAATGAGATTCATGTAATTTTTACTTAGCTTTTTGTATCTGAACGCCTTTTTCAACATATCCACCTTTGTTACTCAACAATGGTGTCAGGATACTTATCCAGATACCTCGCAATTTTAGATGCTTCGCGTCACCAGTCTAGTATCTTTCGAGCATAGAATTATTCAGACATCTCACCTAACCTCAAGTCATCTATTACGTAACCAAAGAATACACATACCAAGGAATAAACATGACATATCCTTTATACTCTATGATCTTACACCATTTTTAACATAGACTAGTACTGCATTGTTTCGCGCCATCCTCACCAATGTCACGGTTAAGTCGTTCAAGGTAAACGCAATAATATTGGCGAGAGAAAAAAAACATTTCGAAATCATAAAAACCTGAAAATAAATACACATTTTTAGTGATTCCCTTCCCTTGATTACTTTAAAACTTTGTAGCTGTGAAATTTTAAAGGGGGCTGGGCGAAGTTCGGTCCACGTTTCTAGAGGAGGGGGTGCGATCACGTGGTTTTTGGGTTTATTTTACTGCGTGCAATGCTACTGCCAACGTGGTGGGAAAGGGGTTGAAGTATTGAGTAACTTTTTAAGAGAAAGAAATAGCAAATTTTTGGCGAGGGAAATTCTTTGGCGGCGTTGCTATTTGGAACTCGATGAAACGACAAACTTAAACTGAAAAGAGAGAAACGTATGAAGACAGAACGAGAGATAAGTACTATCGTAAAGATACATCAACGAGTGCTAAGATTTTGTTGCTTCTCGGATACTTAAACTTTTTAAGAAGGTTTTATACCTTCTAAAAAAGTGCGTGTGACCTACCTTGTGCGAACTGCACACATTATATTAAACATACACATATTGATATTCAAATGGATTTAATAATCTAGTTTGTTAGTAAATCTCCGAAATTTATTTTTAGGCAGTTCAGTCTGTATTAATGTTAAGCTGCAATTAAATTCTTATAGATTTTAAAAGCGTGTGTGAACTTTTGGTTCATAAATTATAGACAAATTTTAAAAGTCAACTGGTCCCGCTCGCGTTTATATAGATTTTTAAGTCAGTATTTAATATATCTTTAATATAACTATTTTAAGCTTTACAAATGTGTTTGTGTGACAATGTTTTACGTAACATGTCGCCAAATACTCCATGCATGGGAGACATTTGTCCTACAGTGAACTGGTTGTTCAGTAAGTAAATGATAAAAACTGCCGCTGGCGACTTCGTCGACGTGGAAAATACTCCCCTGGATTTGTTCGGATTAAATCTTTTGTAGCACGAACTGTTTAACAGATTATCTTAACACAAATTCCCATAGATAGACAGAGGTCTAGACAATTAAGTGCTTAACCTTTAACTGAAGCATATTTGGGACAACGACACTGATGCGTTTATCACTGTCTTCGTGTCCAAGGTGGTACAATACTTAGTGTGTACATAGATAAATATCCATATATACATAAACATTCATGACTCGATTAGAAACATTCATAATTTGAACTCACCACCTGGAGTTTCGAAGGCTGGGTCACTACCAACTAGACCATTGGGTTGTGTTAGAAATAAAGTAAATACCTTCTCGCCATTCGCAATATAGTAGTAGACCGAGGTCTAGACAATTAAGTCGTTTCGATCCACCTTCCACCGAAGATATTTTAAGGGATAACGTGACAGGTGGTGAGTCCGTCGCCGTCTCAATGTCCAAGCCAACGATATAATTCGCACATAAAGTTTTTGAAAAAACCCATTGGTACGAACCTGCCACCTGGGGATCGAACTCGGGCCCCTCGACTCCAAATTCCGACCACCCAACCACTCAGCTCACTACCGCTAGGACTCAATACAAGTTTTTTTTATTCTGCATCGAATAAAAGAATGGCTGTAACCGTGTAAACGAAGTCTACATTACTTTCCATAAAAATAATCGTAGGCCAGTATTTAGGCCATTTGTCGATACCGTTGACATACATCCGTTATCGAAGTGCTGGACAAACAAACAAACATATCTGATATACGGTATGCGTATTGAGACAATTTTATCCGAGTTTGCGTGGAGATAGTGTGGATACCTTTTAAGGTTTTGATTAGTTTTTTTATACTATAATAAGTAGCTGTAAGTATTTTCTTTTTATGGCTGAGGAGGCGAAGGAGCAATTGCTATCACCTAGCATCTATAATAATGTAATCTATAATCATAAAAATATATATAATATATCTTCACGCAATTCCCAATACAGGGGTAGACAGAGGTCGAGTCTAGACAATCAAGTCCCTTCGACCCACCTTCCACCGAAGATATTTTCGGGACAACGTGACAGGTGGTGAGCCCGTCGCCGTAAATCTATAATTAACTTTAAAATTATAATCCTGTAAAATTATTTTGCATAAAACATTGCATTTGCATAAATCTTTGAATAAAGTAAGATAGAGTATAACATCTACATTAAACTTAAGTATTAAATTAATATCGTATACTTACATCTCAAATTAATATCGTCTACTTAATCTGTGCAATTAAATAAATTATTAAAAAATATAAATCAGATTACACATACCATAGACAAATACATAATCTTTGCTATAGAATAAATTTTAAAAAATTATGAATCACAATAAAACATAGTATATACACTAACAACAGAGAATAAAGTTTCCCAGAGAACAGGATATTTATGATTCACGCTTTATCTATAGAATGTCTCATTATCTACAAGTGGTACATTTTTATACTTATCTTACGTACTATTTGTGATTTGACGTCAAACGTATAACATATTAAAGAATAGAAATTATTTCATTTCTCATAAATCAATAACTACAATTGAAATTGACAGTGTTTTAGGTATGTAGTCACCCTCGAGGAAAATAAAGAAAAATTGCAACGATCTGTCAAAACTTCAAATCTGATCATGAACTTCAAAGCTGAGTAGGTAGTGACTCTGCCTACGAAGCAAAGGATTGCGGGTTCCAATCTCGGTAGGGGAAGGCATTCATGTGATATGATTATTTTTACTCGAGCCATGGATATATTTAGCTGTATATGAATGAATATATCTTGTACCGTTAACTTGGACAATAACACGGCGCCAGGCTCCCCACTTGTCACGCTGCCCAAATAAGCTTCGGTGGAATGTCGTCTATCCTATGCCTACCCCAGCATGGGAAAGTGACAAGTTGACTTTTTACGTACATTTGACTAATGGAATAGTCGTTTGGAATTTAAAAGATTAACTATTAAATATTTTGAAATTAATCTTTGATTATAATCTGTAAATAAAATCTGTGCATGCAGTTTCCACTGTCTGCTCCTCTTAGTCATTGTCTAAATATCAAAGTGCGATAGATATGCATCCTACGCGGAGTTCGTAGAGCTCGTTCCGACAAGTCATTTGATATGTCAAGGTACGAGATTTTTTTGATGTTTAATAGATTAAAATAATCCCCTTATAAGATATTTAAGAGGTATAAGAAATATTATTTATAGTTACTTCGTGTACGTTACGAATTTAGTACCTAGAAACTCTGATTTGTAGCCATAGATGGCGCTATATATGATTTAACATTTTTTTCGTATAGATATAACCATCTTAGAGATAATTGTAAATATTATCTATAAACAATATTTTTATATAGATAGTATTATACATCCAGATAAACTGAAACATGAAACATATTATATAAATACAAAATATAGACGGAATCCCCATTCTTTTACGGGATAATAATATATATAGGATTTGTCCGTTGTAAGTATTAATGAAATAATACTTGATTAATAAACTATTATTTAACTTGTATATTACATATTTTTTTAATTACGGGAACAGGTAGATTTTATACTAAGAAGAGATCCAGACATACGTACGCATCGCGTCGCGACCGGATGTCGTATGACCGAACGACAAACAATAAACGATCAAACGACAACGCCGCGGTGTACGCAACGCGGCGCAAGCGCAGATCACTCACCGACGCACTTTCACTGCACGCCTGTGTGCGTAGGTTGTATGTGGGTGTGGCCATTTTTTTTTTAAATATGGCCCACATTTAGGACTCTGCTCGGTTACGTCACCGCGCCGCGCACTTGCATCTGTATTGTCACTGAAACTGGCAATGTAATGATTGATTTTCATGCAATTATTAATCGCGGGACGGGTTTAGTTGCGTTTGTTATTGTTATTACCATGCTTGTAATGTGATATAATTTTTAGAACTTTTATCGACTGAGTTCCGCCTTTTTTTATTAATAAGCGAAACGTCAAGCGTGAACAGGATTATAAAGATTATTGGAAGTAAATCAGACACCTTAGACTATTCTGGCTAAGGAAGGAGACAGAAAACTTTTTTTTTATAAACTGTAACGTCAGTATTTACTTATGTATGAGGATATGAGTATGTTTGTTTGTGTTAACGGGGTGTATATATTTTTTAATGAAACTATTGAACGAAAGACTTCATTTTATTCGGTAATCATCAGTATAATTTTCTTTAAGTGAAAATGAAAGACTTATAGGAGTGTGTATTTGTTTACATTCAACATTCAGCCATCTATGTCACAGACAAGTGAGAGTTCCGTATGAATTATTAATTTAAAATAGGTACGAGTATATCGGACTTCGTGATCGTCTTTGTTATATAGACAGAATATCTTCACGCCATTCCCAACAGGGGTAGACAGAGGTCTAGATAACTAAGTCTTCGACTCAGCATCCACCGAAATGGGACAATCTTGAAAAAACTTTTTTTCTACATTTTCTTAAGTGGTGTTTGCGTTAACTTCGTTGTTTCTGATTCCATGTTACAAGTGCTTAAGCTACTTACTTTGGGATCAGAGCAATGAATGTGACGTTGTCGCTATCTTACATAGATATGTATGTTGTGTATGTATGTATGTATGTTGTGTACTGGTTTGGAAAATATAGAGCCAGGGTAATTGTGGACTACTGTGGGTAACTGTGATCAATTCACATTGGTCAACTTATCTTTTCAAAAACTCACTTTGGGATCAGAGCAATGTATATATCTATGTCTCTGTATCAGTAAGAGAATTATCGTACTCGCACAATAAATTCTGGGGACTACCACATAATTATGAATAAAATAAAAAAAAATATCTTCACGCAATTCCCAATACAGGGGTAGACAGAAGTCTAGTCTAGACAATTAAGTCCTTTTGACCCACCTTCCACCGAAGACATTTTTCGGGACAATGTGACAGGTGGTGAGCCCGTAGTCGTCTTAATGTCCAAGCCAACGATGAAATTCGTCCATGAGTTTTTAAAAAAACTCATTGGTACTGCCACTTGGGGATCGAACTCGGGTCTCTTGACTCGAAATTCCGACCACCCAACCACTCGGCTATCGTGACTTTTTGACACATAATTATAAACTTACAAATTTATAAAGACGATCTTCTTCGAATGTATTCTAGGGAACCTAGTTTTATATCACTGTATTTACTTTAATTATGCATGTTCAATTGTTTTTAAATTTGATCTCATTAATTAATTTGATGCATCATTGCACTGTCTCAACCCAACCTCAACCTAATGCTGCAACACGTCTAGTACTGTATTCTGTGGCTGCAACTTGTGTTGCTCTTTTCGTTTTTTTTTTAAATAAAAGGTCAAGTCCTTGTCAATGCAGTATTGTTTTTTTTTTAATTTACATAGATTTCATATCGTTTTAAATTATTGCAAGAGACTTGTAAAATGTATTAATACATTTGTTCTAATTACAATACGATTTAAATTACTTCGTTTGACGGCCATTTTATTTTGAAGTTTTTTTTTTTATCTTATTCTTTTTAATTCCAATTATTCTTTTACATTTGCATCTCATTTTACTGTAGTGATTGTTAGTGTTACCAGTTACCTATTTTTCTTTTGTGGTGTCGTTATAAAATTTTTCCCGCCATTGATCTAACTTGCGCCGCGTTGGAGTGCATCGCCATGCGTTTCGGGTACTGACAGTGCAATGACCTTATGCTACTATGTGATTTTTTTATGACGCCCGCTTGACTCGTAGTAAAACTTGTTGCTTGTAAACGTTGTTGTGTGCGTAGCGTCTATTAAAGTTAATTGTTACTATAATGCTGTTATCAGATTGAATATGATGAATGCATTTGTTTTTAACATAATTTTATCGTGATACTTATTCGGTGTTTACAATACTTTTTAAAAAAAACATGGAACAGACTTTTAAATTATGCAGCCAGATTTTTCTTAGTTCTGATTGATGTTAATTGTCTTATCTACTAATTAATTATCTACAAATTTAAAAGTTAAAAATGTAATATTTGGAAATGCTTTGTAAAAAGATACTGCTTATTTCTTAAGAAATTTCTTTCAGCAGACCAAAGACAATATGGCTGAAAATAAAAGTAGTTTTCGCGCGTACAAAATTACGTATATTTAATGTTATGTATTTTATTAAATAATTTTTCATTAAAATAAATAATAAAAGTGCATAATTCTAATAATTATTAGAAAGGGACTTATGTTGTTTATTGGAACAAATAATATTAAATAATAATATTAATACAAGAGTAGTTTTCCGTGAATATTAGAGTACTTTTAAATATGAAAAACTGTAAACGAATTCGAAAATAAACCTTGAGTTATGGGTAACAACAGCGCGTACAATTGGATACAGACTGTACATACACTACAGACTATATATACATATTATATTATTATTATAGATTCTCTGTGACCGGATACTGTAAAAAGGATTCGGAGATATGTGGCTCCTATTGTCTAGACCTCTGGCTACCTCTGTTTTGGGAAATGCATTAAGACAGAATGCATAAGAGATAGAATGTATCGTTACTAGTAAATGGACAACAGGTTCATAGACGATTACTGTTTTTATAATTTAGTGGGGCTGAGGATCGAACTTATCAAACTATCTTGACTCAAATTCCGATCACCCAGCCACTCGGCTATTATGACTTCCCTTTGATCGATTAAGCACTGATTAATCATAATTAGTAGAATTGAGGAAGATAAGTTTTATTCTTATTTGGGTTTGAGGTTTTAGCGCATTGGCCAAGTGGCACAGCGTCATGGCATTAAGGTATTCGTATTCGATTCTTGCCTGGTATCAGCTTTTGTATCGATATTGTACTTGCGTATATTTTATGGGTAGTATTAGTACCGGTACTATCTTCATTTTTGGGTCGAGATTATAGACTTCAAAAATTTTATATTTGTCCAAAAGCCACGTCGCCGGTAGCATAACTAATAAAAAAAAGAAAAAGACTTTCTTTTTTATTTTATTATTTTCGGCCAGTATTATTACCGCAAATAAAAAAAAGACGTTACGAAAAATTATTTTGGACTATAATAGTATTATGCGTTGTTATCAACAACGAGATCACATTTCAACATTCATAATCGTTACGTTTTTTTTTATTGTGCTGCTCTAGTTCAGATTCACGGAATAATTACGCATTCGAAAACATTCTTGGGTATGTAATTGTTTTATTTTTATGTTTTCTGTGTCTTTCATCTTTTGTATAAACAAACTATTATTAACAACATATTATTACTAATGCAGATTGTAAAAGTGAAAGTTACGTTGTCTGTGCATCTGTTCTATATGTTTTTATGCCTATAAAATTTGATAATGGGACTTACGTTATATTTATCTGACAGACATACAGTACTTTTTAGTACCCCAATTTTTTTACTTTTGTCTACCCCTGTATAGGGAATTGCGTGAAGATATTTATTTATATTATTTTTAGTTTTTTAAAAATCAAAATTGAAAGTAGAAGGAAACGCAAACGAAGTGGTTGGCATTATCTGGTGTAGCATAAGTACTTATAAATGTTATTCCTATAGTCAATATTTTTTATTCTCTCCTGTAGTTGAAAACTGAAAGGGTTATCATTATAAATATAATACAAACAGTGTCTATTAACCTTGTCTGGGTTGACATAGGGATAAGCAGAGATAAAAAAATGCAATTTAATATTATTCAACAAAAAAAACCACATGTTTGTTTGAATAATTTGTACTGTAAAGCAATGGCATAACTGGCATAGTGCAAAAGCCACAATTTCGAGAGATAATGTTAACTATAACAATCTATCAATAAATCTTTGCAGAATAGCTTATTCCATAAGTAAGATTTGCTATAAGCGTATTACAGATTCCTTAGTAGTTTATTAAATACCCAAGGGAAGATGAGAGATGGTAAATATTAAAAAGATAAGATAGCTACTAACTTCTTTAGAGCCACTTAGACTCTTTTACAACTTTAACTCACAAATTATAAAAATAAAATAATATCTTAAGTTAAGTTAATAATCTAAGTTATTAATAATCTTAAGTTAAGAATTCGAATTATTCACCTATCCTTTACATATTTGACATAAAAGACAGAAAGAGAAAAGTAAACTCTACCACCGACACTAAATGGCCGTATATTGGAATTGGCCGGTGGAAGGTGGGTCGAAGGGACTTAAAAGTCTAGACTAGACCTCTGTCTACCCCTGTATCTGCATTGGGAACTGCGTGAAGATTTTTTTTACCTATTACAATGCTAACATATCTGCTTTAGAAACTCAGCTGGAGAGTTACCTTAGAACCCTTAGAGTTACCGGTGAACTTGAAGAGCCCTTACCGGTGTGCTTAGCGCTTTATACCTTTGGGCTCTTCGGCAGGACCTGTTCCGATCTCTTCTTCCTCCATACACACGCGCCACTTTAATGTTATTGCATGCTCGGAATATAAGAAGAGTTATGGTATAGAATCTTCATGTTAATGCAGGTTTAATCAATTTATAGTTTTCTATTTTAGAAGTTTTTAAATATAAAAAAGGTTAATAGATTTCTCATTCCTTTCTTAAAATACATCTTAAAAACTGTTTTTGATTGTATCGATTCTTAACAAATGTGTTTTGCATCAAGCTTCCATATAAGGTCAAGGCGAAAGTGTTTGCTTTTTAACCGGATTTTTACATCCGCTTGTTAAAATATCCTGTCGCGAAAGAAAAAAGACCAGCAATTGCAACATCGCTCCGATCAAAAAACGCAACCGAACGCACCGTGCGAATGCGGCCTAATTAATCGTTTCAGTGTTGCCATTTCACACGTTCCACTTTCTACCAACATTCAACTTTACCCGCCAAAAATTATTATAAAAGTTACGTAATCGCCTCAGTGGGACATTAGGTCTGTGGAGCTGTTATGCAATACGAATTTGGTGTTACGTAAGTTGGTCTGTGAAAGTCGGTCGACAAGCTTCCGTGGTGTCTACGTAACCACGTCTCAAGCGCTCTGACATAGTTCCTCGGACCGACATTTTAGCTCGGACGTTGGAAACTATTAAAAGTTATATTAAAATATTAGAAAGGCTAAGCATTGAATAATTCACATGCGCACAGGCGTTAATTCTTGCTGTTGTATTTACTCAATTGTTAAAGTAAGGTTTTATTTAAAGTATAAAAAAAACAGTTTTGTTCGCTAGAGTTTATTTAACTTTTACATTTCCATTTTTTTTGTGTCAAAATCTCCCCAAAATTTTTAATGAAACCTATTAGAATTGACCACAAAATTAATTTCATTTTGTATTTCATCGAAGACATTTTCTGTGTCAACGTAACAGGACGTATTGCTTATTGCCGTCTTTAAGTTCCCCCTGTTCAATCCCCAGTATCGAAATAGAATATCTCTCCTGGAATTCCGATCACCCAACAAATCACCTATCGTTACATCTAATTAATAATTTAATAAAAATACAATACTTCTAAACTACTTTATGTCTAAGAATGAAACAAACATCAATGCACCGTTAAGTATAATTCACAAAGAAACCATGCTAAACTAGAGATTATGCAATACACAGCTGGTTTTCTAATAATCTACTACCTGAACTCAAGTCATAACTGTTGACGTAGGAAAGTGGAACAGTTATAATTCATATACTAAGATGATTCAGCCTTGACCACAGATAACATACGAAACCTCATTTTCCCGATTCTGATGAGGTAACACCGTTCACCTAACTAATTGGAGAATGTTAATATGAAACTTAATGCCGCTGTTAAAAAAATTTTGAGAAACATCTTTTATTTCACTTTCAATTAAAGACTGTTGATTTTTTCTGTTTTATTTCCTTAATTTTTATTAAAAAAATACCATTCATTTATTTTTCACTTGTTGTCATTTTTAGCAATATATTATGACTACTTTGTATTAAAGCTATTTAATACATTGAAAGATAATTTCGCAAAAAAAACTTTTATACAAAATAGATGGATAGGGACATCACATACATTGCTTTGATTCCAAAGCAGCTACAGCACTTTGGTTATGGAATCGGAAACAACAAAGGTACACATTTCTATGAATGATATTTACTTAATATTTGTATACAAAACTGAAGGCCTGTAAAATTATTGATCCAAAAGTAAGAAACTCGAAGAATACAATATTAGAAAAGAACATTACAAAACGACCCGATAATCGAGTCATGTCTTGAAAGCTATAGGTTGCGGGTTCGAGTCTCGCCAGTGGTTTATACATTTGTGTGATTAATATGAAAGTTTGTACTGAAGTCCTGTATGCTTATGTGTAGTATGTAATAGAAAGAAAGCAATGTTCATCTTTGTAACTACATATTCTATGTATGTATTATATACTATTGTAAAATTAGCTTGGACACTAAGACGGCGATAAGCTCACCGCCAGTCTTATTATACCAAAAAAACCTTAGGCGAAAAAAGTGCCTAAAATACTTCATTTCTCGACCTCTTCTTACCCCTGTATGCGAAATTGCGTAAAGATAAAAAATATTAGAAGTGTAAAGTTTTACAACAATAGATATATATTTTAAAGGGAATAAAAATATCCTAACATCCTATCAAAGGCACTGAAGGATAAAGGATGAGTTGCTTGTAACGCTTAATAAGCAGATTGAAGATTATTACACTAGATTCCGCGTAACTTAGGTACTAACCGTGAGAAATCTGGTATTTTTCGAGATAATTATCCCGCTAATTATCTATAGACCTTGTTTCTATACTTTTATTGTTGTTATATGTCTTAGAAGTATTTATATTACCAAATGACTACTTTTATTAAAGTTGAAGACCTATGTGCGTAATGATGACATGTCTCTGATGTTCCTCTACTCTATACTCACAGTATTACGCGCGAGATCATCAATTACAGATGCAATTACAAGAGGTTCTATGGCAGATAGAGCTTTAAGAATGTCTCATTAGTACCCCGTAACTATCAACACACAACAGTAATGTCAATATAAAAAAGTGACATTCTCCAACTTCCCGCCAAAATTCAGTTCGTTTTTTTTACTCCAAGTGAGGCAAAGATACAAAAATGTCATTCCCAATTACTATCTGTTTCTATTCAATCGATAATATATGTTATATTTTACGGTGACTGATTCTTTATTTTTCTTTGTTATAGATCGAGCCTACTTCGGATCGGTGAACGGACTCCGTGTGATATCGTGCATTAGACTTAATTAAGTGACGCCTCTTTAAATAAGCCTAGTTAGCGAAATTACTTTGTGATTTATACCGTTTACTTTTTTTTATAAATATACACGGCTAGTTTTAGATAATTTTTTTATGAATAAAAACTTTTCTTGAACATAAATCATGGCTGCAATGATGTGATCTCGAATATAGTAGCCAGGATCTTTGTTCAAGAGTTGGAGTCAATTTATCTTTTTCCAACCATGTGAACTACTTAAAAGTCTTAAAAAGTTTTTTGATATAAACTTGAGAAGAAATTAATTAAAAAAATATCTATTTTCAAATCGTTTACAAATTAGCGCTCGGATTTTTCGATATTGATATTTCAAGGTGCGTACTTTACGATGGTGCAATCAAAAGAACTGTTACAAATATTTGTACTGCCAGCTCAAATTCATCACTGCCAATGTTGTCTCGAAAAAAAAAATAAGACCACAATATTTAAAAAAGTTTTCTAATATCTTTTTCTAATCTTAATCCTTTTTCGCTTTTCAACACGGTTCTAATTATTTATTAAGATAATAAAATATCTTTAATCATAATGAAAAAAAAAATGGTATTTTGGCGGGGTTTTGAAAATGACGTTTATTCTTATGACTGAGACAATAAAACGTGTAAAACTTTGCACAGTTTTGCGCCACACCCGTTTATACATTTTATTATGATAAAATATTTTTAATACTTTTAAGATATCAATTAAGTGTATTGTTGTTATTGTATAATATAGAATTAAATTAGATTTTGTTGTAATATGATGTAAATTGGTTGTATATAATTCTGGATCAGTAATTAATCGAATGATTTAGATTGTAATTATTTTGGTTTTCACTCTGTTTCTTAACTCTTTAATCTTTAATTCTCTATAAATCTTAAATCAGAAAAGGTGGAAAGTGCACAAAAATATTTTTAATTGTTTATTTTTTTTTAAGTTTTCCTACCCACGGTTGTTATTATTTTGTTAATTTACTTATAAAAAGAGAAATTTTGAAAATGTTTTTTGTTTACGTACCTTTTCTGTTTTTAATATTTTTTTTTTTAATTTCTCCAATTATTTAATTACTTTGTGTACATAAAATAATTTGCGCTAAGCGACTAGTGTAGTCAGTTATGGGATATTACTATCTAATAATATTTTTTGTTGATGTCTAAAATGTTTATTCCTATAACGTACCTTTACTATTCTTGTTAGATTATCTTTTGTATAATGAATTAAGTTTAAGTGATAAAAAAGTAAATAATCTATGATAAGACACATTGTTTGGGCACTACCGGAAGTGAAGGAAGTAAAATGTATACTTTTATACAATATAAAATGGATAAAGGCGGTTTAAACACTTTCTACTGTCACTTAAAATTTACAAAATAATAGAGAATAGTGTCAATTATAAAAATATAAATGTGAAGTGTGAAAGGGTTACTAAACATAATGAAACGGGTTCCGAAACATATAGTTACCATATGTATCCTAACTATAGATGTGTCTACACATCAGCGACCAATTAAATAAATATATATATCTTCACGCAATCCTCCATACAGGGGAAGACGGAGGTCTAGTTTAGACAATTAAGTCCCTTCGACCCACCTTCCACCGAAGATATTTTCGGGACAACGTGACAGGCTATGAGCCCGTCGCCGTTTTTAAGTCCAAGCCAACGATATATTGTTGTACTTGACTTGATGTTTATACAGTTATGATTGCTAGATAATATAGCCGATTTTGTCACGACAGCCGAGTGGTTCGAGTCAAGAGATCCGAGTTCAATCCCCAGTTGGTGGACTCGTAGCGATGGGTTTTTTCCAATCTTATATACGGCGTAGTTATAAAAACGGGGACAAGCTGGCGCCACCATTCAGGTTGTCCCAAAAAATATCTTCGGTAAAAGACGAATGGAAATGACTTTCTAGACCTATCAGCCCCATGTCTCGGCGTCAAGATACTACAACGTTAACTATGTTTCCTAATGCTTTCATCATCCGATGAAAAATTATGAAATATACATATACATATACATTACAGTGTACATATACATTCTTAATGTTTTTTAAATATGTTATTTATATAATTGCTGATGTGTAGAATTGAAAATAGTAATATAGTTATCTTTCTGCAACTCCGTCCCGTTTATACCTGCTTTTACTGTATAACATATAAATATCGAAAATTACTTTAAGGAGAAATGATATTTTACAATGCAATCTATTTTCACTACTTAAGTACATATAAATTTAATTATAAATGTAAAATTACATATGCCAGAGCCTCATCGATATTGTTATATTTTTTTTCACAGCCGCAATGAAAACACATTCGAAAATCGTTGCGATTTTGTGATGCTCGTGTGAAGGGCCATTACGAAACAAAGTTTCATGAGTTTCTTTCCATGTTTCATAGCATTTTAATATTGTTATTTTCTTTTTATTAAATTATATTTATGTTTGTTTCTTTATTATCCAGATGGTGCTAGAAATGCTATATTCAGTTGTTTTTTTTCCAGAGCCAAAGACATGTCTACTTATACGGTCCCTATCATGTATAACAATGATTTTTTTGTATATTTTTGCTTAAATGTCTTATCTTGGAACCATAAAGAGGCCTCAAAGTGATTTACTGACAATACTTTAGTTTTAAATATTTACGAAGAACACAGACAATTTAATGTTATAGGTGCAATTAAATTTAATAAAACCTATTTAATATACACAAATGGTCTTTATTTTTAACCTGTCTCCTTTGATATAAATGCATACATACATACATACATAACGGCCAATTAAAGTTCAATGCAGGACATAGGCCTCTCCCATAGGGAGGAATTGCCATAATCGTCAACCTTTGGCAAGCGGATTGGCGATCGCTGTATCAGACACCTCGCACCTCAGACGCTGCTGCCCATATGCGTTCTGATCATTTAATTCCCATATTTTTAGAGATTGTTATCCACCCATCTATCGGTTGCCATAACGATATTCAAGGCTGATTCCCATAGTCGCCTCTTACAACACCCACGGGAAGAACAGAGACAGAGATCGAGTCTAGTCAATTAAGTCCCTTCGACCCACCTTCCTTCCATACTAGGACATAAATACATAAATAGAGATAACATCACATTGCTCTGATCCCAAAATAAGTAGCTTAAGCACTTGTATCATGGAATCGGAAATAACGAAGGTGCCACAGACAACCAGACCCGAGGAATATAGAAAAAGTGATTTTCTACAGTGACCCGTCCAGGAAAAGACCCCAATGGCTTACACAGGTCGTAAAAAAACTGCTGTATATGGATTCAGAATAAACCACTCCGTTTCTCCCCGTGGATATCAGAAAAATTGTTATGAAAATATCTTCATGCCATTCCCAATACCGGGGTAGAATGAGGTCTAGACAATTAAGTCCGTTCGATCTACCTTCCACCGAAGACATGTTTGGGGCAACGTGACAGGTGGGGTGCCCGTTGCCGTCTTTATGTCCAAGCCAACGATGTAAATCGTACGTATAAGTTATTGAAATAACCATTAGTACGAGCATACCGCCTGAGGATGAAACTCGAGTCTCTGAAGGCCGACCACACATATTTGACCAAGAATTTGTTTTAAAGATTCTAATATCTGGTACGGATCTTACGTTTTCCTGGAGGTTGTGTAATGTCCTGTCTGTTCATACTGTTTACAGAAGCTGAATGATAGCTGTTTGGGTGTGAAATTGGGTGACCTAAAAGTAAATTGTGTATTATTGAAAGCAGTGGAGATTGCATCTCCACTGCATTCAATAATACTTAAATATATAATTATTAAAATATGCGATTTTGCTTGACGGGTTTCGATTTGTAGTATAGGGCATTTAGAGGGAGATTATCCAACCATTTCTTCATTTTTTCTGGTGTTTAAGGCTTAAATTAACCAAGGGAAGAAAAGGGTAGGCAGTTTCCTACGCCGATATCAAAAAACAATTTATTGAAACAATGTAGTTTTTTTTTTCATACAAAAAATATCAGGAACGCCATAATCATTAATAGTTTTCCTGTTAACCATTTCAGCTAAGCTGCAATGCTTACGTCTGGAGTTTTTTTTTTATAGAAAAGGGAGGCAAACGAGCAGGTGGCTCACGTGATGGTAAGTGATTACCGCCGCCCATGATCATTTATGACAATAGTCCAACGGCGGACCCGAACCTGCGACGTTACGTTTCGCAGTCCGCACCCTAAATTATCAGGCTATCACGGTTATTTAATGCACAATGTCTACTTCAGCATATCTAGCGCGTGAGTAGACTCTCGACCCAGACTGCGTTCTCTGAATGCCGAGTGATAGTTGCCAAGTCTGCAGCTGAGACCGATTCGGCCAATCCTTTGCCAAACGTTCGTTGATTTGAAGTTGAATTGGTCACGATAGCCGAGTGGTTGGGTGATCGGAATTTGAGTCAAGAGACCCGAGTACCATCCCCAAGTGACAGGCTCGTATTAATGGGTTTCTTCAAAAACTTTTACGATTTATGTTGTTGGTTTCGACATACGGTAACGGCCTCACCACCTGTCACATTGTTGCAATACATTTCTTTATGAATTATAGTTTTGCGTGAAGATATTGTATTGGTTAAACACAGTTGAAGAAAAGTAGAAGTGTCTGTTTGTAATTCTAAATTAATAGCTCTTCACTAAATGCATATGCAAGGTATATAGTGTACTTACGTAAAAATTAAATTTTTCTCTGTCTCTGTTTATTTCGGTTAATCTCTAAAACGGCTGGACCGATTTTAACTTTCTATTTTATCTTTTCACTGACAGATAGTTTATGGCATCAGAAGTAAATTAGGCTTCTTTTATTTTAGAAAAATAATTAGGGTTCCGGATAATTAATAAACCCCGGGCAATGTCGTTGGCTCCTGTTTTGTACATATGTAATAATTACCCATTTTTTTACTACAGCACTTATCCGAGAAGGGTATATATGTAACATGCTTATGTATATATAATACATAAGCATGTTTAAAGTAAGAAGAAATGAAGAAACTCTTTATGCAATTATATTGTACGGCAGCGCTGATTCTCAAATGGAGCCTCAAGTTGACTTCAAAAGATTGTACAAACACACAAACAACCAATTTCAAATATTGGCAGACGCGTGTGATCAGAAATACTCGCATTGTCTCCCTGATTACCTTGACAGACACTAAATTAAATAAAGAACAGGCCTCACTATGATTAATTTCCAATCCCACACTTGTATTTATTTAGAACTTGTTCAGGTCATAGTGAACTCGTTAACAGGAACACTTTGTATTATGTCTATGCTTTAGAGTCGTCTGGGTCAGTTTAAATTCTTATATAAATAAATAAATATATTCACGCAATTCCCTACACAGGGGTAGACGGAGGTCTAGTCTAGACAATTAAGTATCTTTGACCCACCTTCCACCGAAGATATTTTCGGGACAACGTGACAGGTGGTGAACTTGTCGCCGTCTTTATGTCCAAGCCAACGATTCGTACAATTCGACATCGATTCGCCAAGTAATTCGTACATAAGTTTTTGAAAAACTCATTGGTACTGCCACCTGGGGATCGAACTCGGGCCTCTTGACTCGAAATTCCAACCACCCAACCACTCGGCTATCGTGACTTACATTCTTATGTAATGTTTTTCTAAACTGACAAAAGAGGAGACACCAACGGAGTTTCGGCAGTTTCGTCTCTGTTGGAGGAACCAACTTTATTACGAAACGGTGGTAGATTAAATAAATGAGGATCGATAAATGTATTATACGAGTATATCATTACAATACGAGTATAAACCTGTGAGTGGTCTAGTACTGCGATCGCCAATCCGCTTGCCATGCG
Organism: Sericinus montela; assembly: GCA_029286605.1. Lineage (NCBI taxonomy): Eukaryota > Metazoa > Arthropoda > Insecta > Lepidoptera > Papilionidae > Sericinus > Sericinus montela. The sequence continues at coordinate 1,838,758 of JAGSMR010000075.1, read as the reverse complement.
TGGCGATTATGGCGTTTCCTCCCTATGTCCTGCAGCGGATTTTAACAGGCCGTTATGTATGTATGTTTATCGATGAATGAATGATTTGAATTTGAATTCTTAAACATTTCTACCGTCAAATAGCGTAATAGCCTATTGTGTATTTTCAAGTTTGAAAGTTATGAAAAAATAAGATAAATATTTTCACGCAATTCCTATTCCTATGCAGGGGTAGACAGAGGTCTAGTCTAGACAATAAAGTCCCTTTGTTTCCACCGAAGATATTTTCGGGACTACGTGGCAAGTGGTGAGCCCATCGCCGTATTTATGTCCAAGCCAACGTTATAATTCGTACATAAGTTTTTGAAAAACCCATTGGTACGAGCCTGCCACCTGGGAATCGAACTCGGGTCTCTTGACTCGAAATTCCCACCACCCAACCACTCGGCTATCGTGACTTCAAAATCAAATAAATAAAAACAAATATCTTTATGCCAATGCCAATACTTCTGTATTGAAATGGCATTAAGATATTTATTTTTATTTACTTAATTTTGTAGGAAATTTATTTGAGTAGGTATTATCTTTATGTCTATAACAAACGCTCGGCACAGGTAACATAAAGTTTACACATACGTAAATTATTTTGTCAATACAGCAACAAAATCGCACGTATAGATGTAATTCGATTATATCTGTAGACGAATTTATATCAGGGACATACCAAATTAAATAATTAAAAATTAATTAGTAGACTTTAATTTTTTAAATCATAAATACATACATTGTTAGGAACAACATCACATACATAGTTCTGCTAACAAAGTAAGCAGTTAAAGCTCTTATATTATGGAATTAGAAACAACGAAGGTACCACCAACACCCTGGCTCGAATAAAATAATGTTATAGAAAAAAAATCTGCAATTCAATTCAAGCAATTCCCAATACAGGGGTAGACAGAGGTCTAGTCTGGACAATTAAGTCCCTTTGAACCACTTTCCACCGAAGATATTTTTGGGACAACGTGACAGGTGGTGAGCTCGTCGCCGTCCTTATGTCCAAGCCAACGATATAATTCGTACATTTGAAAAACCCATTGGTACCGGCCTGCCACATTGGTATCGAACTCGGGTCTATTGACTCGTAATTAACCACTATCGTGACTAAAAATTATGAAAAAAATAATGTTGTGCCTTAAATATATGACCTCTAAATGTTAACTGCAATATGTACTACAGTAAATTCTACATAGATGTCCCCCCAAAACAGAATTTCCCATTAGAAAACCAAACTTAGAAAGCGGAATGACTGAAAATAATATTCATCTGCGTCATCACATTACAAATACCGCCGTAGCCAAATACATGTAGTTACTATAGCCGAATAGTTCCGAGTAGTTAGGGTGTTCGAAGTTCGAGTAGAGAGACCCGGGTTCAAATTTTTCCAAGCTTATGTATATATATTTATATCTTTGGCTTGATATAAAGACGACGTCAGGCTCATTGCTTGTTACGTTGGCTTAAAAAATTTCTTCGGCGTAAGGAGGGTCGAAAGGACTTAATAGTGTGGACCTCTATCTTGGGAATGGCGTGACGATATGTTTTATCAGGGTTTTTCTTATATTTATTTGAATACTTTGGAAACTATGTGTACATAAATATTATCAAAATATATGTATATATATTTTTTCTTTACTTTTTATGTTCTCAGTGCTGCACATACAGTAATTTCTCATCAATCTAGCGTTGACTGGCAGAAATTAAAAAGTCGGCCCTTTGTAGCTTTTATTGTTACAAAGTTTAAATAAATAAAATAAATAAATTCGCCATCTTGACACATCTGTGCTTCGTTTTATTTCGGAAATTTTCGAGATGGTCTGCCATATATAGGCAGCCATTGCCATCTACATTGGTTACCGAAGTCTATGCATTAAAAAAAACGAGGTAAAAGAATGAACAATGAATAATTATTTTTATTAATGCAATACACGCAAGTACAAGTAACTACTCTGTGCTTACGTGAAACGTGGCTCGGATTTCTGTTATAAATAGAAGTTTACATTCATAGTAGTTTTGTATTGAGTTGTGAATTTTTATTTTTAATTGATTTAGAGTTAAAAAACCAATAGAAAACTCTATTGTGTGTGTCTACTGTGACAAATGGACGTGGGGTCTTGTACGCCACCTATGTTAATATACGGCTTGCAAAATTCCATTGCATTGCATTTTCCAAAATTAACCCGGCTAGTACCTAGGTTCGTTTCCCGAATGGGGACCGATGGGACAATGTCTATTTTCTATATTCTCTCGGTTCTGTGTGTTGATCAGGCCTTTGTTGTTTCCGATTCCATAACTAACACAAGTGCTTTAGTTAGTTACTTTGGGATCTGAACAATTAAATCAAATCAAATCATTTATTCATCGACATAAGAGTACCCTTTCGTTTATCGATAGTCCTTTTTATTCTACCACCGTTTCATAATGAGGTTCCTCTAACGGAGAAGAAACAGGTGAAAGAAACTCCATAGGTATCCTCTTTTTTGGTCAATATATTTTACAATATAATGTAATTATACAAATGTGATATGATATTTCTAGAAATAGCTTGGGAGCGATCACCTCATTCCCAGGGGTTACTGTCATTAATATATTTATTTATATTGTAATAACCCTTCCTATAATGCTTTTCTTTAATAAATTTCTTAAACCTGTTAATAGACAGGCTTTGCACATTTAATGTATGTGACCAATGTATGTGATGTCGTTCTTTCTGTGTGTATGTATGTCTCATCGCCTAATTATGTATGTATTCATAAAGGCTCCGAAATGTCCATTGCTGGACACTGTATTCTTCCGTCGGCAACCGTTGCCCCTTACCGGTCTGCTTATTTTTAATCTGAAATTCCATTATGAGATTGGTATCCCACCATGTATCAACAGCCACTGCCATTTTCAAGGCACTTTTCCTTAATTCACACAAGAGAAATATGAATTGTCTACACAGAAGTCTAGACAATTAAGTCTTTTCCACTCACCTTTCACTGAAACCATTAAAAAAAACAAAATCTTCACGCAATTCCCAATACAGGGGTAGACAGTGGTCAAGTCTAGACAATTAAGTTCCTTTGAACCACCTTCCACCGAAGATATTTTCGGGACAACGTGGTGAGCCCGTCGCCGCCTTTTATGTCCAAGCCAACGATGAAATTCGTACATAAGTTTTTGAAAAACTCATTGGTACTGCCACCTGGGGATCGAACTCGGGTCTCTCGACTCGAAATTCCGACCACCCAACAACTCGGCTATCGTGAATTAAAAAAAACAAGCCAACGATATAAATCGAACACATATTTTGCAAATACCCATTATACGTATCAGCCCACCACCTGGGTATCGAACTCGGGTCTCTTGAACCAAATTCAGATCTCCCAACCACTCGGCTATCGTGATTAGTAAGTTATCGTAAGACAGACGAGGAAATGCATATTTTAGGAAGGAATATATCGTATTATACTATTGCACTTGAAAATGCAATTGGCTACTGACCGATGGATGGAATATTAGACCAAAATTCAGTAGACCGTCAACGGGTATCACCGTCTAAGGTTACTTCTACTACGATCGCCGATCCGCTTGCCAAGCTAGGCTAGGCTATGCTCTAATTATGATGATGACAATGCTATATATACAATAAATTTTAAGTTAATACATTAAGATTCCATTTCGTTTGAAAAAAGTTTGCGTTTCGTTAAACTTGACAGCCGACGAACAGCGTTGGCGCCAAAAATTTTCGTTTAAACCTTTTCTTACAGGCCAGTAATATTGTTTTCTTTAAACTCTTTGACAGTTATATATTTTTTTTGTAAATATAGATTATAAATGTACCGGAAAATGATCCAGGAAGCCTTTGGCGCCTGGCCTTGCCATTGCGAATAATTATGAATAAGGTGCATCTAAACAATAGTGGCCGTCAGTTTTTTTCCCTTCGATCGACACGCGATGGCTTGACTGTTTGTTTCACTCCGTCAGGTATTGCGTAGAATAAGATATTTTTTTGTGTATTTTTTAACCTGTACAGTGCCGGGCATAGGTTCACTCATATTCTTCCAAGCAACTCGATCTTTTGCCATCGAATTGATCTTCTAGAGAAATCTAGACCATTTTCACCAGAATTTGAGATACTCTACTTACTTACTTACTTATCTTCACGCACAATCCCTGACGGGCTAGCCAGAAAGAACTGATCGCCAAGTGTCACGATCCCTACATACTTCTTTCGCTTCTTTCAGATTCATCATCTTCTTCATACTTGCACGTCTAGGTATCCGAGTACTCTTGACCCTCCCCTTTTCGAGCAGAATTTGAGATAATTTGAGATTTTGTGACAGATGGCGAGTCGCCCTCTTGGTGTTCAATCCAACAATACATATCCTTCACAAGTATTTAAAAAACTAATCTCTGAGGTCCCGTGTTCGATTCCCGATTGGGTAAAAGTTGAAAACGCTTTTTCTACATTTTATCTGGTCTGGGTGTTTGTGGTACCTTCGTTGCTTCTGATTCCATAATACAACTGTTTAAGCTGCTTACTTTGTGATCAGAGTAATGTATGTGATGTTGTCCCTACCTTTGTATATATTTATTTATTGTTTATCGTGCACCGCTAAGATGGCAATAGCTTTACCATTTTGTGTCACGTTGTCCCCAAATAAGATCCAGTGAGAGTGAGTTGAAAAAAGGATTATTTTTTTTGTTTGCGTTTCCCGATGCTGGGCTAGACAGATCTAGCCCATTATTGGGAAACGCGAGAAGATGAAACATAAATAACTCCACAGAATTAATATGCAATAAGTAAATAAAGAGCTAGCTAGACAGATCTAGCCCATTATTGGGAAACGCGTGAAGATGAAACATAAATAACTCCACAGAATTAATATGCAATAAGTAAATAAAGAGCTAGCTAGACAGATCCAGCCCATTATTGGGAAACGCGTGAAGATGAAACATAAATAACTCCACAGAATTAATATGCAATAAGTAAATAAAGAGCACGATTTCGTCACAGTTATTGTCGTTTAATGTTAAATCGTTATTCAAATGGATAATAATCGATTAATAAACTTCCTGTAAGTCGATGGTGACGAATGGCTCATTAATATTTTATTCTTCTTTTATTAAAAAAAATATTGCCAACATAGATACCTACGACATCACAATGTCACCGGCTTAATAACAGCGCTGCAGCAGTACTGCTACAGCATATTTGCTTAGTCGGATGCCGTTTCGTTGCTGCAATGCAGGAATACATTCTATTTTTATTTGTAATTCTTAGCTATAACTTTTATGTGTACTGTTTTGCGTCAAATAATAAAAGTATTTTCTTTCTTTCTTTCAAACATTGCTCTGATCCCAAAGTAAGTAGCTAAAGAACATGTGTTATGGTATTAGAAACAACGATGTTACCACAAACACCCAGACCCGAGGCAATGTACTTACTCTCTCAGATAGATATAAGTACCATGCATCGAGGTAGAAGTTCCAAGACATTTCTATTAAATGTTTATAATAACAACACCTCATATTATAATCCATTGGTTCAAATGTGTAGGAAATATAACGAAATTACTATTAGCAACACAAATATAGATGTATTTATTTCGAATTTGAACACATATATGTCAAGTGTTTGGAAAGCCCTCTTGTAAATGCTTAGTGATTTCTGTATTTGTGATTTTTGTTTTATTATATCTTTGTGTAAATTTTCTATTTTTTTTTCATTACTTATATTTAAGTGTAAGAAAGAAAACACCGTGTCCATTTTTTAAATCTGTATACACATAGTTTGGATAAGGACTGTTCAATAACTTAGAGTTTTAATCTTATCATGTAATTGTCTTAGTCTGTTTTGTGTATAATAATAAATAAATAAATAAATGTAGACAAAGTGATTGTCTACATTGATCCGTCCGGGAATTAAGACCAGGACATAGCGCTGGCGATATCTCGAGCACCGGCGTGTACGCCATACGTCCACGCAGATCGCCAGTTCCAGCTAAGCTTTAGTTATTGTAGATTTGTAGTAGTTGATGGCAATCTGTCGGCGGGATGCAGTGTTTTTTTATTGAATAGGGAGGCAAACGAGCAGGTGGCTCACGTGATGGTAAGTTATCAACGCCGCCCATAGACACCTGCAATACCAGAGGAATAGCAGATGCGTTGCCGGCGTTTGAGAAATATGTAGGCTCTTTTCTTGAAGGTCCCTAAGTCGTATCTGTCCAGAAAAATCGCTGACGGCAGCACATTCGATAGACTGTAAGTGCGTGGCAGAAAATTCAGCGAAAAACGCACTATGATTGAATGCCAAGCATCTAGATGGTGTGATGGAATTTTTGACTATGTCGTAAGGTACAATGGTGAAATTCAGCGGCTGGGATTAATCCGAACAATTCCGCGGAGCACTCCCCGTAACACGTGTTATGTTAACCAGACCATACCCTGAACGATCAATCAAATGTACCATCTGGTTTAGAGAAACTCTTTGGAGGAAGCATATCATTATACTTTAGACACATAGATTTTTGAAAGTTTGTTAACTGTTACGTTTAGGTTTGAAAGGTAGCCACTGTAATAATGGGCACTGAGGTATTGGATCTCACTCCTTAGTCGTGACAAAGACTCAGGAAACCTGCGTTTTTAGAAGTATTTTATAGCAGTTATAGAATTAGATACGATTGCTAGCGTTTAATAAACATTACTAGTATTTCTGTTAACCACTGCAACTAAACTGCATTGCTTGTGTCTGGAGTTGGTTAACGGCTACAGTCGAATGACGGGTCCGAACCTCGGACTGCGAAACATAACTGCGCAGTCCGAACCCTAAACCATTAGGCTAATGCTTCTTTAGCTGTCCGAGGAAGTACCACGTAATTTTATCGTAAAGAATGATTGGCATGCAAGATGGCATGCAGTACCACGACCTCACAGAATACCGGCGTGAAGTAGGAGTCTTACAAACTTCTGCGTTTCGTCTGGTGAGTGCAGGTAACCGGAGGCACCCCCCTCCCCCCGCTCCCAATTTTTTTTGTTTTCCCAAGTCCCCAAGTTGTCCCCAAGTTTGAAGGGGCACTCTATGGCCGGCAACGCATATGCTGTGCCTCTGGTATTGCGGGTGTTCAAGGGCGACGGTAATCCATCACGTGAGCCCCTTGCTCGTTTGCCTCCCTTTTCTATAAAAAAATAAATAAGTACTAGGATTGCATAATCCGCTACAGTTTTACCGGGAATACATAAGTTGCAAGGCGGGGCGCGGCCCGCGAGGGACGCGCAGGGCTGCCCCACAAATGCATCCCACTTTAGAAATTAGGCCGATATAAATAAACACTGCACTTGCATACGCTAACAGGGATGCTCTGCGTTCGATTAAGCCGTGTTTCTGGACGAAATAAAAATAAATCGCCATTTAATTATGATCGCCGGGGAGTGTTAAAGGTTGACAGACGTTCTTGTATTAAAAAAATTTGGTAGACCCCTTCTTTGTTAAGATGGCATCAGGGTTAGTAACATATTACCCATTACCACAAGAAGCAGTAGAATAAAAGTTAAAATGTTTAGAAAAATAATCCACTACTTTTTTTTATTCTTTCATTCATAGTAGACATGAAAAGTATATTTATTAAAATAAATATCTTCACGCCTTCGAGCCTTGGGGATCGAACTCGGAGTCTCGTTACTCGATATCGTGACATATAATATATTAACTATTTAAAAAAACATATGAGCAAATTGCTCCAAGCGGGGAGGGTTAATTCAAGTACTCGGTTACCTAGATGTGCATGTACGAAAAAAATAACGAATTTGAAAAAAGCGAAAGAGTAAGAATTGTGATACTTGGCGATTTATTCCTTCTGGCTATCCCATCAGGTTCGTGAAGATATATATTTATCCATTCATCCATCTTAATCCTCAATTGTGACATGGGTATGACAATGGGTATTGAAGCTTCCTTGTTTGAAGTTCGCAGCTATCCATTGGCACATACCACATAGCACTAGGTGCATATGTACTGTCAGTTTGTTCTTAACCTTAATCATTATGATCACCATGACGGGTTTGAAAAGTCCACTGCAGGACAAAGGCCACTCTCTTAAGGGAGAGTTTGCCTGCAGTACTAGATAACTTATTCTACTTTACTGAGATGCAGCCCTTTAATACGAAGGGAGGTTGGTGCACTGCTTCTCTTCAAACCTGTTATCACATGCTATTTATTATTAGCTGCCCCCCGCGGCTTTGCCCGCAGTTTAACACTTAACGTGGAGCCCTAATTATGTTTCTAAAATAAAAGTAGCCTATGTTACTGCTTATATATTATATTAAAATCAGTACCGGATGTACTGATTTTAATATGTTCAGAGATTAGCCGGAAGAAACAGACAGACAGACATACAAAAATTGTAGAAAGAGATGGCCACACAATGGAATACACACATGAGAGGCGGAAACGCCACTCGTCCGTCAAGATCTATATTTAAAGACGTTTTCATTTTTCACTAATTTGATAAATTTCTCCAAGTGCCAACCCTATATCTTCCGGACGCGTAGTAACCAGGCCGACTGTACCAACCATACGCATTACAGAGTTATTGCTAGTTTAATTTTAATTTTATCGATCGCAGTCGGTTAGATCGTGTTAAGAATTCTCTTTTGATGATCCCTCGCTTTCTAATCCCTTAGTGATTTCATTTTGCTTCTCTCTCACACATATTCGTGGCTAGCTGACCCACGCATCTTCGTCTGCGTCACATTTGTTTGATAGTTTTCGTAATATTGTGGCCAAATTACAGAAAATCTTTATAAATAATAGCCTATGTATTATGCTGATGTAAAAAGCGTATTACTGTAAAAAACTGTAAAAAAAATCATTAAAATTCGTTCCGTTGTTTTTGCTTGAATTAGTAACAAACATCAATCCGTCCCCACAAACTTTTACATTTATAATATTAATAGGCACAAGGAGAAATTATTAGTATTTCCTCTGCGTTAAGAACAGATCCATTGTTTTGGTTACATACATTTATAAAGGATTTTCCGAAATGGTTAACTGTATTTCATGTGATTACGGCAATATAACCCTTTCTTCTTATGGACATGGGAAGCCTTGAACATACCATTGCCTACCTATAAGTATCTTCACGTCATTTCCAATACTAGGGTAAACAGAGGTCTAGTCTAGACAGTTAAGTTTTTGACCCTTTGACCCACCTTTCACCGAATATATTTTCGGGACAACGAGACAGGTGGTGAGCCCGCCGCTGTCTTTATGTCCAAACCATCGATGTAATTCGTACGTAAGTTTTTGAAAAACTCATTGGTTCGAGCCTGCCACCTGGGGATCGAACTCGGGTCAATGGGAATGTTGTGAAGACATTTATTATTATTATTACATCAGATAAAGACTTATACCTTGAACTACATACAGTATAGTGAATCAAGCTGCTCTATGATCTAACTGAATATATATATGAAAGTTAAAACGTATGTTATTTAATTCGCCCGTTTCCCGCTAACCGCAGTTTGTCCCCATTTAACTGGGCCGGTTAAAAATAACCGTCGGCATTCCTGCCAGTGATACTGCATCGCTTTTGCCAAACGTTTAACTATGTTTCGGTTAAAAGTTTTGTTCATACATAAATATCAAGCGGCCTGCTAAAGTCCACTGTAGGATATCGGCCTCTCCAGGAGGACTTCGTCGCCACGCTTGACAAGCGGATCGACGAACGCAATACCATACTCTAGATACCGTAGATGCTGTTGCCCATCATCGGTCTGTCAAATTATGGGTCGGTATTATTCGAGATGGTTATCCTGCCATCTGTCGGTAGCTAACTGCATTTTCAAAGCTTTTCCTTTAGTCACCTCTTACGACACCCACGGGATGAAAGTTTGTGGTATATTCTTACGCCGATACCATAGGGCAAAAGGTTTTGTAAAAAATCATCAATTTTAAAAGAAAGTTCTTCAAAAACTCAAGTTAAGTATAGTCGAGTGGTTGGGTGATCGGGATTCGATTCGTGAGACCCAAGATCGATCCCCATGTGGTAGACTCGTACCAATTGGTATTTTTTAAAACTTCTGTACGATTTGTATCGTTGGAAGACGGCAACAGGCACACCACCTGTCACGTTGTCCCAAAGATACCTTGGGTGGAAGATGGCTCGAAAAGACTTAATTGTCTGGACCTCTGTCTACCTCAGTATTGGGAATATTGTTAAGATATTTCTTTTCCATACTTTGTGTACTTAAATCATTTAAGGGCCTGTTAAAGTCCACTGCAGAACAGAACTCTCCCGTACCGAGGATTTGGCATAATCGCCAAGCTTGGGAAGCGGATTTGCTATATCTATAACATACATCTGTAAAGCCTCTTGCTCGTTACCGGTCTGCTTATTCATCATCGATATCCTTAGACTTGTCGCACACACCCCAGTTTTCATAATGACGCTCGCTCTGAGGTCCCAGGTTCCCAGTCTGAGCAACATAAAAAACACTTTTTATATACTTTCTTAGGTCTCGGTGTTTGTAGTACCTTTGTGGTTTCTGTTTCCATAAAACAAGTGCTTAAGCTACTTACTGGGATCAGAGCAATGTATGTGATGTTGTCCCTATTTATGTCTGAATTTATTTTAGTCTGGTTATTCGTCATAGGTGTGTTTCGATAGCCAAAAATATAACTTAAACAATGTAATAGAATACTCAAATAACAGACTAAAACTTATCGCCTCTTAAGAGACCTAAACTTTCTCGGAATAGAACGCTAATTGAATTAGCACTTAGGGATCTTCTACTCTCGGATGTAGTCCGCATATTGTATACTCCAGTAGATGTCTGACAAAGCGACATACAAACCTAGTATAAATAATATTTTATAAAACATTACTCCTTTCTTTCCATGCTATCCTGGTAGCCAAGAAGTATATTAAAAGTTTCTATGTATGATCTGTACTGGTTTTAACCCGGTCTGGCCACTAAAATTAAAAAAAATATATACATTTGATCTTCACTGATTTTCTCGCAACTGGGGAAGACAGAAGTGTAGACAATTAAGTCCTAACAATTACATTTATTCATAAATAGGGAATACATCACATACATTGTCCAGATCCTAAAATAAGTAGGTTTAAGCAGGTGTATTATTGAATCTGGAAAAATGAAGGTACCACAAACACACAGGACCCGAGAAAACTTGGAAGTGCTTTTTCTACATTAACCCGACCGGAAATTAAATTGCGGACTTCGAAGCTGGCACCATGGAAACTGGCGTGTACACCACTTGCCCACCAAGGTCCGTCCAGGTGGTAAGCCTGTTGCCGTCTTTATGTCCAAGCAAGCGATAAAAATCGTATATAAGTTTTGAAAAAGTCAATGTTCAACTGAACAGCTGTACCGATTACCACAACCCCCAACCTGGGATAAAATTATGTCAAATGACATCTACTCTACAAAGAAAAGATTCTTTTTTCAAACTACGAAAACAATTATCATATAAATTACAAGCCACCATAAAATTTAGCAATAAAACATATCAGAACGTACGCGCCAGTTTTATTTACGGCCAGTTGCAGCGGATTGAAATCTCTTTTATGGCGATTGTGTTTAGTTTTAAATATAAAAAAAGAAGAAAATTTCGGAATTTATATTTTGCATCTGTTGTGTTTATTATAACTGCCTACCTCCGTGGTTGCTATAGTCTATATCATTATAATCTATGTACTTCAAAGAGAAGGATATTGATGCACTTTTTTTTATTTCACGCATTTACCAATACAGGGCTAGCCAGAGGTCTAGACAATTTAATTAAGACCCGGACAAAACATTTTACCGGAGCTTATTTCGGGACGTTACAGGTGGTTAGCCTGTCGCAGTCTTTTTGAACATATGTCAAATCAAATCAAATCATAAGAAATCAATTATTAATCGATATAAGTGACATACATGTATCGACGTTATTTTGTAATCTACCACCATTTCGTAATGAGGTTCCTCTAACAAAGAAAAAAAATATCTTCACGAAATTCCCAATACAGGGGTAGACATAGGTCCAGTTTAGACAATTATGTCCCTTCGACCCACCTTCCACCGAAGATATTTTCGGAACAACGTGACAGGTGGTGAGCGCGTCGCCGCCTTTATGTCCAAGCCAACGATATTCGTACATAAGTTTCAGAAAAACCCATTGGTACGGCCACTTGAGGATCGAACTCGGGTCTCTTGACTCCAAATTGCGACCCCCAACCATTCGGCTATCGTGACTAACGGAGAAGAAACGACATATGCGATGTATATAATAGTTTTATTTCTAAAATATATCACATTACTTTTGTAAAATGTACTATATTACGAAAAAAAGTTTGATCAAAAGAATATACCTACGGATTTTCATTCGCCTGTTTCTTCTCCGTTAGAGGAACCTCATTACGAAACGGAGAATTATTAAAAAATGACTATCGATAAACGAATGTACATTCTTATGTCGGTGACTATATGTTGAGGTTTGATTGATTTGATTTGATATAAACTTATAGAATAAGTACATACATATATAGAGACAACACAAACTGCTTAAAGAATTTACATTTTAAAATAAAATTAATAAATATCTTCACGCAATTCCCAATACAGGGGACAGAGGTCTAGTCTAGACAATTAAGAAGATATTTTCGGGAAGTTACAATTTAAATAAGAATAGTAACTTGTATGTTACTCTGTATGTTTGAAAAATTGGTATTTATTATATTAGATAAGGAGATATCATATGTGATAATGAAAGAATACATTTTTTAAATTAAGTATCTTCCGAATGATTAGAAGAAGGTTCTTGTCATTCAAAAGTAAGGGAAATTATCACATGAACAAATTGGCAGTCAACCTTGACAATATTGACGTGTGGTAACCATGTAAGAATGTTGCCAGTTCCTTTCCATCCGTGGGTGTCGTAAGAGGCGACTAAGGGATAGGGCCTAGAATATCCTAATAGAAAAAGATAGATAGCGGGATAACCATCTCCAAAAATGTTAGACCAAAATAATCAAACCGAAAATGGGCAGCAGCGTCTCAGGTGCAAATGGTCTGCAACTGCGTTCGGCAATCCGCCTGCCAAACGTGACGATTATGGCAAATCCTTCCCATGGGAGAGGCATATGTCTTACAGTGGACATAACATTGCACATATACGTATCAGGGGTGTATAGCCTGTGAGGATTTTTGATGTCCAGATTTTTTTAACATTAGCGCGTGAAGATAATCATAAGAAATATTTAATCACACGCTCCTATTTTTTTATAGATTAGGGAGGCAAACGAGCAAGAGGCTCACTTGATGGTAAGTGATTAACGCCGCCCATGAACACCTGCAATACCAGAGGAATAGCAGATGCGTTGCCGGCCTATGAGAAAGGTATAGGCACTTTTCTTGAAGGTTCCAAAGTCGTATCGGTCCGGACAATCTATTCTATTATACGTAAAATGTGAAAAAAACCCAATAAGTTTTGACAAGTGCTAGAATAAACACCTCAAATCACTGATAAAGTCCTCCACAGCCACACTCAATTTGCATCGACCAATACGTATTCCCATTCAAGAAGTAATAACAACACAAGAAGTTCAAAAGATAACATCCGGCGTAATACTTATAAATAGTCATCCTTTAACCCAAATATGATTCATCCTCTTTATGAAACAAAAATCATAAAGTTTTTTTAAAAAAAAAAAGACAAAATAAAAAGTAACGCAAATAAACTGCGCTTCTTAAACTGTCGCGCCCACGACGTAGTAACATAAAAAAGTAAGACACACATACAAAGAAATACGTATATATAGAGAGTTCCCCACACATTACAACCTGAGGAAACTACGAAAAAGAAACTCACACAAATTAACAAATAACACACACTAATTCAAAACTACATCCTTATAGATCGTTCGCTATTCGAAAGCACGCACACATTTACATTATTTACTCCAAAATTTACGCACACTCCAACAATGAGCGTATAGGTGAATGCATGTGAATGCAATATCAAAGGTATCACGACAGTTTACGCTCACAAGCATGTGTTTGCTTCGTTGGTGTGTGTAAGTGGGTCACAGAGATAGGAGGGACACGTGTTAGAGGGCTGGACCTTTGTTACTGTAGTCTTGATCTATTATAGAAAAAATTAAAACATTATGAATATACGTTGAAAATGTATAGTAGAATATATTTCTTTTAAATTCGTAAAGTTAAAAATAAATTTCGGGTTCTACCTGTAACTCAAATTTTGGGAAACATATACATACATAACAATAATTTTATATAATATATTAACGTCCATTAAGCGAAAAATAAAGAATCATCAAACAATTACTAATTTATTTGCATGAAATTACTAGTCAAAACGGTTACATTAAATAATATATAAATATTACTTGCATGAAAACACATGCAAAATTTTATTTTAAATATACTAAAAGGTTGCCTGGAAGAAATCACTTTTAGTGATAAGGCCGCCAATTGTACTGTTGTACATCTTTGTTTTCTTTCTGTTATTTTTATGTTTAGTGTACAATAAAGTTCTATTTAATTAATTTAATTTAATTTAAACCTATTTAGAGTCTTGGCAATATTCTCAATAGGTCACTGGCAGACTAAAAGAGTTAAAAAAAACCTTATTAAGTGCATTTAAATTTCAATACCAGGTAATTATCGTAAGTCACGCGTAACACAGTTGCAATAAACGAATCCAAATAGTTTTTTTTACGCATTACAAACGCGACCAACGAAAACCGTTGCCCAAGAATTGCGTTACACGAAAAAAAAATGAGCCCTTCGCACAGCAATAAAGGCCCGGCGCCGGCGCATCGTTGGGATGATATCGTGTTTGAGAGCGTTCACCCGGCCTCCCCTCTCCCCCTCAGTCACTCCCGTATGCGACGGGAAAATTAGGTTTTCATTGTCAAAAATTGGATTCAACTTCAATTTGTTACGTGAATCAGGGATAGCTTTATTATTAACGAAGAGTTAAACGACTATTATTTTCAACGTACCTGTAGCCAACGCTAAATATTTTTTTATCTTCTTGTAATATAATAGATCTTCCCGCATTTTCTATACAGGTGTAAACAGAGGCGTAGACAATTAAGTCCTTTCGACCCAACTTCCACCGAAGATATATTTTAGGACAACGTGACAGGTGGTGAGCTAATCGCCATCTTCATGTCCAAGCCAACGATATAAATCGTACGTAAGTTTTTTGAAAACACCAATACGTGTTTTGGGTATCGAACTCGGGTCTCAAGACTCGAATTCCGATCACCAAACCACTCGGCTATCGTGACTTACTTTTTTTAATTGAATTAAGCTGAAAAACGAGGTATGATCGGACCTGTTGATAAGTACTGCAGCCCATGGAGATCAGCAACCAACTTCAATGAAAGAAAACACGCGCAGAAATAAGATGTAATGTCTCCTGGCCCTCTAGTTGTCTATGACTTTTAAATAGGAAGACACAGAAGTTACTCTTATATTTAGAAGCAGAAATGATTAAGTGTGATACTGATCCAAACGACTCTTAGACAGAGAAGGAAACTCCAAAATTCACAGCTTTTTGGAAATGTGCTTATGAGTATAACTCTACAACTTTCAGATTGAAATTACATTTCTTCACTTTTCTACTTTTTATTTTTCTAGAGAGAGAGAGAATAGAGTAAACGCATTATATGTGATAAAATAAAATACAAGAAATCTTTAACCCAAAAAGGTGGGTCAAAGCGACTTAATTGTCTAGACTACCCCGTCTACCCCAGTATTGGGATTTGCGTGAAGATATATATGCATAGATATATTTCTTCACCAATAGTCCTTGACAGGGTGGCCAAACAGAACCAATCGCCAAATGTCACGACCCTTACGTACAGATTACTCTTTCGCTTCTTTAAAATTTATCATTTTCTTCATATATGCACATCTAGGTATCCGAGTACACTTGACCCTCCCCTCTTTGAGCAATTTGCTAACAAGCTCTTCGAAAGTTAGTTTCGACATACCTCGACACATTTTAATGTAAACTTTATAATATGGTAGGATTAATAAATCAAAAAGGGCGCTAAGGAAATTATTATTAGTATACCCAAGTGGTATGCTCGTACCAATGAGTTTCTTCAAAAACTTATGTACGATTTATATTGTTGGCTACGACATAAAAGACGGCGACAGGCTCAACACCAGTCGCTTTGTCTCAAAAGATGTCTTCGGTGAAAGTTGGGTAAAAGGTTTCATTGTCTGGACCTCTGTGAACCCCAGTATTGGGTAAAACGGGAAGATATTATAATTTTATTTATTAATTGCCGTCTTAGCGTCCAGGCAACGGATCAATACGTTTACATAGATATATAATCACTTATACATAAATAGATAGAGACATCAGATACATTGCTCTCTTAATAAATAAAATAAATATCTTCACGCAATTCCCAATACAGGGGTAGACAGATGTCTAGTCTCGACAATTAAGTCTCTTTTGACCCACCTTGCACCGAAGATGTTTTCGGGACAACGTGACAGTTGGAGAGCCCGTCGCCGTCTTTATGTCCAAGCCAACGATAAAATTCGTACATAAGTTTTTGAATTTGGGATCGAACTCGGGTGTCTTCACTCGAAATTCCGACCATCCATCCACTCGGCTATCGTGGCTATCTCTGATCCCAAACTAAGTAAGGTACCACAAACACCCTGACCTGAAACAATATTGGAAAAGTGTTTTCTACATTTTTTTAAGTAAAAATAGGTGGCCATGTAGCGTAGATCCCTTCCAGACAATAAATATTATAATAAAAAAATAAAGTAGGCGACTAGCTACGTTAAAACTCAAAATAGAAAGAAATAGTATCCTCAAAAAAGAAATAAAAAATTCTATGAAGTCAAATAACATTAATAGAAATCCAGTTAACCACTACTAAACTGCAATGATTGTGTCTGGAGTAATTCACGACAATAAACGAATGGCGAGACCGAACCTGCGACGTTACGTATCGCAGTCCGCCCATTAAACCATTAGTGTAATGACGCTTAATAAAAGTAATTGATTTTTTTTTTAAATTTCAGGTCCGCGCACTAAGTACAATTGTACTAGGCGCTCATAAAACCGAGGCGGTGCAGTGGAAAGCGTTGCGAAGGACATCGGGTACGGCTGCGACGAATTTCACCGGCTCGAATGACCAAACGAATCGTTGGACCGGCGCGTGTTTATATAGTCCTGATTAATAAATTCAATTTTGTTAGTTAAACACGATGCGTTTTTATTTTAATTTTTAATTATTTAAATTAACATAATAAAAAAATAAAAAACATGAGTTTTTTGAAAAACCCATTGGTACGTGCCTACCTGGGGATCGAACTCTTGAATCGGAATTCCGTACACCCAACCACTCGACTATCGTGACTTATTTTAATTTTTAATTATTTAAATTAACAGATAATTTATAATTTATAAATTGTTTTTTTTTTATTTTAAATTTATGTAAAACAAAGTCACCATAGCCGAGTTGATTGAAGGTTGAGTTCGATCCCATGGTGGTAGGGTCGTACTGTCTCGTTATCTCACTCGGTCAAAAAACTTATGTAGGAAATATGTCGTTGGCATGGACAAAAAGACAGAGAATGGCTAACCACCTTTCTCGTCTCAAAAAATGTCTTTGGTCACTCTGACTACTCCTGTTGGGAATGGCGTGAAGATATATTTGTACATTAATTTTTTAAATTTATATATTTTATTTAAAAAAGGCACGATAACCGAATGTTTAGATGATCGGGATTCGAGTCAAGAGACCCGAGTTAAAGTGATAAAAATTTCCAAAATTGTAAAATTGTATTGCAAAAAATACATTCAAAGTCACGATAGCCGAGTAGTGCAAATTTGTTTTTCAAAAACTTATGTACATAAGGAAGGCGACAGGCTCAGCACCTGTCACGTTGTCCCAAAAATGTTTTCGGTGGAAAGTGGCTCGAAAGGACTAAATTGTCTAGAACTATGTCTACCCTGTGTGGGAATGGCGTGAACATATGTTTTTTAAGTTTAAATTTACAATGTGTATGCAGTTTGTACAGTACAATGAGTAAAACTATTATTTACTTAAAATCAGTGTACTATAACTACAACTGAACACGGATTGCCAGGTTTGATATATTAAAATAAAAATTTGTCCCGAAAATGTCAGAGATTCACCGAAGATATTTTCGGGACAACTTAACAGGTGGTGAGCCCGTTGCCGTCTTCATGTCCAAGCCAACGATGTAATTCGTGCATAAGTTTTTCAAAAATCCCTTGGTACGAGCCTGCCACCTGGAGATCGAATTCCGGTCTCTTGATTCGAAATTCCGGCCACCCAATTACTCGGCTATCGTGACTCATACTTTGAAGAACTAAAGTACCCCGAGGGAATTTGAATGTAACAAACAGACAAACGCAGCCACAAATTCAGCACGCCTATACTATCGGTTTCCGAAGTGGTAAGTTACGTAATTAACATCAAAACCTAATGAATATTAATAATGTGGTACAAAGAACCAGTCTGATCGTAGTGGTGTAGGTAATGGTAGTGGGAAACGACGGAAAAAGTGGGGAGGACAAAGAAGCTATGTAACCTACATACCTCCCCTCTCAAAATCTATAGGCTATGATACATAACAGATGCGCCAGTAGGCAAAATATTCTGTTTGTGTTTAGATTAAACAGATATGCAAGTAGGTAAAATATTAAATAATCGCAACATGATGACACGACAGCCTTGTTGGAGGACCCTGCCTTCGAGTCGAAGGGTTGCAGGTTCCAATCTAGGATTTAATATTAATATGATACTTATTACATTGATTAGTGCGATTAGCTTGGACACTAAGACAGCGATAAACTCACCACCTGTCACGTTCTCCCAAATAGGCTTCAGTGAAAGGTGATTGAAAAGACAATTCAGCCTCGACCTTTATCGACTCCAGTATTGGGAATATGTTTGAACATATTTATTCATTATTTCGGTCACAAAATCATACGTACATACGAAACTGCGTGTGGTTAAGGCACATGCCTCTCCGGTAAGCATTAGTTATAATAACTAAGCTTGGCAAGCGGATTGGCGATCGCAGTACCAAATATTTCTCATCTAAGATGCCTTTACTCTAATCATATCATATCATCATGGTCATAATGCCACGTAAAGTCCACCGCAGGACGTGAGCCTCTCCCATAAGGGTGTTGACCGCAATCGCCACTCTCGGCAAGCGTATTGGCCATAACAATACCAGGACAAGACCTTCTCTCATCAAGGAGTGTTTTCCATAATCGCCACTCTCGGCAAGTGGATTGGCGTTCGTAGAACCTAACTAAGACGCTGCTCCCATCATCGGTCTGTTGAGTTTTAGTCTGGTATTTTTCGAGATGGTTATCCCGCCATCTATCGGTTGCATTTTTAAGGCTGTTGACTCATTCGCCTCTTATGACACCTCCCGTGGGTGGGTATACTGGGGTTAATATGTTCATATATTGTAATGGAACCGTCGTTACTCGTAATGTCGCATGCACATGTACATGTATTACACTAGATCCATTAGTAAAAAGTTTATATTCATTAATGTAAAGTTGTTAAAACCAGCCACGATTCGCTTTGCCGTTATTATATTTAAAAAAATATAAATAATTAAATGAAAAATATCTTCACGCAATTCCCAATACAGGGGTAGACATAGGTCTAGTCTAGACAATTAACTCTCTTCGACCCAACTTCCACCGAAGACATTTTCGGGACGACGTGACAGTTGGGGAGCCCGTCGCCATCTCAATGTTCAAGCCAACGATAAGTTCGTACACCAGTTTTTGAAAAAACCCATTGGTACGAACCTGCCTTATTTTTAAACTAAATATAGTAAATATTTAGTTTAAAAATAACTATCTTTGTCGATCCCGCTTACTATCGGTAAACTTACCCAACTTAACAAACAAATAATGAATTATAAAAATAAACATTCAACATTCGTGAAACATTTACTTTAGCGGGATGCCAACCCAAACCATGTTTCGCAGACAATATCTCTACCAGGGTTAAAAATTAAATGGTTATGAAAATGCTTTCATCACTTTCATGGCGTATCGCTTTTACTTATAATTTCTCAAGATCATTACGGGTGTCGCATACGAGGCGATAGTGCACGTACGTAGAACCTCACTATCTCATACGTGTTTTTTCATAACCCGCCACTCACGCATATTGTAATTATTAAATTAATAATTTAATTTATTCTAATATTGTACGCTGTGTGGTAATGGTGTATGTATCTACCTATCCCTTTTAACCACGGGTGATATAGTAGGGCTCTTCACCCACCGTGGATTAGTAGAACTTTATCCCCGAGTATTATGATAATTTTATGGGATCACGATTAGACTTGGGTCTCTCCCGTAGCATGGCGTTTATGGCATAATCCTTGGTTTTGTCATAATCGCCACGCTTGACAAGCAGATTCCCGATCCCAGCATCGGACACCTCATATTTTAGACTGCTGCCCGTCGCGGGTCTGCTGTATCTAGATCTTGTATTTTTTCAGCTGGTTTTCCCATCACCTATTGGTATCCAAATGTAATCTAAACGTTTTTCCTCTAACCATGTCTAAAAACACCCACAGGAACTAATGACAGTTCAAAAGGATATTCAATAAAATTTTTGACTTCGAAATAATTATATAACTGGGTTATAAGTGCTCTACGACTTGAGAAGAATTAGTTTGCATTAAAAGTCACAATCCTTAGCTTTAAAAATCGTTCGTAACAAAGAAACTGTGGGGCGCTTGTTCGTATTATATAAAAGTAACTGCCCCCCGCAACTTTGTCCGCAGTTTAACACTTAACGCGGAACCCTATTTATGTTTCTAAAATAAAATTAGCCTATGTTACTTCTTATAACATTAGCTATCTGTCAGTGAAAGTCCCGTTAAAATCGGTCCAGCCGTTTCAAAGATTAGCCGGAACAAACAGATAAACAGACAAAGTTGTTATTGAAAAAGTTACTTCGCAACATTCCGCACGCAAATGTAAAAAGGTATATATTACCTCGTCCGAAGAGAAGAAGAACACCACCCTTCCTCTCACAGATGCGTGCACTAATTCCACTGTATGCACCAATGAAAAAAACGCATTGCAATGCAATGCGTTTTCGTTGGTGGTATATGTTACCTGGTTTGAGTGTAGTGGTGGTGGTGTATACAGTGGAATTAGTGCACGCATCTGTGGAAGGAAGGGTGCTGCTCTTCTTCTCTTCGGACCAGGTAACACATACCTTTTTATATTCGTGCGGAATATTGCGAAGTAACTTTTTCAATAACAACTTTACAATTAAAAGTAACGCCTGAGTCAATTAACTAGATAGACAGACAAAAATTGTAAAAAAAAATGTTATTTTGGTGTATGTACCGTATATATTCATATACACGTAGTAAACACACTCTAAAAGACTCCAATTTTATTAAAATTTATTTGAACTATGTACTGGTAAGGAAAGTGACTCCTGAAACACAGGTATTCTGTCAATTTGGTTTATCAATAAAGATTAGTATTATATAAATATATTTGCATACTTTGCCATGTCTGTTATGTAGTTGATCTTTGTTATGGCGCAAGCGTCTCATCTCGTCCCGCTCTAAGCTGGCCGTATCTTATGCAACCTTTCTCTCTTACGCAATCTGTTGACCGACATTTTGCGCGCCATTATGCAACGCCAATTGTCTGCCACCCCCCCCCCCCCCTATTTTTTTTTGGGTTTTTGTGTTAGGGCACTAGAGAACGTGGCCGTTCGAAAACTAGTTTCCGTGTTTTTGTATCGAACGATTATTTAAAACTTTGTTTACATTTCGAATTCGCGGTATTATCAAAATATATTAATGAGTTGTTTTTTTTTATTTTTAAGATTAAAACGAAAGTAAAGGCTCGTCGATGCCTACTGCCGGATAAATCTCAAAGACTATTTTGATTGATATTAGAGTCGGTAAGTTTCCACCGAACGTCAATGCAGTTTGCTTCAAATTTATCACTCAGAGTGAGCCATTTAGCGAAGTTTTTAGACATTACCTAATCTTCCTAAGGTCTTTCTCTTTTTCTCCACAGTTGAACATAGGCATCCCCCGAAGATTTCCACAGACAACGATTAAAAAAATCTAGGTTCTTAACTAACTAAACTAAAACGTAAAGAATTATTTTCTGTAAGTTATAAATAGGAAGAGATGTTACGGGAAAAATAATTTTATCGTAAAAAAAGATTTGCATGTAAGATGGCATGCAGTACTACGACCTCACAGAATACCGGCGTGAAGTAGAAGTGAAGAAGTTCTGGTGAGTGCAGGTAACTGGTGCCCCCCCCCCCAATTTTGGGGGAGGGGGGCACTCAAAGGGTGCGCATCTGCTAAGCCTCTGGTATTGCGGGTGTTCATGGGCGGCGGTAATCACTTACTATCACGTGAGCCACCTGCTCGTTTGCCTCCCTTTTCCTATAAAAAAAATGTCTATTGTTAAAAATATTTTATCGACAAATTGGTAGAAGCAAAGTTATTAAATTAAAAAGGAAAAAAGGTTTTTAAAATTTCTACTGACACGTGCGGGATTCGAGCCCGCGACCTCTGCCGAACCGTGGCAGCGCTCTTACCTCCGAGCCACCGTGTCTTACACGCATCAGTTGAAATTTTAAATCTGTATTCTCTTAAGATAACTAAAGATAAATTTAAGTATCTTAAGATTTCAATCACTCTAACATATTAAAAATTATGTTTTAGTTTTCAGTTCGTGCAGTTACAAAAGGAGGTTTTTACTAGTTTTTAAAATCCTTATTAATCATTAATATTAACTAACTAATGCTTTTACTGTCTTCAGTGGGTGTAATAAAAGGTAACATGAAATCAGTAAAAAATATTGAAAACCTATATCGTATAATCAAATTTCGATTAAAAATATTAATAATAATACAAAACGAAATAAGTAAAAGAATTCATTAGTTGATTTAATGTGTACTTTATAGAAATATATATCAAAAATCAATCAAATACTCTTTCTGGGTATGTACATATTTTTAAGAACTTCAAATGGGAACTTTATATTCTTTTATACAATGTATGTACAATTTAAGCAACTAAATAAATATAATATATAATAATCGAGTGGTTAGGTGATTGGAATTCGGGTCAAGAGACCCGAGTTCGATCCACAAATGGTAGGCTTGTACCAATGAGTTTCAAAAACTTATACACGATTAATATCGTTGGCTTGTTATGATCATAAAGACGGTGACAGGCGCACCACCCATCACATTATTCCAAATAAGGCCTCGGTGGAAGATGGGTTGAAAGGACTTAAGTGTCTAAACCTCTGTCTACGCCATTGGGAGTTGCGTGAAGATATTTTTACTATCATACTTAAGTATGATATCGGTTATTAACATGTATAAACATGTCCGATCAGAAGAAAGTGAGCGAACGAAAGCAAAAGGGAGATCCTGAATCCGGTAACAGTCACATCCGCCAATAGTAACGCACCGTCGACACTTACACCGTTATGTCTTATAAATTAAATTAAATATCATCACGCAAATCTCAATACAGGGGTAGATAGATGTGTGTGATGTGGCCACTATCTATTCATGTATTTATTATATTATTAAAATGTATTATATGTATTCAATGCATAAGTTTTTTTTTCATAATAATAACATTAAAGCCTTCTTTATTTTGTATTGTGTAAGTCACGATAGTCGAGTGGTTGGGTGGTCGGAATTTCGAGTCAAGAGACCCGAGTTCGATCCCCAGTTGGCAGGCTCGTACCAATGGGTTTTTCAAAAACTTATGTACGAATTTCATCGTTGGCTTGGACATAAAGGCGGCGACGGGCTCACCACCTGTCACGTTGTCCCGAAAATATCTTCGGTGGAAGGTGGGTCAAAGGGACTTAATTGTCTAGACTTAACCCCTGTATTGGGAATTGCGTGAAGATATTTATTATTATTATTATTTATTAATTTAATATGCGTATACAGGTCTCAGGCTCAAGGAAAAGGTAGGAAAGGACTAGATTGAATGACGCGAGGTTTGTTCCTAATATTTTTTAATATATGTACTTCGGTGTGAGAGAAGGCACATAGCGGATTTTTTGGTGAATCACCCTCACACAAAGTGGAACGTCTTGAAGAAATACCAAAATATTTTAAATTGACCCAAATGAAGTTGGCCACGTCACGAACCTATACCTCCATTTAAATTTAGTCTGATGCAACATCTCCTTTGACTGTCGAAGTCGGAGATATTTTTAGAATAGTTGGTGATAATCCGAGAATATTTTAAATTTTTTTATTTTTTAGTCAAGATAACCGTGGTTGGGTGGGCGGAATTCGAGTCAAGAGACCCATGTTTCAATCCCCAAGGCTCGTACCAATGCGTATTTCCAAAAAATTGTGTACGATTTATATCGTAAGCTGTATATAAAGCCGACGGGCTCCCCGCCTGTCACGATGCCCCGAAAATATCTTCGGTGGAAGGTGGGTCGAAGGGACTTAATTGTTTAGACCAGACCTCTGTCTACCCCTGTATTGGGAATTGCGTTAAGATATTTATTTATTTATTTATAAAAGCCAGGTCCACTACGGAACCTAGGCCTCTTCTGTAAGTGATGGTTACCTAATCATCACGTTTGACAAAGCTAACCAGACACCTCGCGCCTTAAACGCTGCTGCCCACCCAGTTTGCTGAGCTTTTGGTCTAATATTTTTCCAGATGCTTAAGCAATCGGTAGGCAATGATATTCTCAAGGATTTACCTAGTCGCTTCTTACGACACCCGCGGGATGAAAGGAGGTGGTATATTTTAATGCCGTTACCACACGATATTACAGATAAATGGTGGCAGAACAGATACATATGAGAAATAAAGTTCATTAAAGAGAGTTTCTGCATGAATCCCGCTGTATAATTTTACCAAAGTCTAAACTCTTCCATGTTCGAGCACATTTGGGACTACGTGACAGGTGATAAATACGTTAAAATTCACGATAGCCGAGTGGTTGGGTGATCGGAATTCGAGTCATGAGACACGAGCAAGATTCCCAAGACTCGTGAAAAAGAGTTTTTTCAAAACTTATGTACGATATCTTTTGTTAGCTTGGACATAAAGACGGCGGCGGGCTCACCACCTGTCACGATGTCCCAAAAATGTATCCGATGGTAGGTCGAAAGGACTTAATTGTCACGACCTCTGTCTACCCCTGTATTAGGAATTGCGTGAAGATATTTATCATTATTATTTATTGAAGAGAGTTCCTGCATGAATCCCGCTGTATAATTTTGCCTAACTTCAAACTTTTCGAGCATATTTGTGTATATATACGTGTCAGGTGGTGAGCATATCACCTTCTAAGTGTTCAAGCCAACGGTATAATATATTCACACAGATAAATATTTACATATATAAATATATACACATGACTAGAGTACAAACATTCAGAATATTTGCCCTTAGAGGGATTCGAACCCACAACCCTTAACTTCGATGGCAGTGTCACTTGCAAGTCAGCTAGCCATCAGTGTGGTATTAATAGTAATATAGTGTTATATATTAATTTTAAAATTATGGTACTGCAAAATTATTTTGCATAGAAACCAATGAATCATTGTATTACAACTTGATTTAACTGTAGTATTAAATTAATATCGCATCAAATCAAATCAAATCATTTATTCACCGACATACGTCCACGACGTCGTCATTTTGTTGCAGTTATAACAAAAATAAACCAATTTCATATGTTATCATTTGAACGGAAATGGTTATAAGTTATATAAAACACTAAGCCAAAACGAAAGTAGGTTTTCGAGCAAAACCGCGTGCGGTCTCTAGTCGAAAATAAAAACAATCGCCATACAAAGGTTCATGTCAATTCGATTTCATAACGCCCGCGAACGTGAGCTGTAAGGCTCCAAATCTCTCTTAGCGGAACAACTAAAGCCTCTTTTCGTATACCAAAACACCATAACTCCACGTAAACTACAAAGAAAAATCTACTTTAATTCATTGCTCATAACACTTGCATTTCCTAAGCAATTCTAGAAAACTTACACCATTTCAAGCGTTAAATACTTAATGTGACATAGTTCTAAACTTTAGAAATGTTACAGAAGAAAGTGAACATTAAACAGTTTCATCAAAAGCTATTTTAGAACGGTGCTAGATTGTTAAAGCAACCGTAGAAAAGCGAACTGTTTGCCCTACAATGAAAAGTGAAAGTATAGGCAGCGCGTCGGCGCTGTACGGTGAGGGGCAGGGGGGGCTTAAACTGCGCACTGGCAGTGTAGAATGTAAATGCGGATTTGGGCGTTTTGATGACCCCTCGCACGTATACAAATTGTATATCATATTAATTGGCGGGAAGACGTTTTACTTTTTTTTTATGTTTCTCCAAAATGTCAAACGTGACATTGCTAGAATACTGGCCGTTTTTTTAAATTAGTTTCGACAGTCTGCGTATGGGATCGTTCTATTTATGAAATAAATAATATAAATATATGTCTTGACGCAATTCCCAATACTGGGAGTAAGTTTTTTGAAAAACCCATTGGTACGAGCCTGCCACCTGGAGATCGAACTCTGGTCTCTTGACTCGAAATGTCGACTTGACTCAAAAACTTATGTACGAATTATCTTCTATGTCTAGACTAGACCTCTATCTACCCCTGTATTGGGAATTGCGTGAAGATACTTATATTTATTTATCCATTGATTTTTTTTATCCATTGATCCCTTCTTGCCATCTTTAATTCTACTATTTTTTTCTTAAAAAGTCCGCAGCCTCACTGTTGTACACTCGACATAGGTCTGTGTTATTACCTATCTTATTTTACTAAGCAAATTTACTTGTGATACTAAGTTGTTATTTCGAACTCCTGACCCACTTTTCGGTGTTCCGCATTTTTCGTATTTTCCGCATATCACCAAGGTTACAGGATCGAGTTTGCACATAAGTATAGCCATCGCAGGTATATAAAATCTCAACAATTATTTCCCTCCAAAAAAACCTATCCATTAACCAAGCAATTCCGCTGAATGCCTTTGAATCTCAGACTTCTAATGCTTAGGTCTATGGGCCAGTATAACCGAGTTAAAACTATGTCCTGAAAGATCAAAATTCAAATAAAATTAGATAATTTCTTTATCGATATAAGTAACGTGCATTGTATCTGCCACCGTTTTTAATGAGGTTTAATGAGATGTAACGGAAAAGAAACAGGCGAAAGAAACTCCGTAGGTAATAAAAATTATGAAAAGAAGATCTTTTCACACTTATTTTTGACAAAGGAAATAGAATATTTAACATAACTAGATATAGAATAATAACAAAGAGTATGGGAGTAATCAACGAATGGAAATGATCCAGGGATTAATATTATTAATGCACTCATATATAATTACTGCATTTACTAGGATTTTGTTGTAGAAGCGTACATAAACGAGTTACCTACTCTGTGATGTCTAGTAACTGGCGTTACATTTACTAGACTTCATGGAGTAAGTAATTATGTTTGTTCCTGGTATTAATAATAAGTATTCTTAATAAAATTATGAATGCATAAAATTTTCATATATTGAGAGGCAGACGTTAAAATATACATATTGTAGATTTTTATATGTATCTCTAGGAGAAAATTTTAAAGGTATATCGCTATCTATCTATCATAGATATTATAAATATCTTCACGAAATAATACTACAATACAGGGGTAGACAGAGGCCTCGCCTAGACAATTAAGACCCTTCGACCCACTCTACACCGTAGATTTTTTCGGGACAACGTGGCAGGTGGTCAGCCCGTCGCCATCTGTATGTCCAGGCCAACGATATAACTCGTACATAAGTTTTTGAAAAACCCATTGGCACGAGCCGCCACCTGGGGATCGAACTCGGTTCTCTTGACTCGAAATGAAACCAAATCTAGCCACACATGAGCATCGTTAACCACTTAGTAACAGAATATTGCCGCGCTAATTAGTCTAGCGCTATAAGTCACGATAGCCGAGTTGTTGGGTGGTCGGAATTTCGAGTCGAGAGACCCGAGTTCGATCCCCAGGTGGCAGTACCAATGAGTTTTTCAAAAACTTATGTACGAATTTCATCGTTGGCTTGGACATAAAGACGGCGACGGGCTCACCACCTGTCACGTTGTCCCGAAAATATCTTCGGTGGAAGGTGGGTCAAAGGGACTTAATTGTCTAGACTAGACCTCTATCTACCCCTGTATTGGGAATTGCGTGAAGATATATTTTTTTTTTATTTAATAATTGTTATATCTTCACGCATCATCCCTGACGAGGCAGAAAGGCAGAAAAAATTATCGATCGCCTTGTGTCAGAAGCCTTACATACATCATTCGCTTCCATCAAATTCATGATATACAGGTGGTAAGTCTTTCGCCGTCTTAATGTTTGAGCCAACGATAAAAATTGCAAAGTTTTGTAAAAACTCATTGTTCTCATCCAACCTTCCGAGCCCGGGTGGTACCCGGGAATCGAACTCGGGTCTCATAATTCGAATTCTGCCCTCCCAGCCACTCGGCTATCATGACATATAATAACGCCGTATAATGTACTAAGAGATCGTATTTCGACGCCATTCAGTTGCTTTTATGCTTCCTCTGGCAGACCCGGATTTCACTGCCTTAATGACATTATGCCATAGTGATAATTATTAAGACATTTTTTATTTATAATGATTATCTACACTGTAGCCTATGCGTATGTAATCCTTTCATTACATTATAATTATAGCATGAAATTACTGAAAATGAACTTTATAGTTACACGTTAAGGTTTTATTCGTGTACACCATGCTGTTTGTAAATAATTAGCCTGTGAACAGGTGGTCTCGTGGGACCGTTCCCAACATACGCATAAGAACTAAAGCACTACTATTAAATTATGCTCGCCTAGAACACCGTTTTCAACTTAAAGAGGTTTTCTCATATTTCGTCATGAAGAAGTTCTTATCTAGTCCGCGTGACTGAGGTTCGATTCTCTAGATACATTATAAATTAAAATTTTTTTATTTTCGCGCATTTTCCAAAAGTCACGATAGCCGAGTGGTTGGGTGGTCGGAATTTCGAGTCGAGAGACCCGAGTTCGATCCCCAGGTGGCAGTACCAATGAGTTTTTCAAAAACTTATGTACGAATTTCATCGTTGGCTTGGACATAAAGACGGCGACGGGCTCACCACCTGTCACGTTGTCCCGAAAATATCTTCGGTGGAAGGTGGGTCAAAGGGACTTAATTGTCTAGACTTGACCTCTGTCTACCCCTGTATTGGGAATTGCGTGAAGATATATATATATATTTTTTTATTTAATAATTGTTATATCTTCACGCATCATCCCTGACGAGGCAGAAAGGCAGAAAAAATTATCGATCGCCTTGTGTCAGAAGCCTTACATACATCATTCGCTTCCATCAAATTCATGATGTACAGGTGGTAAGTCTTTCCCCGTCTTAATGTTTGAGCCAACGATAAAAATTGCAAAGTTTTGAAAAAACTCATTGTTCTCATCCAACCTTCCGAGCCTACATCCCCGGGAATCGAACTCGGGTCTCATAATTCGAATTCTGCCCTCCCAGCCACTCGGCTATCATGACATATAATAACGCCGTATAATGTACTAAGAGATCGTATTTCGACGCCATTCAGTTGCTTTTATGCTTCCTCTGGCAGACCCGGATTTCACTGCCATAATGACATTATGCCATAGTGATAATTATTAAGACATTTTTTATTTATAATGATTATCTACACTCTAGCCTATGCGTATGTAATCCTTTCATTACATTATAATTATAGCATGAAATTACTGAAAAATGAACTTTATAGTTACACGTTAAGGTTTTTATTCGTGTACACCATGCTGTTTGTAAATAATTAGCCTGTGAACAGGTGGTCTCGTGGGACCGTTCCCAACATACGCATAAGAACTAAAGCACTACTATTAAATTATGCTCGCCTAGAACACCGTTTTCAACTTAAAGAGGTTTTCTCATATTTCGTCATGAAGAAGTTCTTATCTAGTCCGCGTGACTGAGGTTCGATTCTCTAGATACATTATAAATTAAAGTTTTTTTTATTTTCGCGCATTTTCCAAAAGTCACGATAGCCGAGTGGTTGGGTGGTCGGAATTTCGAGTCGAGAGACCCGAATTCGATCCCCAGGTGGCAGACCAATGGGTTTTTCAAAAACTTGTGTACGAATTACATCGTTGGCTTGACATAAAGACGGCGACGGGCTCACCACTTGTCACGTTGTCCCGAAAATATCTTCGGTGGAAGGTGGGTCGAAGGGACTTAATTGTCTAGACTTGACCTCTGTCTACCCTGTATTGGGAATTGCGTGAAGATATATATATATTTTTTATTTAATAATTGTTATATCTTCACGCATCATCCCTGACGAGGCAGAAAGGCAGAAAAATTATCGATCGCCTTGTGTCAGAAGCCTTACATACATCATTCGCTTCCATCAAATTCATGATGTACAGGTGGTAAGTCTTTCGCCGTCTTAATGTTTGAGCCAACGATAAAATTGCAAAGTTTTGTAAAACTCATTGTTCTCATCCAACCTTCCGAGCCTGGTGGTACCTGGAATCGAACTCGGGTCTCATAATTCGAATTCTGCCCTCCCAGCCACTCGGCTATCATGACATATAATAACGCCGTATAATGTACTAAGAGATCGTATTTCGACGCCATTCAGTTGCTTTTATGCTTCCTCTGGCAGACCCGGATTTCACTGCCTTAATGACATTATGCCATAGTGATAATTATTAAGACATTTTTTATTTATAATGATTATCTACACTGTAGCCTATGCGTATGTAATCCTTTCATTACATTATAATTATAGCATGAAATTACTGAAAAATGAACTTTATAGTTACACGTTAAGGTTTTTATTCGTGTACACCATGCTGTTTGTAAATAATTAGCCTGTGAACAGGTGGTCTCGTGGGACCGTTCCCAACATACGCATAAGAACTAAAGCACTACTATTAAATTATGCTCGCCTAGAACACCGTTTTCAACTTAAAGAGGTTTTCTCATATTTCGTCATGAAGAAGTTCTTATCTAGTCCGCGTGACTGAGGTTCGATTCTCTAGATACATTATAAATTAAAGTTTTTTTTATTTTCGCGCATTTTCCAAAAGTCACGATAGCCGAGTGGTTGGGTGGTCGGAATTTCGAGTCGAGAGACCCGAATTCGATCCCCAGGTGGCAGACCAATGGGTTTTTCAAAAACTTGTGTACGAATTACATCGTTGGCTTGGACATAAAGACGGCGACGGGCTCACCACCTGTCACGTTGTCCCGAAAATATCTTCGGTGGAAGGTGGGTCGAAGGGACTTTATTGTCTACACAAGACCTCTGTCTACCGCTGTACTGGGAATTGCGTGAAGATATATTTTTTTATTTTCGCGCATTTTCCAAAAGTCACGATAGCCGAGTGGTTGGATGGTCGGAATTTCGAGTCGACAGACACGAGTTCGATCCCCAGGTGGCAGACCAATGGGTTTTTCAAAAACTTATGTACGAATTTCATCGTTGGCTTGGACATAAAGACGGCGACAGGCTCACCACCTGTCACGTTGTCCCGAAAATATCTTCGGTGGAAGCTGGGTCGAAGGGACTTAATTGTCTAGACTAGACCTCTGTCTACCCCTGTATTGGGAATTGCGTGAAGATATATTTTTTTATTTTCGCGCATTTTCCAAAAGTCACGATAGCCGAGTGGTTGGATGGTCGGAATTTCGAGTCGACAGACACGAGTTCGATCCCCAGGTGGCAGACCAATGGGTTTTTCAAAAACTTATGTACGAATTTCATCGTTGGCTTGGACATAAAGACGGCGACGGGCTCACCACCTGTCACGTTGTCCTGAAAATATCTTCGGTGGAAGGTGGGTCGAAGGGACTTAATTGTCTAGACTAGACCTCTGTCTACCCCTGTATTGGGAATTGCGTGAAGATATATTTTTTTATTTAATAATTGTTATATCTTCACGCATCATCCCTGACGAGGCAGAAAGGCAGAAAAAATTATCCATTAGGCATTTCTTCATATTCGGAATCAAAGGGATATTCCCGATTTTTATGAGCTTCATGCTTCCCTTGCCTCGGTGGCAAAGGTGAAGTTCAAATCATAGTCTCTCATAAATTCCTTTAACATTCACGATAGCTTATTTATTAGATGGCGAGCCTAGCTTACAGTCAAACTATTTTTAAGCACATCTGCACTCTTAATCAAGCACAGGATCGAACTTCAGTCTCAGACATAAATTCAGAATTCTTCGGATAAGAACGATACGTATATCACGAATAAATTAAATGAGAATAGTAAAAAGTCGCGATAGCCGAGTGGTTGGATGGTCGGAATTTCGAGTCGACAGACACGAGTTCGATCCCCAGGTGGCAGACCAATGGGTTTTTCAAAAACTTGTGTACGAATTACATCGTTGGCTTGGACATAAAGACGGCGACGGGCTCACCACCTGTCACGTTGTCCCGAAAATATCTTCGGTGGAAGGTGGGTCGAAGGGACTTTATTGTCTACACAAGACCTCTGTCTACCGCTGTACTGGGAATTGCGTGAAGATATTGATATATTTATTTGCATTTTCCCAGAACTGGGGAAGTTTGAGGTCTAGAGAATTAAGTTCTTTCGACCTACCTTTCACCGAAATTTATTTTGGGACAACGTATGATGGCGAGCCCATCACCATAGAGAATGCTTTGAAGGGTTTTTTAATATTTAAAGTACTAAAATTATTTTGAGATCAACAGTAGAGAAAGTCGTGAGGACTTACACGTTTGAAAAATGTTAAAAAGTAAATCCGTTTATGAGCGTTGCTGACTTTCCCCTGCTCGTATCGATCTCAAACAATGTTCAAAAAGCCCTTTGCCCACCTGTGGGCATTTACGGTCTTACCTTACCTTACCTCAGGAATTTTGAATTTTTTTTTTTTAAATTTAAAAAGTCTTAACTTTAGGAGCTGTGTTCTTTTTTAAGAAAACCTTCACGTGATTCCTATAATGTCACCATTACCGATGACATTTTTGGGACAACTTCACAGGTGGTAAGCCTGTCGCCTTATTTATTTACATATCAAATCGAAGCTCCTAATCAGATTCCTGAGGCTATACTTTCTCTATCAAGTATGGCAAGATTAATCGAAGGAAAAGCATGTAGAACCTTGGTACTGAATTGCTTTGTTGAAACAGCTACAAAAGCTATCTCAATTTTTGTCATAGAAAAAATTCTCCATTAGGCATTTCTTCATATTCGGAATCAAAGGGATATTCCCGATTTTTATGAGCTTCATGCTTCCCTTGCCTCGGTGGCAAAGGTGAAGTTCAAATCATAGTCTCTCATAAATTCCTTTAACATTCACGATAGCTTATTTATTAGATGGCGAGCCTAGCTTACAGTCAAACTATTTTTAAGCACATCTGCACTCTTAATCAAGCACAGGGATCGAACTTCAGTCTCAGACATAAATTCAGAATTCTTCGGGTAAGAACGATACGTATATCACGAATAAATTAAATGAGAATAGTAAAAAAAGTCGCGATAGCCGAGTGGTTGGATGGTCGGAATTTCGAGTCGACAGACACGAGTTCGATCCCCAGGTGGCAAGCTCGTACCAATGAATTATATTGTTGGCTTGGACATAAAGACGGCGACGGGCTCACCGCCTCTCACGTTGTCCTGAAAATATCTTTGTTGGAAAGTGGGTCGAAGGGACTTAAGGGTCTAAACTAGACCCCTGTCTACCCCTGTATTGGGAATTGCGTGAAGATAGAATATAAGTAAAAAATTAAACAATTATATTGAAGTGATCTTTTACTTCTAAATTGTTCAGCGGTTTATGGGAAGGGGTTTTAAGGTGTTTCCTTGCAACGTAAGGAACAGTACGTAAGGCAATCTCAATGAATCTATATTCATCGTAAAAAGGACATACATTCATTTATGGATATTAATTTTTAACCTCGTTTCGTAGTGAGGTTCTTCTGACGGAGAAGAAACAGACGAAAGAAACATCTTTTTTGAACATTTCATCACATTTGACAATTATAAGCCTTCAAGAAGAAAACAAAGATTAAATGCCACGGACGATTAAAACATTTTCGAAAATAAAATGATTAAAGAAAAAAGTATATCAAGGATTGCAGTCCTGAGATCGCGTGATGGATGTTGAGGGAAGAAATATTCTCACAATCTCCATGGATGCAGGAGATTCAGGATCGTGCTTTGTGTCAATTTTTAGGCCTATTTTCAGCAGTTGTTTAGCTATGCTGCATTATATAGTCGAATAGTTTTTTATATGCTATCAAGATTGAAGAGGGATTAAGACTTTTAATAATAGACCTTAATACCATAGTGAAGCAAGCAATTTTCAATGACACTCAGAATACCTAATCCTGAGGGAAATCTCTAAATGGGACGTACACGGAATGGAGAACTCGATTTTACTTTCAACACAAATACATTGATTAGAATGTATTTTAAAATATTTGCATATTGAATACTCACGATTGTGGTCTCCTGTAGGAACTTTATCATTAAATAAATTTGATTTATTATTTTTATTTAATTTATGATTATCATTAATATTATAACCTTTGATAATGTCATAAAGGCGAAACCAGACAGGTATTTTAATTTAAATAAATGAATGAAAAGAGATTTTTAATTTATTTTAACATATTGGTTTTAACTTTTCGATGTTAACGTACTAAGCTACATTTTTAATAACTTGACGACCTCTGTGGTCGGCTAGCATAAGGTTTTGCGAGAAGTCGCTTGCTCTGAGCTCCCGGTTCGATTCCTAGAATTTGAATTTAGAAAACCAATTTTTCTATATTGTTTTGGGTGTTTGTGGTAATATAGTTGTTTTTGATTCTATAACACAAATACTTTAGCTAATTACTTTGGGATTGAAGCAAAGTATGTAATATTGTCCCAAAGTATTCATTATCTATAACGTAGAGTTTACCATAGACTACGACAGCCTAGCCTCTTACCAGAATAAATTTTAACTGGCACGTGATACCGCCGTAAGTATATACCAACCCCTTTCTTCCGTGGATGGCGACAGAGGTGACTAAGGGAATCAGCAACGACTAGCATTAACACGTGCTTGTGGTGGCTTTCTCAAGATTGAAATGTAATCAAGTTAATCAAAAAGCACGCATGAATTTTATTTACACAGTTATGTAGTTTATATACAAACTTATTCTTTGATATATCAGGAACGGTTCTAACACTTTGTCCAATATTTTGTATTTGTATTCTGACAAATGAAATCATTTATTTATCGATATAAGTAACATACATAACATCAATCGACAGTGTTTCATATTCCAAGTTTATCTTGATAGATGTGATCTCTGGTACAAATAAATATACTACTTATTAAAAAAATATATCAAAGCGTTATCAACAGATACCGAGAGAAGCATTATCATCCCGCATTGTATACCATTACTTGTTAGTAATTTTGGAACATTGCATACATACATAACTACCTGAAAAATCCACCGTAAGACGTAAGCATCTTCTGTAAGTAAGGGTTTGCCATAATTGCTACGCTTGGTAAGTAGATTTTCGAACCCAGAACCCGACACTGCACCTTAGCCATTATTGCGCTCACCTGTCTACAAAATTTTGCTGAATTTTTATGAGATGGTTATCCCTTCATCTTCAATTGCATTTTCAAGGCTCTTACGATATCTACGGGAAGAAAGGCGTGGTATATTTTTACGCCACACAGCGTATTTCGATATTATGCTTTACAAATTATTTTATTCATAGTTGATGTGTTTAATTCTTGACTTACTTTTTAATTTCTCTTTAATAACATGAAAACTTTCGCTACTCCGGTCTTTGACACTGAATCCCTAAACACGCTCCGTACAATTCGGCTGCAGATAAGTGCATCGGCCTTACCGGAGCAGGGCCAAGGGCCTCCGACGGCGCAGGCCCTTCACCCCGGTGAAAGTACTAGTCAAAAACCATCTCGCCTATTTCGTTCATTCACTCCTATAACGAACACAGGTGGGAGTAGAGACGCTTACATGTATTTCTTTTTTTTTTATTTTCTTGTATTGATATTATTTCTGGATTATGCCCTTTCGGCCTACTAAGACACGATAGCCGAGTGGTTGGGTGGTCGGAATTTCGAGTCGAGAGATCCGTGTTCGATCCTCAGATCTCCACAGATCACACCTCTGTCTACCCCTTTATTGGGAATTGCGTGAAGATATTTATATTCGGCCTACTATTTATCGAAGTTTATTTGGGACAGCGTTACAGGTGGTGGGTCCATCAACGTGTTGTTGTCAAAGCTAACAGTACAATATATTTACACACGCATACATATTTTTTCATAGATAATATTTGTAACATTGTAAACATCCTTGACTCAAGTACAAACGTTCATATAACACACAAATGTTTGCCCCGAGCGGGACTCCAACCTAAACCCTTAATTCCGAAGGCTCAATGTCAACTCGACTTGCTGGTCATACATTTTAATCTATTTTATTGAAACTATTGTTTATTTATATAGTATGTAGCAAACGCCTAATACTTGGCAAAAGGCTTCTTTAAAATATTCTTTGTGGTACTGAATGATTGGGACATGTCACGGCTACTTCAGTGCGACTTAAGACAATTTAAATGTCCACGAAAAATGTTTGTTTTATTACTATCATTTGCCGAGTTGTTGCATGGTCGGAATTACGAGTCAAGAGACCCGAGTTCAATCCCCAGGTGGCAGGCTCGTGCCGGTCGGTTTTTCAAAAACTCATGTACGAATTACATCGTTGGCTTGGACATAAAGACGGCGACGGGCTCAGCATCTGTCACGTTGTCCCGAAAATATCTTCGGTGGAAGGTGGGTCGAAGGGACTTAATTGTCTAGACTCGACCTCTGTCTACCCCAGAATTGGGAAGTGCGTGAAGATATTTATTTATGATTTTTATGTCGGAGGGGTGCTGACATGCGCTCAATGTGCTCATTTCAATA
Organism: Sericinus montela; assembly: GCA_029286605.1. Lineage (NCBI taxonomy): Eukaryota > Metazoa > Arthropoda > Insecta > Lepidoptera > Papilionidae > Sericinus > Sericinus montela. The sequence goes on along the minus strand of JAGSMR010000075.1, from coordinate 1,801,622 downwards.
AAAGAAACAATTGCTACTCCATACATCTCATGTGCCGAAACTACAAGGCTGCTAGAGGCGGAAGAAAGCTCAAAAAGCGACAGTGGAATTCACCGGCGCTTGCGCATCCCTCCCCCCGCCGCGGCACGAGGGGGAGTGCAATGCCTTCAGGCCATTTCTTTTGGGAAAATAAAACAGGAGTGATAGAACAAGTTAATGTATGTATAAAGCACCTTCATAGTTGGTTTTGAAGTTCCGGTGACGTACTGTCATTAGAAAATCGAAATAAATCAAATCCAATCATTTATTTGTCGACATAAGAATGTACATTCGTTTATCGATAGTCATTTTCAATCTACAACTGTTTCGTAATGAGGTTCCTCTAACGGAGAAGAAGCAGGCGAAACTCCGTAGGTATCCTCTTTTTGGTCAATATTTTTTTTACAATATAATGTATTGTACATATGTGATGTGATATTTTCTCGAAATAGCTAGGGAGCGATCAGCTCATTGCCAGGGGTTACTTTAATTAATATATTCATTTATATTATAATAACCCTTCCTATAAAGTTTTTCTTTAATAAATTATAATAGAAATAGAAAGAACTTATTTCTATTGTGCTGTCATTAAGAATGTTTTTGTTTTAGTTTCATTCGTTTTAAACTGCAAACAATTTTCAACTATCTGTAATGTAGAATGACTTGTGGTTACGGTGAAAGAAGATACCACCCCGTATTCCGCCTTCAAGCACATCAATAAGTATTACTTATTAGAATATTTCATTAAAATATTTTGTTTAAGATCTCTCCCACTGGAAAAGAGATTTTTTCTGGATTAAAAATTACCCAATGCTTTATTCAGCTTACAGACTTTTCTTTTTTTCTCTTTTTTCCCCTGTTACTATTATAACTTATAACCTAAGGTTATATGGTATAGTGTCACGGGTGGAGAGCCTATATAGCCCTATCGTAGTTTTAGTGTTCATGCTTACATTACAATATATTTCATAAATATATAATAACATAGAGAATCAAGAGTATAAACACTAATTTTCATCGCACAAATCTTTTACCCTAGTTGAATTCGAACTCCCTACTCTTAGCTTCGAAAGAATGGTCACTACCAACCTCGCTGGTCAGGCTACGATAGCCGAGTGGATGGGTGGTCGGTTTTCAAGTCAAGAGTGCCCAGTGGGTTTTTCAAAAAACTTATATACAAATTATATCGTAGGCTTGCTCATAAAGACGGCGACGGGCTCTCCACCTGTCACGAGGTGGGTCGAATAAACTTTATTGTCCCTGGATTGGTAATTAATTGAAGATATTTATTTAATTTATTAGCAACTACGCTATTGGATTGTCACTGATAACTATCCACGTACCAAATTTCATTGGGATCTCTTTAGTTTTTTTGCGTAATCTAGTAACAATGTACAACCTCCGTGGACGAGTGGCGTTATCACCGGTTTTCAAGTTGTCGCCATCTCTAGGTCCCGGGTTCGATTCCCGGGCTCAATGTAGAAAAACCACTTTTTCGACATTTTCTCGGGTCTGGGTGTTTGTGGTGCCTTTTTTGTTTTCGATTCATGGGAATCGAAAACAAAAAATGCACCACAAACATAAGGTGCTAAAGCACTTGAGGTATGGACCTCAAGTGCTTTAGCACCTTATATTGGTATCGGAGCAATGTATGTGATGTTGTCCCTATCTATATATGTATTTATTTCAGCTCTTCAACTGTTTCTGAAAGATTGAGTAAGAAACATCCAAACATATAAACTTGCATATTTTTTTATATTAGAAGGATATGAAACAATGGAAGCACGTGCAGTCTATATTTCAATCGTATATTTCACGACTGAGTTTAAATTTCAGATGCATGACTAATACAGCTGTTATTTCTTAGTTAAAATTTATTTCGTAAATTTTAATTGTGAATAAAGCAAAGACAATAAAGCAAAGACAATAAGTAAAATCTGTAAAAGAATCTTAGTTCCGAATTATCTAGTAAAAAAATAAAATTATATGGTCTCACGAATGACATCATTGTCTAGACCTCTGCCTATCACAGTTTGAGGAATTGCGTGGAGATATAATAAAATCTCATAACCATGTATCTAATAATAGGATATTCAGAGGTTCATAGATCAATGTATGTGCATAAAACATAAGTAATTTTAATAATAATATAAATGTACATTATGCTTATTCTAAGAACAAACATGCTTGTACTGTCAGTCACTTGACTCCATAGACTAAGTAACTCATTCATGGGATGGTGTGTACGCTTCTTCAAAAAAATACCACTTAATTGTTCAAGAATTTAATTAAATATTACTTTACCAACAAGGTTTCTATAATGTAAATGAATACAATAATAAAAGTGACTGGTAGATTTAATCGCTCGTATAATATTTCTAATGTTATCATTTTCGTTATAGTGTCTCTTTAAGTGAAGAAAAGTGACAAACCAGAGAGGCAACTACCACAAAAACTGATCGATTCTAAAATTGGTGTCAGGAGATTTTAATAATGCCTATAAATCTACATGATATTCCATACTGGGGTAGACAGAGGTCCAGATAATTAAGACCTTTCGACCCACCTTTCACCGAAGAAATTTTTTTGAGATTACGTGACAGGTGGTGAGCCTGTTACCGTCTTTATATCCAAGCCAACGATATCTGATCTTGACTTGGGTCTCTTGGCTTGAACTCTAATCGAATAATTAGAATAGATAGATATAACACTAAAGATAATCCTATCTATAGAATCAATCTATCTACATTTCTAGGAGTCGCCTGGGTTAACTGCCACGCTCTTACCCATTTCTGAGGTCATGCAACAACTTGTATTCCTGTTTGAAGGGCATAAAGAGCCAGAGTGATAATAGGCGTGATCATAAGTCACGATAGCCGAGTGGTTGGGTGGTCGGAATTTCGAGTCAATAGACCCGAGTTCGATCCCAGGTGGCAGGCTCGTGCCGGTCGGTTTTTCAAAAACTTATGTACGAATTATATCGTTGGCTTGGACATAAAGACGACGACGGGCTCAGCATCTGTCACGTTGTCCCGAAAATAGCTTCGGTGGAAGGTGGGTGGAAGGGACTTAATTGTCTAGACTCGACCTCTGTCTACCCCTGTATTGGGAATTGCGTGAAGATATTTATTTATTTATAAATGATTACGTGACGTACATCATAAGTGACATACATCTTAATCCTCAAGCGTGGCTTTAACCTTTTGATTTTGAAATGGTTTTCAGCTTCGAAAGGCTTTTGAAGTTGGCGTTGAAGCCACGTAATTTCAAATATACTGGTATATCGCTTTTATTCCGCTTCAATAATATATATAAATATCTTCACGCAATTCCCAATACAGGGGTAGACAGAGGTCTATTCTAGATAATTAAGTCCCTTTGACCCACCTTCCGCCGAAGATATTTTCGGGACAACGTGACAGGTGGTGAGCCCGTCGCCGTCTTTATTAAAACATAATAACGTATTAGTGGTCATAGATATCACCTAGAACAGAGGCTGCCAGACTTTATTTCTCATAGATTACATACAAAATTTAGCAAGTTCCGGTGAATCCCTTGCAGCATTTCTATCATATTCCCAAAACTCGGCTGAGTTCCAAACACGAAGTTTTGGAAAAACAGTGAGAATTTATTTGGTTAATTAATTCATTGATTGTGATGTTAGTGGCTATCAAAGAAGTAAAGTTGGCCAATTAAAAATGTGGTTACATCCATACTTAATTATTTGACATTCACTCACAGCAGAAGGCTTCGATGTTTTGAACACGTTGAGCGAATGAGTTAAGAACGAATGGTGAAGAAAATATATAGTGCAATATTTAATATCAAAATGTGTCGAGGTAGGCCGAGCCTAACTTTCGAAGACCATGTGAGCAAACTGCTCGAAGAGGGGAGGGTCAAGAGTACTCGGACGTGCATGTATGAAGTAAATGATGAATTTGAAAGTAACGAAAGAGGTGTGTAAGGATCCACATGGCGATTTGTTCTCTCTGGCTACCCCGTCTGAGACAGTGCGTGAAAATAAAATATAAATAAAAAATCACAGCACAAGGAGGCAATCTATTCTCACTTATAACATTCATGCTGTTTACGAATTGTGAACCCCCAATTTATTTGTCCTACCCATGTAGACCGCCGTTGAGTCTCTCATGGAGCTTTAGTTTGGCCAACAATTGGTCCAATTGGTCCAAAGTGGTGAACCTAGGGGCTTCACGCGGACCTCTTTTTGCCGTTGGGGAAGAAAAGTTCTCAAGTGGCAGCCTCGTTCTGGCAAGCGCAGTGTAGGACGAACCCCCACAGGATGGAGTGACGACCTGCGCAACATTGCGGGCAGTCGATGGATGCAGGTGGCTCGGGATTGTTCTCTGTGGAAATCTTTGGGGGAGGCCTATGTTCAGCAGTGGACTTTTGATAGGCTGTAAAGAAGAAGAAGAAGAATAGTATAATATGTTGCAACAGATAAAGTCACGATAGCCGAGTGGTTGGGGTGGTCGGAATTTCGAGCCAAGAGACCCGAGTTCGATCCCCAGGTGGCAGGCTCGTACCAATGGGTTCTTCAAAAACTTATGTACGAATATCGTTGGCTTGGACCTATCACGTTGTCCCAAAATTCCTTCGGTGGAAGGTGGGTCAAAGGGACTTAATTGTATAGACTAGACCTCTGTCTACCCCTGTATTGGGAATTGCGTGAAGATATTTATATATTTATTTATTTATAAATGATTACGTGACGTACATCATAAGTGACATACATCTTAATCCTCAAGCGTGGCTTTAACCTTTGATTTTGAAATGGTTATCATTTTCGTTATAGTGTCTCTTTAAGTGAAGAAAAGTGACAAACCAGAGAGACAACTACCACAAAACTAATCGATTCTAAAATTGGTGTCAGGAGATTTTAATAATGCCTATAAATCTACATGATATTCCAAATACTGGGGCAGACAGAGGTCCAGATAATTAAGACCTTCGACCCACCTTTCACCGTAGAAATTTTTGTTTTCGATTCATGGGAATCGAAAACAAAAAATGCACCACAAACATAAGGTGCTAAAGCACTTGAGGTATGGACCTCAAGTGCTTTAGCACCTTATATTGGTATTGGAGCAATGTATGTGATGTTGTCCCTATCTATATATGTATTTATTTCAGCTCTTCAACTGTTTCTGAAAGATTGAGTAAGAAACATCCAAACATACAAACTTGTATATTTTTTTATATTAGAAGGATATGAAACAATGGAAGCGCGTGAAGTCTATATTTCACTCGTATACTTCACGACTGAGTTTAAATGTCAGATGCATGACTAATACAGCTGTTATTTCTTAGTTAAATTTAATTTCGTAAATTTTAATTGTGAATAAAGCAAAGACAATAAGTAAAATCTGTAAAAGAATCTTAGTTCCAAATTATCTAGTAAAAAATAAAATTATATGGTCTCACGAATGACATCATTGTCTAGACCTCTGTCTACCCCTGTATTGGGAATTGCGTGAAGATATTTATATATTTATTTATTTATAAATGATTACGTGACGTACATCATAAGTGACATACATCTTAATCCTCAAGCGTGGCTTTAACCTTTGATTTTGAAATGGTTTTCAGCTTCGAAAGGCTTTTTGAAGTTGGCGTTGAAGCCACGTAATTTCAAATATACTGGTATATCGCTTTAATTCCGCTTCAATAATATATATAAATATCTTCACGCAATTCCCAATACAGGGGTAGACAGAGGTCCAGATAATTAAGACCTTCGACCCACCTTCCACCGAAGATATTTTCGGGACAACGTGACAGGTGGTGAGCCCGTCGCCGTCTTTATTAAAACATAATAACGTATTAGTGGTCATAGATATCACCTAGAACAGAGGCTGCCAGACTTTATTTCTCATAGATTACATACAAAATTTAGCAAGTTCCGGTGAATCCCTTGCTGCATTTCTATCATATTCCCAAAACTCGGCTGAGTTCCAAACACGAAGTTTTGGAAAAACAGTGAGAATTTATTTGGTTAATTAATTCATTGATTGTGATGTTAGTGGCTATCAAAGAAGTAAAGTTGGCCAATTAAAAATGTGGTTACATCCATACTTAATTATTTGACATTCACTCACAGCAGAAGGCTTCGATGTTTTGAACACGTTGAGCGAATGAGTTAAGAACGAATGGTGAAGAAAATATATGCAATATTTAATATCAAAATGTGTCGAGGTAGGCCGAGCCTATCTTTCGAAGACCATGTGAGCAAACTGCTCGAAGAAGGGAGGGTCCAGAGTACTCGGATTTCTAGACGTGCATGTATGAAGTAAATGATGAATCTGAAAGTAACGAAAGAGGTGTGTAAGGGTCCACATGGCGATTTGTTCTCTCTGGCTACCCCGCCTGGGACTGTGCGTGAAGAAAAAATATAAATAAAAACTGACAGCACAAGGAAGCAATCAATTCTCACTTATTATATTCTTACTGCTTACGAATTATGAACCCCCAATTATTTTGTCATACCCATGTAGACTCCAGTAGAGCCTTAGTTTATCCAACAATTGGTCCAATTGGTCCAATTGTTGGCTAGTAGTTGATAGGGGGTTCTCCTGGACCTCTTTTTAACGTAGGGGAAGAAAAGTACTCAAGTGGCAGCCTCGTTCTGGCAAGCGCAGTGTAGGACGAACCCCCACAAGATGTAGTGACGACCTGCGCGACATTGCGAGGAGTCGATGGATGCAGGTGTTTCGGGATTGTTCTCTGTGGAAATCTTTGGGGGAGGCCTATGTTCAGCAGTGGACTTTTGATAGGCTGTAAAGAAGAAGAAGAATAATAGTATAATATGTTGCAACAGATAAAGTCACGATAGCCGAGTGGTTGGGTGGTCGGAATTTCGAGTCAAGAGACCCGAGTTCGATCCCCAGGTGGCAGGCTCGTACCAATGGGTTCTTCAAAAACTTCTGTACGAATTATATCGTTGGCTTGGACCTATCACGTTGTCCCAAAAATACCTTCGGTGGAAGGTGGGTCAAAGGGACTTAATTGTATAGACTAGACCTCTGTCTACCCCTGTAGTGGGAATTGCATGAAGATATTTTTTTTGAGCATATTAGACGGATCGATAGCCTATCTGATAAAGTCCAAGCCTTCGAAGCTAAGGCATCGTTTCGTATTCATACATACATACATACATACATAACGTTCTGTTACAGTCCACTGCAGGATATAGGCCTCTCCCATTGGGAGGATTTGCCATTATCGCCACGCTTGGCAAGCGGATTGGTGATCGGAGTACCAGACCACTTGCAGCTGATTATTTTGCGTCTGATTATTTTGATTTACTATTTATATTTACTATTTATAATAAATAAATTTATTTAACAGATAAAGTTTTCTCTTATAATTGAATATAGAGTCAAGGTCATTTATAATATGTAATGTCTGAGGAAACAGAACGGAATGGAGTTCAATGAGCCGACAAGTACAGGCATCTGATTACCGAAAACTGCATAGGCGAGTGTCAACCCATAGGTCGACGCACGACCGAGTACAGACGCACGAAATACTGGCCTGCAGTGCATGTATCCATATTTATTTTAACAATTACAAAGGCAAACAACCACTGCAATTAGACTTCTCAAATTAGGAGTCGGCCCGGTGTTCGAATCCAGGTCACTCACATAAATCAATCGCCCGGACTACTAAGCTACTCAGCTCTTGTGACTTATCTGATAATTTAATGAATTTTTTTTTTCATAAATTGTACATACATACATACAATCACGCCTCTTTCCCGTAGCGGTAGGCAGAGACCACTTCTTTCCACTTGCTACGATCCTTAGATTATACAGTTACCTTTTAAATTATAGGTCACGATAGCCGAGTGGAAGGGTGGTCGGAATTTCGAGTCCTGAGACCCGAGTTCGATCCCTAGGTGGCAGTACCAATGGGTTTTTTCAAAAACCTAAGTACGATTCATATCGTTGGCTAGGACATAAAGACGGCGACGGGCTCACCACCTGTCACGATGTCCCGAACATATCTTCGGAGGAAGGTGAGTCGTAGGGACTTAATCGTCTTGACTAGACCTCTGTCTACCCCTGTATTGAGAATGGCGTGAAGATATTGTTATATTTTTTTTAATTATACAGTTGTGTTATCTAATTTGTTTTTTGAATATTTATTTATTATTACTTATTAGAATATTAGTTATTTTTTCGTGCTATATTTCATACTGGGATAGGCAGAGGTCTCCATTATAGAGTCCTTTTCACCCACTTTTCTCCGAAGCTTATTCGGAACAACGTTACGGGTGTTGAACCTATTGTCGTCGTTATGTTATAAATATTGAAGGTATAAGATTTCGTTCATGTAATGATTTCTTGTATTTACGCGAATACTACACATTTTAAATGAAAACGACTTTCGGATTTTATCGCGTTTTTGAATTAGTTATTACAAACTATTTTTACTTTTTTACTTACTCCCAGTGAATACGGATGCTGTAAAGCATCCGAAACGTCGGCAAGTGAAAGTAGTCTGTGAAAACTATTTAAAACCCGATAAAATCCGAAAACCGTTTTCATTTAAAATTTCGTTAACATTGTCAATTCATCTTCCAGCTGTGTGGCCGCACGTGCAAGGACGGCGGGTCGACAACCGGCGCCCGCGCAGCCTCCGCGTCGCTCGGGAAACTCGCTCTAACGCGTTCCCTTACTTCGTACATTAAATTTTACAATTTTTGTCACGATAGCTGAGTGGTTGGGTGATCGAGATTCGAGTCCCGGCTTCGATCCCCAGACAGAAGGCTCGATCCGAAGATTGTTTTCAGAGTGCATGATTATATTATTGGCTTGTATATAAGGATGGCGACGGGCTCACCGCTTGTCACGTTGTCCCGAAAATATCATCGGTGGAAGGTGGGTCGAAGGGACTTAATTGTCTAGACTAGACCGCTGTCAACCCCCTGTATTGGAAATTGCGTGAAGATATTTATTTTATTTATTATTTAGTTACAATATATTCCAACTGGCTCACCACCTGTCATGTTGTCCCAAAAATATCTTCGGTGGAAGTTGGGTCGAAAAGACTTAGTTGTCGAGACCTCAGTCTACCTCTGTATTGGGAATGGCGTGAAGATATTTATTTAATAAGTTCCAAGTCACGATAGCCCAGTGATTGGGTGATTGGTTCGAGTCTAGAGACTCACTTCAATCACTTCCCAGGTGGTAGACACGATTTATATCGTTGGCTTGGACATGAAGACGGCAATTGGCTCGCCACTGATCACGTTGTACCAAAATATGCCGGTTAAAAGTAGGCCAAAAGTGCTTAATTGTCTGGATCTCTGTATATCCCAGTATTGGGAATGTCGTGAAGATAAGTTCCTTTTGGTATTTTATGAGGTGATTATCGCGCCATCTGTCGTAGCAATTGTTTTAACTTTTTCATATTGTAGTAACTTTTTCCTCCGTCGTTTCTTACTACATCCACAGGAAAAAAGAGGTATTATATTTTAACGCTGATTGAAATTCTATTATATTTATTACATTGAAAAAAAACTTAACACCATTCCCTATACAGGGATAGATAGAGATATAGACAGTTAAGTCTTTTCGACCCACCTTCCGCCGAGGATATTTTTGGCACAACGTGACGGGTGGTGAGCCAATCGTTGAAAGAACTTATTGGTACGAGCCTACCATTTAGGGATCGAACTTGAGTCTCTTGACTCGAAGTCCGACCTCTCAATCACTCTATCGTGACTATTTATTATATTTTAACGATTTCAAGTATGTAGAAACTTGAACGAGTGGTATTCATGGTATCCCCAGCTTAAAGGTCCTGGATTCAATCCACGGACAGGTCAATGTATAGAACAACTTTTTTCTGTATTGTCTCCAGTCTGGGTGTTTGTGGTACTTACGTTGTTTCCGATTCCGTAATATAAGTGCTTTAGCTACTTACTTTGGGATCAGAGCAATGTATGTGATGTTGTCCATATCTGTATATGTATTTATTATTATTTATTATATTATATTATTGAGAAGTCACGATAGCCGAGTGGTTGAGTGGTCGGAATTTCGTGTCCAGAGACCCGAGTTCGATCCCCAGTTGCCAGGCTCGTACCAATGGGTTTTTCAAAAAACTTATGGATGAATTTTACCGTTGGCTAGGACATAACGACCGCGACGGGCTCACCACCAGTCATGTTGTCCCGAAAATATCTACGGTGGAAGGTGGGTCGAAGGGACTTAATTGTCTCGACTAGACCTCTGTCTACCCCTGTATTGGGAATTGCGTGAAGATATTTATTTTTATTATTTAAAAAAAACTGTGAAGTTGAAGTTCCACAAAGAATCGACTCATCAAAAAATTATGTCATGATAACACTGATGATGCATGATAATTTCTGTATTTTTATAAATAAATCATGTTCAAATCTCGGAATAAGAAGTCAAAGGCACATGAATGGACGGCCAGTGCGTAGTAAGCAAATGTTAGGACCACCGACATTGCATTGACAGCTTCGCAGAATGATTGTGTGAGGAAATATATACAATCGGGTCGCGTTTTCTTTGTGAATTAGTCATTCGACCACCGGCTGTTTCTTCCTTTGTAACGATAACTGAGATTGCAGGGTGGGCAGGGGTCTATACAATTATGTGCTTTCGATCCACCTTTAACGGAAGACAGTTTTTTGGTCGATGTGGCAGTTGGTGGGCCCCTCTCTGTCTTTATGTCTAAGATATTTAAATCATAAATATTAAAGAAAAACCAATGGTGCCAGCCTGCAATCTGGGCGATCGAACTCCGGTCTCTTGACTCGATTTCCGATTACCCAACCACTAAGCTACCGTGGCTCTTTTGAATTCTTTTAAATTTACATTGAGTTAAATGTTTCACTTTATTTAATGTCACGATAGCCGAGTGGTTGGGCGGTCGGAATTTCGAGTAAAGAGCTCGTACCAATGGGTGTTTTTAAAAACTTATGTACGAATTATATCGTTGACTTGGACATAAAGACGGCGACGGACTCACCACCTGTCACGTTGTCCCGAAAAGATCTTCGGTGGAAGATGGGTCAAAGGGACTTAATTGTCTAGACTAGACCTCTGTCTACCTCTATATTGGGAATTGTGTGAAGATAAATGTTTTAGTCCACTGCAGTAAGCATCCCTCCTAAAGGGAGGGTTTGCCTAATAATGATGAATTGTCGACCTCCGTAGACAAGTCGCGCACACAGCGATTTTCAAGGTGTCATCTCTGAGTTACCGTGTTCGATTCCCGGTTGGATCAAGGTTTATCTTGAATCGCTGTTTCTTCATTTTCTTGGGTCTGGGTGTTAGTGGTGCCATCGTTGTTTCCGATTCCATAACAGGCAGCTGCTTTACGTGCTTTTTGCTGCTTACTTTGAAATCAGAGCAATGTTGTAATGTCGACCATGTTCTATCTGATCGGCTAGATCCCCTGGCTTTGTGAAGAATTGTTGCATCTCTTTACATTTTTTACAAGATCTACTACGGGGTTTGCTCCGAGGAATTGTTCGGATTAATCCCAGCCGCTGTATTTCACCATTGTACCTTACGACATAGTCAACAATTCTATCGACATCATCTAGATGCTTGGCAATGCAATGCACCACAGTGCATTTTTCGTGGTATTTTTTGCAACGCAGTTGCACTTTATTGAATGTCCTACCGTCAGCGGCTTTTCCGGACCGATTGACTTAGGGACTTTCAAGAAAAGAGCCTATATCTTTCTTAAAGGCCGGCAACGCATCTGCTATTCCTCTGGTGTTCATGGGCGGCGGTAATCAGTTACCATCACATGAGCCACTTGCCCGTTTGCTTCCTATTCTATATTAAAAAAATTGTGATGTCGTCTGTCTATATATGTATTTATATATATAGGTCCAATATGTGAACAGATTTACCACTCTGCAATCAGATAGAAAAGCGTAAGACTCTTTCTCTCGTACTCCGGTCACTCCTCCACTTGTAAGGGTAATTATGGAAGAGAAACCTACAACCTGCAGTAAATTTGAATATACAGTTTGTAATTATTTTCTCCGTGTCAGTAACCGTGTTTATTTTTATTCCATCATTAATGCTACCGACACACCCACTTCTTTCATTCTTCTTTCAATCCTGTCCATCCATCGGTTGTCTGCAAGATACTGTCAGCAATAAGACCGTCCATTGTTCACTGCAGTAACATGTGTGTTTTATAGTTTATTTTATTTTTTGGTGAGCAAAAAAGAATATATAAATAAATAAATGTTTTAATGTATTTATGTAATGGTGTATTTTAATTTATGTATTGTTGAAGTGAAACTTCTTTAGAATCGTTGTGATTTCAAACCGGATGCAACGGAAAAAACGACAGGTAAGAGACACAAATACAAAAATCTGTACGATAAAGCCGGCAAGGGATGAGACAGTAATATACATACTATTTTATAAATAAACATTGTAATTATCCAACCCTTGTTATATATATGCACCTCATTCTAAAATTTCAACACACCATAGGCTTTTTTTATCTTCACGCACAGTCCCTGACGGGGTAGCCAGAGAGAACAGATCGCCAAGTGTCATAACAACTAACATATCTCCGATTCATCATTTTTTTTCATACATGCACGTCTAAGTATCCGAGTACTCTCGACCCTCCCCTCTTCGAGCAATTTGCTCATATGGTCTTCGAAAGTTACTCTCGGTCTACCTCGAACCCTTTTAATATCAACTGATAATGAGAAGATATAATAGTGAATATGTTTCCTTTTTTATTATAAAACACTGTCCGTTTCGACACATTAAAAAGAAAAGAAAAAAATACAATTGTCAATTAATTTACATAATAACACCGCGCTGCTTATAATCGTGTAACAATTCATAAGTGGCCGTGACAAAGAAATCGAATATTGAACAGTTTTTTGGGCCGTCGAACGAAAGTGACACGTAATACGGTAATCGATGGAGATTGAATAGTAACAGTTGCTACAGGGTGTTACATAAGTGGCCACAATTGTCGAGCAACTCGAAACAACTAGACCGGAACCTCGCTTATACAGCATGTTCTAATATCTATCTAATAGCGTGGCTTTATTGAAATACGTCTAGATTTCCGTCTTGAGTCGGAGTTAGAATCTGGAGCTGTCTTTTCGAGAGTTGCTGTTACGTAAATCTAAATAAAATGTATCCACCTCCACCACGTCATGTATATACCACGGTGGTATGATACCACCACCGTGTGATACCACCATCGTGATCGGGATTGGAGTCAGGAGGGGCCAGTTCGATTCTCAAGATTTATGTACGAATTATATTATTGGTTTAGACATACAGACGGCGACGGGCTTACTGCCTGGCGCGTTATCGTGGGTCGAATAGACTTAATTGTCTAGACCTCTGTCTACACCTGTATTAGGAATGGCGCGAACATATTTTTTTATCCTTATGTAAATCTTCTAAATGTTCATCGTCTAAAAAACCCTAGAAATATCTAGTTTAAGTTCACTGTGGCCCACTTGTATAAAATGACATATTTTAACAATGAAATATTTTAACTACCCGGTTTCACTTTAAGACATGTTTAGGATATAAAACAAATTAAATTTTAATGTTATACATTCAAAAGTCACGATAGCCGAGTTGTTGGGTGGTCGAAATTTCGAGTCGAGAGACCCGAGTTCGATCCCCAGGTGGCAGTACCAATGAGTTTTTCAAAAACTTATGTACGAATTATATTATTGGTTTAGACATACAGACGGCGACGGGCTCACCACCTGTCACGTTGTCCCGAAAATATCTTAGGTGGAAGGTGGGTCAAAGGGACTTAATTGTCTAGACTTGACCTCTGTCTACCCCTGTATTGGGAATTGCGTGAAGATATTTATTTATTTATTTTATAAATTCAATAAGAGACAACAATCACAAGTGTAAATTATAGTCTACTTGTACTAATTGCATAAAGTTGAGGAGATGGTGTCGTAAGAGGCGACTTAAGGAAACATCTAAATTTCTAGATAAACATAGGGAAAGCGGGATATTAGAATAGTCACGTATCGCGATAACTTTCTTTTAATGGTAGTAGAATGAAATACCAGCTAATAGTGCTCCAGATGGTAAGTGGCCAATGCAGCTTAAAACACCTGCAAAAGATTTTAAAACGAAGAGAGAAAATATGTTTATTACAAACACTATCAACGTGAATTAAAAATAGCTACATAGACGAAAAAAAAAACCAAACGTGAAAAAAAAAACATGAAAATCAGTATCCAGTCACGATAGCCTAGTGGTTGGGTGGTCGGAATTTCGACTCATGAGACCCGAGTTCGATCCCCAGGTGGCAGGCTCGTACCTACTGGTTTTTCAAAAACTTATGTACGAATTATATCGTTGGCTTGAACATAAAGACGCGACGGACTCACCACCTGTCACATTGTCCCGAAAATATCTTCGGTGGAAGGTGGGTCAAAGGGTCTTAATTCTCTAGACTAGATCTCTGTCTACCCCTGTATTGGGAATTGCGTGAAGATATTTACTTATTTATTTTTATAAAAATTGGAGCACCGGAAATTAATGAAATAAAATCACACTGTACATAACTGCGCAAGAACCGTCCAACGGTTTACGCAATCCGTTCAAAATGAGAAGAATCGAACCGCCACCGTCCACTTCCTTCACAACTTTATGTCATCGCAGCCTACTTGCGGAACGCTTTGATCTTTGTTGTTTTTTTGTACGTGATTTGGGGCGACTTAATGATTGTTATTAATGGTTGTATCAACAACTATTGAGTCAGTTGCATTATCAAGGTTCCCTGACTCGCCTCTTACTAAACCCACGGTAAGAAAGGGGATGGTGTATTCGCCGTAACCACAGTAAGACAATATGCAGATTTCTGGTTACGTCAGTCACCTGCGTGCACACGAACGACGTTCGCAATAGTCATACATCATTGTAATAACCGTTTTTTACTACATCTATATGAATATACATACGATACAAATACCAAAATATTTTTTACAATTTTTGTCCGTCTGTCTGTCTGTTCCAGCTAATTTATGAAATGCCTGGACCGATTTTGACGGGACTTTCACTGGCAGATAGCTGATATTATAAGGAGTAACTTAGGCTACTTTTAATTTAGAAAAATAATTAGGGGTCCGCGTTAAGTGTTAAAGCGCGGGGCAAGTCGCGGAAGACTATTAAGACAATATATTGAAGAAATATAATGTCAGATTAATTTCGATCTGACTTTTTCAAGCTTTATCTGTCAGCAGCCATTTGCAACTACCAAGACTTACCTCTTAGTCGCCTCTTACGACACCCACTGGAAGGAAGGGGATGGAGAAATCGGAAAATCCACGGAAAAGCTGTAAGAAGGATATTCTTCCGTTCCTCCGTGGTCTATTTCTTCACCGTCAGAGAAAACTCACGACGAAACTGTAAAAGATTTAAAAATAGTGACTTTTGACAAGTGTAATTTATGTTCCTAAGTCGAAAGAAAAACATAAAGAATTTGATATGCAGTTGTAAAAAAGTGAAAAAAAAACAAATTTTATCTTAAGCTATTGCCACTGTCAAGACTTACCTCCTTAGTTGCCTCTTACGACACCCACTGGAAGAAACGGGGTGGTGTATTTCTTCCGCTCTTCCGTGGTCGATTCCTTCTCCGTCAGAGAAAACTCATTACGAAACTGTGAAAGATTTAAAAATAGTGACTTTTGACACTTGTAGTTTATGTTCCTATCACGATAGAAAAACATAAATAATTTGATATGCGTTTGTAATAAATTTAACAAAGAAATATTATCTTAGGCTATTACCACTGTCAGACTTTCCTCCTCAGTTGCCGCTTACGACACCCACGAGAAGAAAGGGGTGGTATATTCTTCAATTAAGACCTTTCGACCCACCTTCTACCGAAAACATTTTTTTTGCAAGACGTCACACGTGATGAGCCAGTCGCCGACTTTATGTTCAAGCCATCGTTATAATTAGTAAATAAGTTTTCTGAAAGAACCTTTGGTATGAGCTTGCCTGCGGGGCAAGGGTACCGAACTCCGATCTCTTGACTCGAATCCCAATCACCCAACCTCTTGGCTATCGTGACTATTATTGTAATTTTTTTTAATAATTACTTTAAATATAAACATAATTTTGTTTCTATAAAGAAAGTATTGAAAAACATATTGCTTATTGAGAATTGAAAAGTTATTTCTTTAATCATCGAATTTTTTGTATGTTATAAAATCAAAATACCAAACTTATTGCAACACATTATGTCAGTTTTTCTACGCAAATATTTTTCTGAACTGCACAAAAAGCACAGCGACACTAAGGTTGATAATTATGAAGCCAAAGGCCGATAAAAGGATCATAACCCCCTTAATGATCCCAGGAGGGGGCCAATGGCACGGTATCGGTCGCCATTTGGGTTGTTGGGGTTCATATCTAACTCAGCCTTGCGAACGTAGAACCGCAGTATGATGAACTGTATGAGCTGGTATAAATACGATGACTTTTATTACGTCATGATCACTACTTTTTGCTACTCTTTGCTACTTTCATAAAAACTTTTATGTGTAATAAATTATATCTACGGATTTTTTTCTCCGTCAGAGGGACCTCATTATGTAACCGTTTCGATTTAATTTGGTTTCTAATATATACGCGGGAAATATATTAATATATATTGCCCCGTGGGGTAACGGCGTAAGAGTGGGTGGGTTTTGAAGAGGGCTAAGTGAAACAACCTTGAACATCGTCACAGCACCCGATGGATGGCGGGATGACCATATCCAAAACAAATATAGGCGCTTTTGGCTGATCATCTTGGTATTGCAATCTTTTATATATTTTTCTCTTCTAACATAGTCAGGATAGCCCAATGGTTATGTAGTCAAGAGACTCGAGTTCGATCCCCGGATGGTAGGTTCGTAACAATGGATCTTTCAAAGCTTTTGTACGATGTATATCGTTACCCCAGTGTCCCAATATTGGGAACGGCGAGAAGATACTTCGGGTCAGCGATTCTTAATATATTTTTCTTCTTCTAACATTTGAAGTGAAGCTTCTTTAGAATCGTTGTGATTACAAACCGGATGCAAAGGACAAAACGACAGCTAAGAGACACAAACACAAAAATGTGTAGGATGAAGCCGGCAAAGAATAAGTTAAAAATATACATAAAATTTTTTATTAGCTGAGTGGTTTGGTGGGCGGAATTTCGATTCGAGAGACCCGAATTCGATCCCTAGATGGTAGGCTCGTCCCAATGGGTTTTTCATAAACCTATTTACGAATTATATCGTTGGCTTGGACATAAAAACGGCGACGGGCTCAACACCTGCCACGTTGTACCGAAAATATCTTCGGTGGAAGGTGGGTCGAAGGGACTTAATTGTCTAGATTTGACCTCTGTCTACCCCTGTATTAGAAATTGCGTGAAGATATTTATTTCTATTTATTTGTTTTAAATCACAAAATATAAATAAAAATAGAGTAAAAATAATAATATCATAAAATAAAATAAATAAATAAATATCTTAACGCAATTCCCAATACAGGGGTAGACAGAGGTCTAGTCTAGACAATTAAGTCCCTTTGACCCACCTTCCACCGAAGATATTTTTCGGGACAACGTGAAAGGTGGTGAGCCCGTCGCCGTCTTTATGTCCAAGCCAACGATGAAATTCGTACATAAGTTTTTGAAAAACTCCTTGGTACTGCCACTTGGGGATCGAACTCAGGTCTCTTGACTCGAAACTCCGACCACCCAACCACTCGGCTATCGTGACTACAAGTTATAATTTCATAAATAACCTATATTGAATATTAAATCGAAAGAGAAATATTATTCACTTTAAACACGTACCTGGAGTATTAATTTTTATTTATTTATTTATGGAAGAGGATGCACGGATCAAATGTTTTCTCTCCGCATGATCACGGAGAAGCTTCTGGCTGCTAACCAAAGATTTTCTGTGCTTTTGTGGATCTTGAGAAAACATTTGATAAGGTTGTAAGGATGTGGGAACTGTTTCCGGGGTATGGTGTGGATGGTCGATTGCTAAGGGCTGTGCAGTCACTTTACTGTGACTGTAAAGCCTGTGTGCGGGTAGGGCATGACCTGTCACCCATGTTTAGCGTCCAAACGGGCGTAAAACAGGGTTGTGTCATGTCTTCCTGGCTGTTCATACAGTATCTCGACAGCTGTTTACAGAAGCTGAAAGATAGCTGTTTGGGTGTGAAATTGGGTGACATAAAAGTAAATTGTCTGCTATATGCTGATGATGCAGTATTTATTGCACCATCAGAGGCAGAACTGCAGGCATTAGTAACGTGTATGAAAGAAGAATGTGAAATTAAAGGTCTCCGTTTGAATGCTAATAAAACTAAGGTTCTGGTATTTGAAAGGGACGAAGAAAGAACGAAGTGCGAAATTTGGGTAAATCATGAATGTCTAGAACAGGTGAATGAAATTATATACTTGGGGAGTGCGTTTAGCCGGGATGGAATATGTGATTTAGATGTGGACAGGCGTGTCGCTGCCGGGAACAAAGTCAATGGTGCCCTGACTGCGTTAATCAATAGGCAAGTCGTTGTGAAAAGTGCATGCCTTGCAATACATAACGCAGTGTTGGTACCGACTTTGTTATATGGCAGCGAAACCTGGGTATGCCAGAAGAAGCATAAAAGCAGGTTGAATGCAGTGGAGATGCGATCTCTTCGTAAAATGTGCGGCCTTACCATGGCCGACCGAAAGCGAAACGAAGAGATTCGCAATATGGCAGGTTTGAAAGATGACCTTGTCTCAAAAATAGATAAGGGCGTGCTTCGATGGTTTGGGCACTATGAGCGAATGAGTGAAGACCGAATGGTGAAGAAAATATATAGCGCGAAAGTTAATATTAAAATGAGTGGAGGTAGACCGAGACTAATTTTCGAAGACCATGTGGGCGAATTGCTCTATGAGGGGAGGGTCAAGAGTACTCGGATACCTAGACGTGCATGTATGAAGAAGATGATGAATCTGAAAGAAGCGAATGAAGTAATTAGGGATCGTGACACTTGGCGATCTGTTCTCTCTGGCTACCCCGTCAGGGATTGTGCGTGAAGATAAAATATTTCATATTATTTAATTTTTTCTATTTATTTAACCTATAACGATCCGATAGTGACCCTGTCTTCGAAGCTAAGCTTTGCGGGTTCGAATAACGGTAGGGGCAAATATATGTGTGATGAATATTTATATGAATATACGTATGTAAGTAAATTGTGCCGTTAGCTTGGACAATAAGATGGCGAGAGCATCACCACCAGTCACATTATCCCCAATAAGCTTGGATGAAAACTGGGTCATAAAGAGTTAACTGTCTAGACCTCTGTCTATCCCAGAATAAGTAAAATGCGTATAAGTGGTCCGTAGAACCGCCGAAGCTCAGGAACTACTTTGCTGTCTACCGCTGCCTATCCCAGTATTGGAAATAGCGTGATTATTACCGCCATTAACCGAAGTCACGATAGTCGAGTGGTTAGGTGATCGGGATTGTAGTCGAGAGAACCGAGTTCGATCCCCAGGTGGCAGGCATTGGAACAATTCATATCGTTGGCTTGAACATAAAGACGGCGACGGACTCACCACCTGTCATGTTGTCCCAAAATATCTTCGGTGGAAGGTGGGTCGAAAAGACTTAATTGTCGAGACCTCTGTCTACTCCGGTATTGGGAATTGCGTGAAGATATTTATTTATTATGTATATTACCGCCATTAACAAATACAGCAGTCCGTCGACCCCAGTTTGTTGACACTGCATTTTTTATCAGGTCGATGCATTTTGCTATCGTGCAGTGATCTTGATATGCCGTATTTTTTTTCCTGGTCGTGCATTGATAACGGGTGGTTGGTTTACGTTGCAAATATTAGCGAGATAAGAATAATGATGCGTTTGCGTGGAATTAACTTCACGCATTTTCCCATTACTGGGGTAGACAGAGGTCTAGACAATTAAGTACTCCCAAGTCACCTTCTACTGATGATTTTTTAGGGACAAATCTGTCAGGTGGTGGGCCCGTCGCCATCTTTATGTCCAAGCCAACGATATAATTCGTACATAAGTTGTGAAAAAACCCAATGGTGAGCCTTGCGGATCGGACTCGGGTCTCTTGACTCGAATTCCGAACACTCAACCACTCGGCTATCTTGATACTGGGTAGATAGATGTCTAGACAATTAAGTCCTTTCGAGAAACTTACCGAAGCTTATTAGGAGAACGTCACAGGCGGTTAGCTTATCAATGTCCTAGTAACAAATGGAAAGAAGTGATCTCTGCCTACCCCTACAGGAATGAGGCGTGATTGTATGTATGTAGTGACAAAACCAACAGTGCAATATACTTCCTCAGATACATACTGAGATAGAAAAATATTCATATAAACACCCATGACTCGAGTACAAATATTCATATTTTTCACACAAATGTTGCCTTTAGTAGGATTCGAAGCAGCAACCCTGAGTTTCGAAGGCTCGTTCACTGACAACAAGGCTATCGGGCCATTCAACGCACTGAAGAAATATATTAGTTTAAATAAATATATTGACTTAGTGGCTTAGTTCAGAGGCAAATCAAATTGTGTGCAGAGTACTTACCTACTACTTATCATCATTGCCTATCAATGCCTACTGCACGTCCTTGATACTAGATGGCGTTAGTGAGCGAACATTATAAGAAATAATAACTATGCCCATGCTCTACGTTATCTTGGCTGTAAAAATAGTTATTTGTTTACGTCATGATATATTGAAATTAAAAAAAAAGGAGAAAATAAGACTGACTCTAATCATAGAAACAATCTAAATATACGTCAATAAATTCACGTAATATTTATCATTTAAATTATCTTATACACGTTCCTTATCAAAATTTGAAATAAGATAAAAGTAAAATTCAGAATATTTTAAATAATTTTTGCTACTAGCTTAGGGTTTCAGATTATGACAATTGTTATTTTTTTCTGTTCTTTTTTTGACTCTGTTAAAGTCTAAGCAACTAACACTTTTTAATCTTTGTATTTTGTGGTGTACTTTTTTTCTTAAATTTAACTGTAAATATTAAAGCATCTTAGGTACTAGGTCTTTGTTACTGCGGTCGCCAATCGGTTTGCTAAACGTAGCGATTACAGCAAATCCTTCGGTAAAATAGAGGCCTATGTCTTACAGTGGATTTTTACAGGCTGTTTCGATGATTATGATGACTAAAGTTCGTTAAAGTTATATTCCACTGCTTGTGTTACACTTAAAAATACAAATACACCAAGAAATCCGTTTTACTTTAAATAAAATAAATAACTTCACGCCATTCCCAATACAGGGGTAGACAGACGTATAGAAAATTAAGTCCTTTCTATCCACCATCCACCGAAGACTTTTTTTGGGACAACGTGACAGGTGGTGAGACCGTCGCCGTCTTTATGTCCAAGCCGATGTTATAGGTCTTGTATAAGTAATGATATACGTTTTACTTTGCGTCACCCAACCATTCGACTATCGTTACTTCAGGATAGTGTAGAGGTTGGGTTTGAGTTAAGAGACCCGCCTTTGATCCCCAATTTGATCGTACCAATAGGTTTTTTCAAAAAATATATACGGTTTATATTGATAACTTGGATATAAAGGCGGCGACAGGCTCACCAGTCACGCTGCCCAGAGAAATATATTCGGTGAAACGTGGATCAAAAGGATTGAATTGACGAGACCACAGTATTGGGAATAGCGGAAGATAATTTTTTTCAATGTTTACTTATGCAGTCCAATTATATCATAAGAAGTATTTTATGTTAATTGCAAGAGAAAGGAACGCGGTCGGAATTAGAGAACATGAAACAGCGAAATGTGCGTATGTTAATAAAGTATCTTATTATTTAATTGAGACTGTGTAATTATTACATAAATGATCAAAATTTGCCTCATTCGGTATTAAAAAACTATGTTTACGCATGCCGATCTTTATAATAAATATATATGGACAGGGACAACATCACATACATTGCTCCGATCCGTATGGGAAACGGAAACAACAAAGGCACCACAAACACCCAGACCCGAGAAAATGTATAAGAAGTGGTATTTCTACATTGACCTGACCGGGAACCGAACCTCGAGATGCTACACCATGTTGGGTGTTCGGATCTTCGAGTCAAGAGACCCGAGTTCGATCCCCAGGTGGCCGGCTCGTATTAATGGTTTTTTCAAAAACTTACGTACGAATTATATCGTTGGCTTAAAGACGGTGACGGGCTCACCACCTGTCACGTTATCCCGAAAATATCTTCGGTGGAAGGTGGGTCGAAGGGACTTAATTGTCTAGACTAGACCTCTGTCTACCCCTGTATTGGAAATTGGATGAAGATATTCATATTTATATTTATTTGTTATTTACTAAGTTAGGACCCGATAACATAGTTGGTAGTGACCCAGCCTTCGATGCTCCGGGTTGCGGCTTAAATTTTTATATGAATATTTATCTTATGAATATATATCTCTGTAAGTTTATTTCACCGTTGGCGTTAATATTAAGACGGCAATCGGCTCACCACATCTAACATTATCCCAAAACAAACTTCGGTGAAAGTTGGGTCGAAGGGACTTAATTGCGAAGACCTCTGTCAACCCTAGTATTAGGAATATCCGCAATGATATTTATTTATATATTTTTATTTACATTCAGGCATTTTTCTGAAATCTACTGGCTCTTTAAGCTTTTGTAAAGAAGTCAGTCGTGAGAGGTATTATGACAAATTCTTTCGACTTACCTTTTTATCACGGAATATCCTATACGGAATAACATCACAGGTGGCGTGTCGGTTTCGTTTTCAAATTAAATATATTCCCGTCAGAAATCTAATAAAATTAATTCATTGTATAAAGTTAATATTGTATAAAAATTTATTACAGTGCTTCTACGTCCAGTTGAAATACTGACTTAAAAAAATTTTTGTTAACAGCCATCTAGCGGGCGATAGGGAAAACAAAAGTATTATTATTTGACTGACAGATGACACTGTTCACATTAATGTTCGGGAAAAGTGCTTTCGTAGTTTCATAATAGTTCCTGCATAAAGCAACAGATAGCGCTAAAGTAATATAACAATATTCCAAATGATTTATAATAAAAATCTTTTTGTGATTTTTCTAAGTAAAATTTAAGATAATAAATTTTAAGATAATACATTTTTCCAGTGACAAATTGTTTGACGTTGTATAAATCGGGGAACCAAGTCTATATTGTCACTAAGAAAATTTACTTTAAGGAGACAATAAACCGAGAGATGGCGGAATGTACGTTTTTTTAAAACCTAACTAAAACTGTGCATGCCTACGGTGGGCAGCAACATTTAAAGAGAGGGTTGTCATGTCATCACATTTTTCGCATAAATAGCCGTAATTTTTATTGCGTTGATTGAGGATCATTATAAAATTAATGAATTCTAATCTAAATCAAAATTTATAGGAAATTTCTTTAAAACAAAAAAAAATATTTTTGTACTATAATATTTGTATTCTTATTTCTACAAATGAATTATTTGCTTTTTTTAAAAAATATCATCACGCCTTTCCCGATACTGAGGTAGACAGAGATCGAGACAATTAATTTCTTTCGACCCACTCTTCACACCAAAACGTACAAAACTTTAGTTAAAGTCACTGGTACTTGCCTCCCACCTAGGGATTGCACTCGGGTCTCATGATTCGAATTCCGTTCACCCAATCACTGGGCCATTGTGACTTCCTTTAAAATTATCGTCTCTTACGAAAGCAATTGTTTTTTTTTTTTCAAAAACTTATGTACGAATTATATCATTAACTTGGACAATAGGAGGGCGACGGGCTCACCACCTGTCACGTTGTCCCAAAAATAGCTTCGGTGGAAGGTGGGTCGAAACGACTTATTTGTCCATACCTTTATCTACCCCTGTATTGGGAATGGCGTGAAGATATTTTTTCTTACCATGTCCTCAGAATAAAAAGGGTTAGTACAGTTTTACGACACTATATCACGGAAATATCGACCTATATGGGCAAGTGTATACATCGGTTCTTACGGTGTCGCTAGTTCTGAGGTCCCGGATTCGATTCCTTGACGAGTCAATGTAGAAAACCACAGAAGGGTGTTTGCGATACGTTCGTTGTTTCTTCAGAATGTAAAACACTTGTGTTATGAAAGGAATTATCCAAAATACAAGTGCTTAAGCTACTTACTTTGGCATCAGAGCAATGTATGTGATGTTATCTCTACCTATGTACCTATGTATTATTATTTATTTAATTCGTTACATGTATGAAACAAATGGATGCCAAAAAAAATACACCAACTTCTTTTCGAATAATTTTTATGTTATAAAAGCTATTAACGCTTGTCCATTCCCGCCGTCTTCTCTCTTCTTCTCATTTCCAAACAGAATCTCGTCTTCTTTCCTGTCCTCCATTATCTCTTGCACAGCCATCATTCTGAGCAGCGCCTCCGCTTCGTTGCCTTCTCCATCACCAAGTATCCTCTCATTTATCTGATTGGAGAGATTCACGTCATCCAATACTCTGTCATCAACACCTTCAACATTTTCACTATACGATCTCCTGTAATATCTCCTGAGATTGAAGCCTGCTTCTTTCAACTTCCTCTTCGCTAGCTCCAAAAACGTGGGAGACTTGAGGGTTTCCCTAAGCCAATTCTTGATTTTGAGCTTCTTGTCTTCAACTTGAGCTTTGAACCTGTATAAAGTTGTTGGAAGTATCAAACCTTGTACTTCAGACGCTGCTGACCGTCACCGGTCTTCTAAATTTTGTTCTGGTTTATTTATAAATAAATAATGAAATATCTTCACGTAATTCCCAATACAAGGGTAGACGGAGGTCTAGTTTAGACAATTAAGTCCCTTTGACCCAACTTCCAACGCTATTTACGGGACAACGTGACAGGTGGTGAGTCTGTCGCCGTCTTTATGTCCAAGCCAACGATATAATTCGTACATAAGTTTTTGAAAACTCATTGGTACGAGCCTTGGGGATAGAACTCATGTCTCTCGACTCGAAATTCCGACCACCGAGCGACTCGGCTATCGTGACTTGTATCGTGACTTCTGGTTTATTTATAGATGATTATCGCGCCAATTGCATTTTGAAAGTTTTATTTTTTTCCTTTGGTCTTACGACACTCATAGGAAGGGAGGGGGTGTGGTATATTTTTTCGCCTGTGGTATATTTTGTCGTATATTATAATACTAACTATATGTGTAACCGCATGGAGTAGTTAGTATTATAATATAATATAATATTTTATTTTAATTAATACTAGAACGCACTGTGGTGGAATGCCAAGCATGAAGGAGGTGTTGATTGAATTTTTGACTGTGCCGTTATGGTACGATGGTGAAATTCAGCGGCTGGGATTTATTCGAATAATTCAACAAAAATAAACAACAACACATGTTTCTTCGTTCTTACGGATGTGTGGCCAGCTCTGAAGTCAAGGGTCCCATAGCTGGTTCGACAATGTAAAAAACATTTTTTCAGCATTTTCTCAGGTCTTAGTGTTTGTGGCACCTTCGTTGTTTCTGATTCCATAACACAAGTGCTTAAGCTGATTCATAAAGCTTAATGATGAGAATGAAAAAAAAAGGATCAGGATTACTCTTACTTTTGCAGCTCACGTTCTCTCTGTCTCGCTTTAAATATCTTGGGCCTTAACTCGGGGACTTTGCTGGCTTCATTCTCGGACACCGTTTTCTCCACCCATTCGGTGATCTCAGACACTCGGCTGTAGACACCCGGAGAGCGGGGGTCGCCGCATTGTTTGCCCCCGAACGAGACAATGCCTAGAAGTACACCGTCTCGCACTGCTGGACCCCCGGAATCGTGCTAAAATAGGAGATACCCTGTTATTAACTGCCTTAATAGTTTGTGAAAGTCCACAGCACGTTTTCGCGACATCTATAGCTTGTGGCGGACAATTCAGGAAACATACCTCCTACATCGCGCTATCGAAGTTCTTACGATTATATGTAATTATCTAGAGCACACTGGTAGTAGAGACGTCCTCCCCAGGCCACGTACACCCGACCTGGTGGGCAGCTGCCCTTTTTCTGGAGCACACAGCGTCCGGCAAAAGATCAGAGAAGTATAAGTTTCTCATAATCGACACAAGGTCAACAAGATGACGATCCCAATGTCTAACTAGACACTACTTGCACCACATTTTTTGGTGTCTCCAATTACCATACCATTTTTCATTTATGTTCTGATCATATCATTAGACATTGAATTGAAGGAATCTTCCTTTGTCACTTCTTACCACGAATTTACGGCGAGCTCGACGGCAAAGGAAAACATTGCGAAATAAACCTGCAATCTGAGACGTTTCTCAGGTTTCATAATTATATAAAAAATAAATGTTTCGAGGAAGTTTGTAGACTGCTAACAGGCACTAGAGTAGCGTGGCCGACGCTTTTGTCCAACTGTGGGCATTCGCAAACTGCTACTTACTTTTATATGTTGCTGAGAATTACTTTCAGGGGTCAAATGCCAGCAGAAGATTCGGCACGATATTTTATTGTCAAATATGCCGCTCTTATTTCCATTAAATGTCTGGAAACACGAAGTGCTTAGCGTTTGCAGTGCGCTCATCGTTCCGCTCGTCGAGCATGATCACATTGAATCTCTCGAGGGTTATCAATTTCGATTGACCTCTGCTAGCTGTTAAGTGTATTGTAAGATTTGTAATTACATTGCATGCATCCTTCCCCCCCGTTGCGTAACCCGCGCAGAGCATTCTCGGCGTGATATAGAACCGGTATGCCTGTTGGCAGTCGTCTTGCTTCATCACCGGTACTGGTACGAAGCGTAACCGGTCAGGGATGTGACCGTAACCTGATTGCTGAAAAAAAATTACTTTTATGCACACACAAATGTAAAAAAGGAGAAATGTAATATAAGGAAAACGTTTAAAGGTACTTCTGTGCTTCAAGCATTTTTTATTTCAAGCCGATTCAGTAAACGGCCTAAGCCAACAACTTTTGTCCTCAATTAATATAAATGTTTACAATTTTATAATATAATTGATGCAGTAATAAATTAGTGTATGGTATAATTTTTTTCAAAGTCCTGCAAATAAACATCCTAGTTGTGTGCAAGTAAGAAGTTTCTTTGGTATAAAAACAAAAACGTCTCGCCAGCCAGTAACCTAAGTTTATATAAAAAGAAAACACACTTTTATTTCACAGTGGTAAATATTGATTTATTTAAAGAATACGACGACTTTCGTGGACGAGTAACGGTTTACATGGTCACCAACTCTGAGGTTTCTCGGTTTCGATTCCGGAATGTGTTAATGTAGAAAACTATTTTTTCTACATTATCTCGCGTCCGAGAATTAGAATCAACAGAGATACTTCGTTGTTTACGATTCCATAACACAAGTGCTTAAGATACTTTCTTTGGGATCTGAGCTATGTGCTATGTTGTGCCTATTTACATATTTATTTATTTAATGTATTTAAGGTAATTAAATTCATTCGACCCACCTTCCACCGAAGATATTTTCGGAACAACGTGACTGGTGGTGAGCCCGTCGCCGGCTTCATGTCCAAGCCAACAATGTAATTCGTACGTATTCGTTCGTAAGTATTTGAAAAACCTTTTGGTAGGAACCTGCCACCTGGGGATCGAACTCGGGTCTCTTGACTCGAAACTCTGACAATCCAACCACTCGGCTATAGTGACTTTTACTGTTTTTTTTTAATAAAAGTACTAGCAATGTCAAATAACATTACTAGTATTTCTCTTAACCACTCCAACTAAGCTGCAATGCTTGTGTTTGGAGTTAGTTTACGACAATAGTCGAATGGCGGTACCCGAACCTGTAACGTAATGTCTCGCAGTTCGCAATCTAAACCATTAGACATTTGCCGTCTTATTTATAGATTTCTTTGTAGATTTAGGAGTATTTCAACAACCACGAGTACCTTGAATGTAGTCACGTGTATGCACGCATCGTGAAATTTCAATCTCATTATAATAAGCGATTACTAATTAGTACATACAATCTATCGATACAATCTGCTAATTATTATTAAGGGCTGAAATCACTAATTATTATTAAAGGAAACATCGCGAGGAAAACGGCACGTCGGAGAAATAAAAAAATATTTCGAGGGCGTCTGAAGTCCGGCAACCGGCGCTGGAGAAAATTGGCGTACGTTCTCATGCTCAAGTCTCTATCAAATACTTGAGAGAAAAAATAAATAAATACCTTCACGCAATTCCCAATACAGGGGTAGACAGAGGTCTAGTCTAGTCAATTAAGTCCCTTCGACCCACCTTCCACCGAAGATATTTTCGGGTACAACGTGACAGGTGGTGAGCCCGTCGCCGTCTTTATGTCTTACTATTATGTCTACTTGAGAGAAGGCTATGGATATTCCATTTACATATTTCTCATCCTGATAAGGGACCTCTGACAGGTTCAAAACTAGACCTACGGTACCTACACCGATTGATTAGACGTGAATTTAGCCATTTTTTAATTATTTGGTTACAGATTGCTACTTTATTTTTAGGTATGTTAAACATAATAAAATTTGGTCCTTTTTACCTACATTTCGCCGAAGACATTTTTTTTAAAACAACGAGACAGGGCGTTGTCATGTCGCCGTCATTATGTCCAACAGGTTTTGAACAAGTACTAGTTATTCTTGCAATCTTAGGTGAAATATCAAAAAGAAAGAGCATCGAACTTAAGGAACGCCTTCTCTATGAAATGAATAAATGAAATATGCGATGAAATATATTGATGAGTATGAATGAAATATATTGTACACAATGAAATAAAAAATTCCAAAGGGAGGAATTACAAAAAAATTAAATTGTACTATGTTACTTTATTACTAAAAGTGATCTCTTCGAGGTAACCTGAGAGAAATCACGATAGCCGAGTGGTTGAGTGATCGGATTCCGAGTCAGGAGAACCGAGTTCCATCCCCAGGTGGTCGGCTCGTACCAATAGATTGTTTCAAAAACTTATATACGATTATATCGTTCGCTTGAACATAAAGACGGCGACGGACTCACCACCTGTCGCATTGTCCCGAAAATGACTTCGGTGGGAGGTAGGTCGGGGAGACTTAATTGTCTAGACTAGACTTCCGTCGATGGAATGGACAGGAGTTTAAATGTAATATTGACTATATCAACCCAAAACACTTACATCTGTGCTGCCCCAACCGGTGACAATGATTATGTCATCCGGTTTGACGACGTAGTCTCGTGATGGCAAGTTGAGCACCGCTATGTTCCTCCCGATAGGCATCGGTCTATCAAGCCGAGCGAGGCAGAAGTCGAAATCTGCGTTGCCGGGGGTGTAGTCAGATGGAAAAAACGCCTGCGTATATTAAAAATTATTCATATAGTCTCATACAGTCTTATAAAATATGCATAAAAAATAAATATCTTCACGCGATTCCCAATACAGGGGTAGAGAGGCGTAGTCTAGAGAATTAAGTCCCTTCGACCGACCTTCCACCGAAGATATTTTCTTGACAACGTGACAGGTGATGAACCCGTCGCCGTCTGTATGTCCAAGCCAACGATATAATTCGTTTTTGAATAAAACATTTTTATCAAATAAAACGTTTTTAGTTTACAGTCTTATCATGAATTATTTCGCATAAATCTATAAATACTAGGCTGCTTGACGCAATATGATATCGATACAATACATGAGTCCATATATTATGAATTTGCTAGTAATGAAAAATATGGGGTTAGTCACGATGTCGCAAATAATTTTCGTTGAATATTGCGGTCGAAAGGACTTCCTGTCAAGGCCTGCGCCTATCCAAATATTGGAATTGGGGTAGATATAAAAAAAACTTAGGGTATAATATATTTATACCGTTATAAATACGAATATATTTACGTAGATTAATATTTACAAATACATATAAATGTCCATGACTCGAGTACAAACACAAATGTTTGTCTCTAGCTTGTTTCGAACTCGCAACCCTTAGTTTCGATGGCGGGGTCATTACCAACACGCCTATCAGGTTGTACTACATAACATACATACATACATAACGGCCTGTTACAGTCCACTGCAGGACATAGACCTCTTCCATAGAGAGGATTTGCCATAATTGCCACGCTTGGCAAGCGGATTGGCGATCGCAGTACCAGACCACACGCAGCACAGACGCTGCTGCTTATAACATTTTGGTCTGATATTTTAGAGATTGTTATCCCGCCATCTATCGGTTACCATTAAGATATTCAAGGCTGTTTCCCTTACTCGCCTCTTATGACACCCACGGGAAGAAAGAGGGTGGCAATATTCTTACGTCGTTACCACACGGCATTTAAGTTTGTATTAACTATCGTTTTTTTTCACGCATTTTCAGATTCTGTAGTAGTCAGTCTAGACAGTTTAGTCCTTTCAAAGCGTGACGTAACAGGTGGCGAAAGTATCGCTATCTAATGTTTGGACACAGGATTGGGCCAACGAAAGAATATACACATATATAACCGTTTTATTTGAAAGTATAACAACAAGAAATTGTTAGATATTTGTTTATCTTACTTTGTTTATCCGGGCCTGATATCCACCGCGGTTGTGAAACGAGCTGCCTGCTCGCACAATGTACGGAATGAGTTTGGCGCTATCGCCATCATGTGCGCTGTAAACAATTTTGTTGCAATAAAATTCATTGTTGAACACTTCTACACAATACACTTTATTTAATTATTTATTAATTAACCGACCGGTTTCGCCTTACGGGATTTGCATCAGGGTATTGACACAGAGTTTGTTATACATACTAATATTCAATCGTATAAAAATAAAAATTGAATATTAGTGTGTGGTATAATAAACTCTGTGTCAATACCCTGATGAT
The DNA here is from genome assembly GCA_029286605.1 of Sericinus montela. NCBI lineage: Eukaryota > Metazoa > Arthropoda > Insecta > Lepidoptera > Papilionidae > Sericinus > Sericinus montela. The sequence goes on along the minus strand of JAGSMR010000075.1, from coordinate 1,770,666 downwards.
GCCGTAAGGCGAAACCGGTCGGTTTATTAATAAATAATTAAATAAAGTGAATTGTGTACAAGTGTTCAACAATGAATTTTAATGCAATGCAATTTCACCAAGTGACAAGAATCGCAAGTATAAATTATAAATTATGATATAATTAAACGGACATTTTCAATTTGATTCTACAACAGGCCATAAGGTTCCAAGACCATTCAATAGACGAGATTACTAGGTTGAGTTTGAATCTGATCAATATGGATTTAGGGAAGCAACTGGCGCTTAGACTTTGTCTAGAAGCCCTTAATGCATTTATAGACCTATAAAAGGTGTTATAGTGAACTGGACGCAAATGATGAGTATTTTGAAGGAAATCGCACTAGAATTAGACTATATTTAGACTAGACTAGGGTCAGGAGAGTTATTTATAAAATGTATGAGTTATTTAAGAATAAGTAGCATTGATAGAGATAGGAGATTATAACACAAGTACAAAAATGGATAAAGTTTTAGACAGGAGTGTCCACTTTCACATATCAAAAAAGATAGAAAATTTAATGAAAGAAAAAAAAAAAAATATGTTCAATATGAAGGCCGAGTACACCATTCAACTATTTTCATAAACTACACGAATGTTGAAACTCAGTAGGAGTGGTTAATAAGAATTGTAGTTAACCCAAGTAAACTGCAATGCTTGTATCTGCGTTTTTATTAATCATTGCTAGTCTTCTTTACAGAATAGAAAATGAGTCTTGAAGACCATCATAAATTAAAAAATATTATAGCATTAATATGGCCACTCACGATTCGAGACAGTGTCCAGCAGTAAAGACCCATTGCTCGTCGATAACCGAGCCACCACACCAGTGTTTCCCATTTCTGGATATGGCGACGTTATAGGGATACATGCTGATGCTTGTCTCCATGCCCCCGACGATACGGCGCACGGCGTAGGAACGGAAAGCCCAGGCTAGATGTTTCTCCTCTGGTGACTCCGATACATCTGAGAGGATTTGAAACTGTATTTTTGTTATATTTCACGACCTACATGGACGTGTGGCGAACTGTTTCATCCATGGTGTCACCAGTTTTGAGGCCCTGGATTCGATTCCTGGATAGGTACATATAGACTATTTTTTCTGCATTGTGACTATTTTTTGTACATTATTTTATTTTACTATTTTTTCTGCATTGTCTCGGGTTTCCGTTGTTTCCGATTCCATAACACAAGTCCTTAAGCTACTAACTTTGGAATCAGAGCTATGTGTGCGATCATGGCCCTATATGTGTATGTGAAGATCGATATCTTTTGTTCATCAGAAACAATTTAATAATAACAGCATGGAATTTTCCCTTTTAAATCTGTCTGTTTATTTGTCTCTTTGTTCCAATTCATTAAGATCTGTCTCCGGGCCCCTATAGAAGAGATATCAATCTAATTCCATTATAATAACAAATGTGTATCGATAATAATTCTTTTATTAATGAAATATATAATTTTCTTTAAAATGTTTTTTCCATGTAAAACAGCAATTTCGTATATAAGGACTAAATATTTAACGTAATCTAGCTTTCGTTGCTAGAGTCTACAATCTGTTGTAGGAGTCGCTTTTCAAGAAACGAATGAACGTCTAGTGCACATATTATCTGTACATATTTATTCTCTGTTTACACTACATTGAACTAAATAAAATAAAAAAAATATTTAATAATATGTTGTGTGCAGGTCACAGTACATAAACAGTATCTGTCTGTTGTTAAACATTAGTACAATGACATTTGATAAAAAAATTGCAGTCAAATTACAAACACTAAACTGGCCATTAGTTCTCATGGACATCTTACATTTGAACGACCTCCGTGGACGAGTGGCGTACACAACGGTTTACAAGGTGTGCCATCTGTGAGGTCTTGGGTTCAATTCCTGGAGGAGACAATGTAGAAAAACCACGTTATCTATCATTTTCTCGAGTCTGAGTGTTTGTAGTGTCTGATTTATTTCTGATTTCACAACGCAATTGGTTTAGCTGCTTTCTTTGGGATCAGAGTTATGTTTATGACGCTGTCCCTACCTACGTTTGTTTTTTATTATTATTTCAAACTCTTCTCAAGTAACTCACTATCATCATCCTGCGTGATTCGATATCTGGTTGATGTTTCATCGTTCCGGAATTTGTATTTCTCTTCCAACAAATTCTTTATCTCCTCGTCACTGTCCAATTCCTTCTTTTCACTATTCGTGTCGAAGTATACTTGCTGTTCCTCAACATTCTTCTTCAACATCGGCTCTCTACCGTGTCGCAGAATGTTTCCATCTAATTCGAAAAATTCAAAACTCACAACTTGCTTCATAAATAATAAAATAATACCAATTACTAGCGTCTCTGTAAGATGTATAAAATGATTCAATCCAAAGTTCATTTTTAACTTAATCCTAGCATTATTTTATCTCGACTAGTTTACTGCATCGTTTGCTATGAGATTTAGTTGCTTTGATATAAAATGTTTACGAGTAAGTTTAACGACCGCATGCATCGTAAAGTTCGAATGGATTTTTTGTGGTCTTTCTCTTTCGTTCAGATGTTTGATTTACTACTATTTTTTTAAATAGTGTAAAATTTTCCGTGAACTTTGTGAAGTTTGCGCGTTTATTTTTCCGTGCAATATACTTTTAATTAGCACTCTTTTGGAAAAGTCACTATAGCCGAGTGGTTGGGTGGTCGGAATTTCGAGTCGAGAGACCCTAGTTCGATCCCCAGGTGGCAGGCAGTACCAATGGGTTTTTCAAAGAACCTATGTACGAATTATATTGCTGGCTTGGACATAAAGTCGGCGACGGGCTCACCACCTGTCGCAGGCTCGGCCATTACCAACTAGGCTATTGCATCGTTATTTATTAATACATATTTGTAATTGCCCAATCAACCTTTGCCCAGCGGTGGGACAGTGTTGGTTAAAAAATAAAAATACGACGATACATGCAAAAATAGAAGCTATATTCAATTAGCAAAGATAATCGTCTTGGGATATGTCGTCGTTATTGTTACTGTTTTGTTTTTGTGTTTGTTATTGTGCTGTTATTGTTATTGCGTAAATCACCTTGGCTGCGGCCGGAGTTAACGTCATGACAGCTGAGTGATTGGGTGGTCGGAATTTCGAGTCCGGAGACCCGAGTTCGAACCCCAGGTGACAGGCATAAAATCGGCGACGGGCTCACCACCTGTCACGTTCTCCCGAAAATATCTTCGGTGGAAAAAGGACTTAATTATCTTGACTAGACGTCTGTTTACCCCTGTATTAGGAATTGCGTGAAGATATTTATTTATTTTATTTATTTATCTTTATTAGAAAGAAAAATTAGGACAACGTGAAAGGTGGTTAGCCCGTCGCCGTCTTAATGTCCAAGCCAATGATATTATAATTCATACATAAGTTTTTGAAAAAACCCATTGGCACGTGCCGTCCACCTGGGGATCGAACCCGGGTCTCTTCACTCTAATTCCGATCACTCTACCACTCGGCTATAGTGACTCTTAAAATCTTCTTTAGAAGCCTTTCTTAATAGAATTCTAACAGATTTTAAATAACTTTTGTAACAAGCAAGGAATATCTTTATATGACCATTATCTATTTTCCTTGGCTAAAACGTAATGATTCCATACTATATCTCCTTGACAAGGTCAGAAAGTAGTTCAAAGACAGTGATTATTTATAGTTAATACTCTTTAATATTCACAGTGAACAATAGTGACAGTTTTGGCTGAATGCAAACAGTTGCTGTCTCCCTGACGCCGTCATTTTAGAAAATATATTCTAGGGTATGGACGTCAGTCACATTTATATTATGTTTTTATAATTTTTTGTTAAATGGCATGTTTATTTTAATCAAAAGCTTCAATTCTAAAATGAAATGACAAACACGTCCGCGATAGTTTTGGCTTTATCTTTGTTCGTTAATAATGTAACTTTTCAACGCAAAGGTAAGTTTTATTATAACATACATAGATACATAGATAGTGACAATGTCACATACATTGCTCTGATCCCAAAGTGAATAGCTTAAGCACTTTGGTTCCACAAGCAAATGTAGGAAGTGTTTTCTACATTTATTCGATCGGGAATCGTACCCAGGAGCACAGAGGTGGTGACGCCATGAAAATCAAGCATAGCACTCTAAAAATATAGCACTCCCTTCCTTACCGCGGGTGTTAAAAGAGTGCGTCGGATTCTGCCGAATGCGCGAATGCATTGCTGGCGATCTGCGCGCGTGCATTTTTAGTTCGCGCGCCGTTTCTACGCTGTTAGCACGCTAGCTATGCGCTTTGTGTAAATGGCGTAATGCGCGCAGCACACAGGTTACACACGCGTGTTGCGCGTACTTCTCCCCGCGCGTTCACCCCCTCAGTTTACTTCTTATAGCCGAAGTCTGAATACGTATTATCATGGAGTGGACAGATGGAATTGTTTGAAAATTTATAACTAAGATATACAGGATGGAAGAGTACGGAACTGTTGGCACGCAAGCAGCAAGCATGCTGCGCGTGCTTACTTTCCAGCCTTGCATGAGGTGCAGTCAAGAGTTGCACCAAACAATTGCGGTACCTGAACGCGTGTGGCACGCCTGCAGCTTGCTAACTGGCCGCGAGAGGTGAATTCGCCAGATTTGGACACAACCCATGCTGCGACTAAGGGAAATAAATAAATATAAATATCTTCACGCAATTCCCAATACAGGGGTAGACAGAGGTCCAGTTTAGACAATTAAGTTCCTTTGACCCACCTTCCACCGAAGATATTTTCGGGACGACGTGACAGGTGGTGAGCCCGTCGCCGTCTTTATGTTCAAGCCAACGATATAATTCGTACATAAGTTTTTAAAATACCCATTTGTACGAGCCTGCCACCTGGGTATCGAACTCGGGCCTCTTGACTCGAAATTTCGATCACCCAACCTCTCGGCTATCATGACTTTTGACTAAGGGAAAGCCTCGAAAATACGTTTGGTCACCGACAGATGGCGGGTTAACCATCTCGAAATATACCAGACTAAAATTGAGAATACCGGTGATGGGAGGCAGGGTACTGTGGTCGCCAATCTGCTTGGATCTACTTAAACAATCTCTCGTACGGGTGAGACCTATCGCCATTAGTGAATTTCTATATGATGATATTTTATTTTACAGAAGCACCTATTCTAGAAGATAAGCACTTTGCCACACACATTGTGTATATTCTTAGCGTGTGTCTACTACTTCGAGAAATACCCATCATTCCGAAATTCCTCTGGAATAAATATTCTCCGGCATGTTTCTTTGTCGAGGTAAGCCATTTGTTTTGGATCAAAATTCCCAATACATGGGTAGACAGAGGTTTAGATAGTAGGTCCTTTCGACTCACCTTCCACCGAAGACATTTTTTGGGACATTGTGACTGTTTGTAAGCTCGTCGCCGTCTTCATGTCCAAGCCAGCGATACAAATCGTACATAAATTTTGAAAAAGGGGTGAATACCAAATTAAGTATTCCATATTGCTTCTGATCACCCTGGCTTTCTGTACCTCTAGGAAAGGATGCGTTCTCTTTGGAGGAGGCCCAGCCAACATGCTGCGATGGTGAAACACCTAATCCAGTAGCGCCTGTACTTGCCTCCGCGGAGGCGGACATTTCCCCAAGACAAAACGGGACGCTATAACTAAACATCTCTCGTCCACTTCGCATTTCAGATAGTGGTATCATTAGCCGTTCTAGAATATTCCCTTGTGCACATTTGGAAATTCATAGAAAACTATGTGTTCCTACATGCTGATGAGCTCCTGGTACAACTGACTGACATCCCAAATTTGGAATGGCTGGTCTGCCACTTCTGCTGCGGTAAAAATGAGTGCTCTGAAATTTTTGCTCATTTCCTACTCAAGATGATGAGTTTTATGTTCCTGATGACCGTTTGTTGTTTGTTAGCTGTGAAATAAATCTAAGGTTTATTTAGAATTTTTTTCTTTCTTAGCAGATTAGCCATATCAGATAGCCATTTTATGTCTAAATAGCTGCTTTCATTAGGTGTAAATAACATACGAGTACACTGAAGTTTCTTTCATCATCATTAAACAGTGCTGCCCATCACTGGTCTGTTGAATATTGGTCTGGTAGTTTTTGAGAAGGTTTTCCCAAATCTGTCGGTAGCCTATAGCGTGCGAGTACACTGAGCGCCAGTCAGCACCCCTCCGACATAGTGGTAGGTATGGTTGTTATGCACTATTTATATCGTTGATATAATGATGGTCACGGGCACACCACATGACACGTTATCCGAAAAGTCTTCGTTGGAAGGTGGGTCGAAAGAACTTTGCTGTCTGTCTCTGTCTACCTCAGTATTGGCAATGGTGTGAAGATGAAAAAAAATACATATTTAAAAACAAACCACAAAGATAACTCCGGGTGCAGGCATCTGTTTATTTTAAAAAAAAACGTAAATTTAACTTTATAAATTATATCTCGCAGAGCACACACCGAGATCGGATAAATGAGATTTATGCGAGAACTGTAATGATATACGACCCCGATTAACTTTTTGCTTAAATTCATTTGGCAACGGAGCCAGAGCCTGAAAAATTAAAACGTATGTGATGTAAGGGATATCTGGCGATATATTCCTGGGGAAAAACAGTTTTTTTTTTTAATAATAAATAACGAATTTTTATTTTTCGACACTGAATTATCCTCACTTAGTATTTCACAAATTGCTAGAAGACAAATCGTTTTACAAATCTTAGTTTAGTAATTAATAATAAATTAATAAAATTAATACAATCACGATAGCCGAGTGGTTGAGTGATCAGAATTTGAGCCAATAGACCCGAGTGCGATCCCTATGTGGTAGGCTCGTACCAAGGGGCTTCTTCAAAACTTATGTACGATATATATCGTTGGCTTGGACATAAAGACGACAGGCTCACCACCTGTGAAGATTTTCCAAAAATTAACTTCGATGAAAGTATGGACTTAATAAACTTGATTTCTATCTTCCTCAGTATTGGGAATGACGTGAAGCTATTTATTTATTTTAATTATAATTATATGTCCATTACCTTTTGTAAGAATAAACATTACTTTGACTATACCTATTATGTTACAAAATTAAAAAAAGTGCCAACTATAATAGATAACGAAGAGGGAATACTTAAAGCTTCAAAGCTTCACTTTGACATCCCATAAATAATATTATTAACAAAGCATTTAAGCTATACGGTGTCGTATTTTATTATAAATCACATAACGCAAGTGCTTAATACCGTAGTGTCAATATAAGAGATAACGAAAAGGGAAGCTTCACCTTGACGTGAAATCTCTCATAAATAATATTTAAGTAATACGGTGTCCTGTGTACAAACCATTAATCTTCACGCAATTCCCAATACAGGGATAGACAGAAGTCCAAGCTAACGATATAATACGTACATAAGTTTTAGAAAAAACGCACTTGGTACGTGCCTGCCACCTGGGGATCGAACTAGGGTCTGTAGACTCGAAATTCCAACCACCCTACCACTCGGCTATCGTGACTTTTTCTGAAACAATTGTCTAATAATATTGTCAAATACATCTATATGCACACCTATATAATCACGAATACATTATTCAGAAGACTCGTAAAAGCCACCTGTTTATCGTTACCAAATGTAAGGAAAACGCCGTCGTGCGTGCCTGTTAATAGAATAATGTAATTATATAACACACGTTTCTCAAATATTGAAATCCCTGCAAGCTCAGCAACTAATTCCAAAAAGTATTTTCAATACTATAGTTTCATCTGAACTATTATACTTTTGTGTGGATAGTATTCTTTGTAAGTCGCATATTTAAAATGTATTATAATATTTTGTTGCTAATAATGTAGTGTAACTGTTTGTTTTTCTTAATACATAAAAAAGATAAAAACTATAAAAGTATAATTAAATAGAAGTATGGTACACTTCTCCATCTCAATGTTTGAGTGAAAAAAAAAAACTCAAATAAGGTTTCTATTATTCTTTTATTCTATTAATTAGTATTTAAAGTATAAAGTGAAGACCCGACAGACGAGTTGATCGTGACCCTGTCCTCGAAGCTAAGGGTTGCGGATTCGAATCCCAATTGGTGCAACATTTTGTGATGAATATGAATGTTTGCAGTCGAGTCATGGACGTTTATTATTTGTGTAATTATTTGTCTAGGTAAATATATATGTATGCTAATAGATATGTATGTAAATATAATGTACAAGTTGCCCCTAATAAGGCGGGTCGAAACTTGAAAACTGGTCCGAAAGATATTCATTGACTTCACCTCTGCCTACCCTACTATAGGAAATTAGAATATAAAAAGCAATTGTATTGCTACGCGAAAATATATATTACTCTAAACAATGCTATAATTACTATGGCGCACCCTACAAATTTCGTATAATTCACCACCCATCGTGCCGTATACAGTATAATAATAGTAACCCAACAAAGTCCCTTGTGGTACTTTTAGAGCCTTGCTAATAAACAATTAACACTAAGTGCTGCCTGCGGCTCGTGTTACAAACAAAATGTGTTGGTCATTTAAAATGGATTACCACACGGAAATTAACCGTAATAACTTTGCCATTCTGAATTAGGTCTACGTTTTTTTATGACAGAACTTGGCAAATCGCTTCAACTTGTAGTAAGTGAAGTGTTCGTTGTCTCTTTTTAAGAAAGGGGATGGGAAAGGGATAGGAAAGAAGCTTAGATGTATAAGACTCCTAAGTCCTCCTCCCAAGTAATTCCAGGCTGGTATTCTGCAAGGCCTTAGTCCTGCCCAGGATTCAGCAGTGGACAGAAATCAACTTCTATCCGACAGACAGAAACTGATTCTTGGATCTATGTTGTAAAATATCAAAAAAGAAAAATATTTATTCACTACTACTTAATAACTCAAAGCAACCAAAAAATTGCGTAATTTATAATTTTAATTTAGTTTAATTAAAATAATTAAATGTTATCAAAATAAACCGGAGTAGACAGAAGTAAGGTAAGGAGGTAAGTAAATAAAGGACAACAGGTTCATCAGCTGTCACGTTGTCCCAAAATGTGTTCGGCGAACGGTAGGCCGAAAGGACTCCATTGTCTAAATCTCTGCCAACACCAGTATAGGAAAGTGCGTGAAGATAAAAAAAGACTCCTTGAAAACTGGCTTGCTGACCACTCGACTACAGCGGTTCTTGTTTTTTGATGACAGTATAAGACTGAAGAGCCTAGGTCAGGGACACGCTTAAGATGCAGTTCGAAGAGATCTATCGACTTTGAGTTCATACTTAACATTATTCCTTTTGTCTAAAGTGGGTCACATATCGTAAAGCTACCGTCTTCGTCTACCAGAGATTTTTAAGAAAGAAAGAAAGAATGAAAAGAAGAAACTAAATTAAAGAGAAAATTAACAATGAAATAAATAAATAAATACCTTCACGCAATTCCCAATACAGGGGTAGACAAATGTCTAGTCGAGACAGTTAAGTCCCATTAACCCACCTTTCACTGAAGATATTTTCGGGACAACGTGACCAGTGGTGAGCCCGTCGCCGTCTTTGTGTCCAAGCCAACGATATAATTCGTACATAAGTTTTTGAAAAACCCATTGGTAGGAGCTTGCCACATGGGGATCAAACTCGGGTCTCTTAACACGAAATTCTGACCACCCAACCCCCACTCGGCTGTCGTGAAATAATGAACAATTAAACAAAAATTAACAAACTCAGAGACCAAATTAAACGAATGACGATACATATAAATAAAATATAAAAACGACACGAAAAAAATAACAGTTGTTTATAATTGTCACATGAATCATGGTGCATTGGGCAAAAAGACCGACTCAGCTTAATGCCGCAGTTCACTCAAAACTGCAGTGATGGTTTTCAGTCGGCCTTTGTGGTGAGTGACTTACGGACGTCTCATAATGAATGAATTAATAGATAGAATTGGTATAACCATGGAGCTACGACAAACTCTATGATGGACTGGCGTACACTCTGGTTTTCAAGGTGGTGCCAGCTCTGAGATTCCGGGTTCGATCTTCGGACGTGTCAAAGTAGAAAAATACTTTTTATGTATTGTCTCGGATCTGGGTGCTTTTGGTGCTTTCGTTGTTACTGATCCCATAACACAATTGCTTAAGCTACTTATTTTGGGAAGAGAGGAATGTGTAAGATGTTGTTCTTATCTATTATATGGTATGTATAGGTGCTTATTTATTTATTATTTATAAGTATTTATATATGAATATCCGTGATTCAAGAACAAACATTCATTCATATTCATCACACAAATGTTTGCTCCTAGCGGGTTTCGAACCCACAACCCATAGCTTCGAAAGCAGGGTCTCTCTTAACGCGTCTATAGATACATTTTGATTTTCTGAACATTAATTTTGATTTTGATTTTCAAAATATTACTAAGAGAAAAATTTATAATTTTACAAATTTCGCATTGCAAGATAAATATTTAATATTTGACTTAGAATTTCCATTGTGAAATTCTGCTAATATTAATTATTAACATGTCTTCATCTTGTTCATCGAATCGCGAAATTCTATAATTTCGCCTGTTCATACGTTGTTCACAGATTTGTAATATTATAACAATTTAACTCGAATTAGATTAAACAATACTTGAATTCATGTGTACAATATAATGGTCTAGATAATTAAGCCCTTTCGACCCATATTTCAACAAAGAAATTTTTCGGGACACTAAGTAGAATATAATATTAGTGCTCATGTTGAGTAAACCTTGCCATATGAGTGTATACCGTCCCTCTTCTTCCTTGTCGTGTCGACTATGAGAAAAGCCATAAAATGCAATGCGAAACCCATCGGATAAAGGGATAACCATCTCGAGATATAAGAGATCAGATTCGGCAGACAGGGGAAGGGCACCTGCGTCTATGGTGCAAGGTTTAGGTCAGTACGGCGATTGCAAGCATGGCGATTACGGGAGACGGAAGACTACCTTGCGTCTGGGGGAGGCCTATGTCCTGCAGTGGACTTTTATAGGCCGTTATGACAATGATGATGGAACCTGCCGTATAGAGTTGACGTTAACTCACCCACTCTCGACTTCTGGGTATTTTAAAGGTGAGCATATCTATACAAAACAAAACAAAAAAAGGCACGATAACTGAGTGGTTGTGTGGTGGGAATTTCGTGTCAAGAGACCCGAGTTCGATCCCCAGGTGGCAGGTTTGTACAAATGGGTTTTTAAAACTTATATACGAATTATATCGTTGGCTTGGACTTAAAGACGGTGAAGGGCTCACTATCTGTCACGTTGACCCGAAAATATCTTCGGTGGAAGGTGGGTCGAAGGAACTTAATTGCCTAACTTTGTCTACTCCTATCCTTTGTCCTAACCTTTGTCTACTCCTGTCTTGGGAATGGCGCGAAGATATTTTTTTTCTTTATAACAATCTTCATACATTTAAAAAAACATTGATATGAGGTCACCACTTGGAGGATCGAACTGATGTCTCTTGACTCGAATTCCGATGACCCAACCACTGCCATGGTGCGACATTTTTATAATAAATTATTTTCAATAACAAAAAGTTTAATGAAATGCTGTGGTAAATTATACGGCGTGAGATAAATACGGAGCAAAAGTGGCCCTTTCTTTCGGCTAGCGTAACTTATCTGTCTTTAAATTGGAATTGGCTCCTGTGAGATAAGGAAAGGTTTACTATTATCAAAAATCTAGTTCACTAATAGGGACCACTTTCACCACCATGCGAATGTGGTCACTTTAAATGTGTTTCTTCCATCAAGATACCTTGAGCTTCTTCTCCTAAACAATCTCAGCCATCCTGGCCTTTGAATTACATCAGTGAAAAAGCACAATTCCATGAATAAATTTGTATATCAAACAGAATCTTTATTAAAGTCTGAAAGGAGCAAAATTTTTGCTAATATCTATCTATTTATCCATAGAGTGTAACGATAGCCGAGTGGATGGGTGGTCGGAATTTTGAGTCAAGAGACCCGAGTACGATCCCCAGATGGCAGACTCGTACCAGTGGGGTTTTTCAAAAACTTATGTACGAATTATATCGTTGGCTTGGAAATTAAGACGGCGACGTGCTCACCTGACACTTTGTCCCGAAAATATCTTCGGTGGAAGGTGAGTCGAAGGGACTTAATTGTCTAGACTAAACCTCTGTCTACCCTTCTATTGGGAAAGGCGTGAAGACATTTTTTTTATTTATCCATCTTTGATAGATTGTTGTATCCATAATAAATAAATTAATAAATATCTTCACGCCATTCCCAATACAGGGGAAGACAGAGGTCTAGCCTGGACAATTAAGTCCCTTCGACCCACCTTCTACCGAAGATATTTTCGTGAGAACGTTACAAGTGGTGAGCCCTCCGTAGTCTTTATGTCCAAATCAACGATATAATTCGTACACAAGTTTTTTTTTTTTGAAAACCCATTGGTACGAGCCTGCCATCTGAGGATCGAACTCGGATCTCTACACTCAAAATTCCGACCACCCAACAACTCGGCTATCGTGATTTAAATATGCTGTACTTAACTAATGTTGTTTAATTATTACTTAATATAAAAGTTTTATGCATAAACAAATTTTTTCTTTGAGCCATTTTGAAGATACATTCTTTATTAAATGTTCTATATATCATATATTTACTGTTAAATTACATATTAAACAACAAGAAATGCTTGACGTATCGGAGCTATTTTTATATCGTTCCTTAAGAAAATCCTGTAAATTTATGTCTAAAAAAAATTATTGACGCATTTCCCAACACTGGGGTAGACGGGGTCTAGTACCTATTCTATCCACTTAGTTCTATCCACCATTCAGAGAAGATATTTTTTTGGGACAACGTGACAGGTGATGAGCCCGTTGCCGTCTTCATGTCCAATCCAACGATCGTACATAAGTTATTTTGACAAAACTGGGGATCGAACTTGGGTCTCTTAATTCGAAATCCGATCACTCAACCACTCGGCTATCTGTCAATAAATTTAATTTATACCTAAAGGTAATACAATGATCAAATAAAGTTTATAGGTTGTGGAGTGAATTAGTTCCAGTAATTTTTAACACGAGTGATTTTAAGATTGTATTGACTGATAAGAAATATTGCTTACATAATCATTACCTGTTTTATAGGCGAACAAAAAGGCCATGAAGTTTCCCCCCCAAGGGGGCAAGATATACGAATGATTAATGTATATTTGTATTACTATAAAAAATATCTTCACGCCATTCCCAATACAGGGGTAGACAGAGGTCAAGTCTAGACAATTAAGTCCCTTTGACCCACCTTCCACCGAAGATATTTTCGGGACGACGTGACAGGTGGTGAGCCCGTCGCCGTCTTTATGTTCAAGCCAACGATGAAATTCGTACATAAGTTTTTGAAAAACTCATTGGTACTGCCAACTGGGGATCGAACTCGGGTCTCTCGACTCGAAATTCCGACCACCCAACAACTCGGCTATCGTGATTTAAATATGCTGTACTTAACTAATGTTGTTTAATTATTACTTAATATAAAAGTTTTATGCATAAACAAATTTTTCTTTGAGCCATTTTGAAGATACATTCTTTATTAAATGTTCTATATATCATATATTTACTGTTAAATTACATATTAAACAACAAGAAATGCTTGACGTATCGGAGCTATTTTTATATCGTTCCTTAAGAAAATCCTGTAAATTTATGTCTAAAAAATTATTGACGCATTTCCCAACACTGGGGTAGACAGGGTCTAGTACCTATTCTATCCACTTAGTTCTATCCACCATTCAGAGAAGATATTTTTGGGACAACGTGACAGGTGGTGAGCCCGTCGCCGTCTTTATGTTCAAGCCAACGATGAAATTCGTACATAAGTTATTTTGACAAAACTGGGGATCGAACTTGGGTCTCTTAATTCGAAATCCGATCACTCAACCACTCGGCTATCTGTCAATAAATTTAATTTATACCTAAAGGTAATACAATGATCAAATAAAGTTTATAGGTTGTGGAGTGAATTAGTTCCAGTAATTTTTAACACGAGTGATTTTAAGATTGTATTGACTGATAAGAAATATTGCTTACATAATCATTACCTGTTTTATAGGCGAACAAAAAGGCCATGAAGTTTCCCCAGGGGGCAAGATATACGAATGATTAATGTATATTTGTATTACTATAAAAATATCTTCACGCCATTCCCAATACAGGGGTAGACAGAGGTCAAGTCTAGACAATTAAGTCCCTTTGACCCACCTTCCACCGAAGATATTTTCGGGACGACGTGACAGGTGGTGAGCCCGTCGCCGTCTTTATGTTCAAGCCAACGATGAAATTCGTACATAAGTTTTTGAAAAACTCATTGGTACTGCCAACTGGGGATCGAACTCGGGTCTCTCGACTCGAAATTCCGACCACCCAACAACTCGGCTATCGTGTTGTGACAGTACTAATGTTATAAGGAGTAACACGGACTACTAGCTAGTTATTGAATAAAGTTCGGAAAAGAATTATTTTGAACAAATCTGTTACGTTTATGTACTGTTGTAAAAATTTTGCCTCATTATGAGGCAAAATCCGTGGCGCGTTTGAAATATCAAAGTAAGGTGCAAGTCTTTGGAAATATTTAATTACCTCTCCGCCCTCCTTCTGTAACGGTGCCCTTTGCGTAATGGTCACGTAGAGGAAGTTTAAATTGTAAATCATCTTCCATTGTTTTTCATTAAAGAGTCACGATAGCCGAGTGGTTGGGTGGTCGAATTTCAAGTCATGAGACCCGAGTTCGATCCCCAGGTGGCAGGCTCGTTCAAAAACTTATCTACGTATTACATCGTTGGCTTGGACATAAAGATGGCGACGGACTCACCACCTGTCACGTTGTCCCGATCATATCTTCGTTGGAAGGTGGGTCAAAGGGACTAGACTAGACCTTTGTCTACCCCTGTATTGAAAATTGCGTGCAGATATTTATTTATAAATACTGAGTAATTTTTACACAATCAAAGTGATTCATTGTCATCATTATACATATATACATACATACACACATAACGGCCTATTAAAGTCCACTGCAGGACATAGGCCTCCCATATCCTCATCTCCCAAGAGGATTTGCCATAATAGCCACGCCTTGCAAGCGTGGTGATTATGGCAAATCTTCTGTGGAGGGGCCTATGTCTTACAGTGGACTTTAACAGACCGTAATGTATGTATTTATTGTCAAAGTCAAATGTACTCCATGAAAAAAGAAAAGTGACGTGTTTGCAATTGGAATGTTTTCGTAGTTTAGAAGATAAGAATGAAGGTTGGGAATTTCTGTAATAATATTGTACTAATATTTGTTCCAAGCCTATTGGATAGCGTATACGCCTAGAATTAGTATGTACTAGATTTTACCCGCGGTTTTGCTTGCGTTACTGTCTTTATATACCTGTCAACATCATGGTTCAAAAATAAATATAATTACTACCACGTCGAGAGAATTAATAAAGAACGATTGATGAAAAAAGTATAAAAGGCGAGTGTGTATGAAAGTGTAGGAAGGGGAAGAGCCAGAGGCCAGGTCAACAATACCCTAAATTGAAGAGAATTTATTTATTTATTTATTATCGGAGTAAATGTAGCCTACGTAGTTCGGAATTACAGTACAACAATTCAAATATTGATCACAATCATTCTTCTGGTTTATCCCATGGGATCCCATGGGATATTATCCCATGGGGATGGGAATATACTATGCTATGTATATTATGCTAGATAGACTATGTCTTATCTCTGTCTCTGTGCCAAATTTCATCCAGATCCGTTCAGTCATTTGGGCGTATTTGAGTAACAAACATACATCCTTACATAGTTTCGCATTTGTTGATATCTTAGTATACATTATTATAAATTTATAAAATCACATAAAAAAATGAAAAGTCACGATAGCCGAGTGGTTGGGTGGTCGAATTTCAAGTCATGAGACCCGAGTTCGATCCCCAGGTGGCAGGCTCGTTCAAAAACTTATCTACGTATTACATCGTTGGCTTGGACATAAAGATGGCGACGGACTCACCACCTGTCACGTTGTCCCGATCATATCTTCGTTGGAAGGTGGGTCGAAGGGACTTAATTGTCTAGACTAAACCTCTGTCTACCCTTCTATTGGGAAAGGCGTGAAGACATTTTTTTTATTTATCCATCTTTGATAGATTGTTGTATCCATAATAAATAAATTAATAAATATCTTCACGCCATTCCCAATACAGGGGAAGACAGAGGTCTAGCCTGGACAATTAAGTCCCTTCGACCCACCTTCTACCGAAGATATTTTCGTGAGAACGTTACAAGTGGTGAGCCCTCCGTAGTCTTTATGTCCAAATCAACGATATAATTCGTACACAAGTTTTTTTTTTTTGAAAAACCCATTGGTACGAGCCTGCCATCTGAGGATCGAACTCGGATCTCTACACTCAAAATTCCGACTACCCAAAACTCGGCTATCGTGATTTAAATATGCTGTACTTAACTAATGTTGTTTAATTATTACTTAATATAAAAGTTTTATGCATAAACAAATTTTTTCTTTGAGCCATTTTGAAGATACATTCTTTATTAAATGTTCTATATATCATATATTTACTGTTAAATTACATATTAAACAACAAGAAATGCTTGACGTATCGGAGCTATTTTTATATCGTTCCTTAAGAAAATCCTGTAAATTTATGTCTAAAAAATTATTGACGCATTTCCCAACACTGGGGTAGACAGGGGTCTAGTACCTATTCTATCCACTTAGTTCTATCCACCATTCAGAGAAGATATTTTTGGGACAACGTGACAGGTGATGAGCCTGTTGCCGTCTTCATGTCCAATCCAACGATCGTACATAAGTTATTTTGACAAAACTGGGGATCGAACTTGGGTCTCTTAATTCGAAATCCGATCACTCAACCACTCGGCTATCTGTCAATAAATTTAATTTATACCTAAAGGTAATACAATGATCAAATAAAGTTTATAGGTTGTGGAGTGAATTAGTTCCAGTAATTTTAACACGAGTGATTTTAAGATTGTATTGACTGATAAGAAATATTGCTTACATAATCATTACCTGTTTTATAGGCGAACAAAAGGCCATGAAGTTTCCCCAAGGGGCAAGATATACGAATGATTAATGTATATTTGTATTACTATAAAAAATATCTTCACGCCATTCCCAATACAGGGGTAGACAGAGGTCAAGTCTAGACAATTAAGTCCCTTTGACCCACCTTCCACCGAAGATATTTTCGGGACGACGTGACAGGTGGTGAGCCCGTCGCCGTCTTTATGTTCAAGCCAACGATGAAATTCGTACATAAGTTTTGGAAAAACTCATTGGTACTGCCAACTGGGGATCGAACTCGGGTCTCTCGACTCGAAATTCCGACCACCCAACAACTCGGCTATCGTGTTGTGACAGTACTAATGTTATAAGGAGTAACACGGACTACTAGCTAGTTATTGAATAAAGTTCGGAAAAGAATTATTTTGAACAAATCTGTTACGTTTATGTACTGTTGTAAAAATTTTGCCTCATTATGAGGCGAAATCCGTGGCGCGTTTGAAATATCAAAGTAAGGTGCAAGTCTTTGGAAATATTTAATTACCTCTCCGCCCTCCTTCTGTAACGGTGCCCTTTGCGTAATGGTCACGTAGAGGAAGTTTAAATTGTAAATCATCTTCCATTGTTTTTTTTCATTAAAGAGTCACGATAGCCGAGTGGTTGGGTGGTCGAATTTCAAGTCATGAGACCCGAGTTCGATCCCCAGGTGGCAGGCTCGTTCAAAAACTTATCTACGTATTACATCGTTGGCTTGGACATAAAGATGGCGACGGACTCACCACCTGTCACGTTGTCCCGATCATATCTTCGTTGGAAGGTGGGTCAAAGGGACTAGACTAGACCTTTGTCTACCCCTGTGTTGAAAATTGCGTGCAGATATTTATTTATAAATACTGAGTAATTTTTACACAATCAAAGTGATTCATTGTCATCATTATACATATATACATACATACACACATAACGGCCTATTAAAGTCCACTGCAGGACATAGGCCTCTCCCATATCCTCATCTCCCAAGAGGATTTGCCATAATAGCCACGCCTTGCAAGCGTGGTGATTATGGCAAATCTTCTCTGTGGGAAGGGCCTATGTCTTACAGTGGACTTTAACAGACCGTAATGTATGTATTTATTGTCAAAGTCAAATGTACTCCATGAAAAAAGAAAAGTGACGTGTTTGCAATTGGAATGTTTTCGTAGTTTAGAAGATAAGAATGAAGGTTGGGAAGTTCTGTAATAATATTGTACTAATATTTGTTCCAAGCCTATTGGATAGCGTATACGCCTAGAATTAGTATGTACTAGATTTTACCCGCGGTTTTGCTTGCGTTACTGTCTTTATATACCTGTCAACATCATGGTTCAAAAATAAATATAATTACTACCACGTCGAGAGAATTAATAAAGAACGATTGATGAAAAAAGTATAAAAGGCGAGTGTGTATGAAAGTGTAGGAAGGGGAAGACCAAGGCGGACGTTTCGAGACCAAATCAGGGACGTCCTGAAAAAAGGCCAGGTCAACAATACCCTAAATTGAAGAGAATCTATTTATTTATTTATTATCGGAGTAAATGTAGCCTACGTCGTTCGGAATTACAGTACAACAATTCAAATATTGATCACAATCATTCTTCTGGTTTATCCCATGGGAACCCATGGGATATTATCCCATGGGGATGGGAATATACTATGCTATGTATATTATGCTAGATAGACTATATCTTATCTCTGTCTCTGTGCCAAATTTCATCCAGATCCGTTCAGTCATTTGGGCGTATTTGAGTAACAAACATACATCCTTACATAGTTTCGCATTTGTTGATATCTTAGTATACATTATTATAAATTTATAAAATCACATAAAAAAATCTGATCCCGAATACAGGGGTAGAGATTAAGTTCTTTCGACCCACCTTCCGAAGAGATTTTTCGGGACAACGTGACAGGTGGTGAGCCCTTCGCCGTCTTTCATGTCGAAGCCAACGATATAAATCGTACGTAGGTTAAAAAAAACCATTGGTTGAGTTTATTTCGTTGAATTTAATTAATAACGTTTAATTTTTAAAGTGTAATTGAAATCAAGGTGCAAGGGGTGCAAGGGATCCAACCAATACCTTAAAGTCCAAGCCAAGCTCACCTTCACGTGGTGCACCCTGGAGTCATACCAACTCTTACTCTCGGCTCTAACAACTGCCAACACGCATTGGACCAGCGTGGCGATTGATTAGGTCCATGCCTCCCATTAATTTAAGCATATGGGGGACACCTTTGCCCAGCAGTGGGACAAATTAGGTTAAAAAAATTGTAATTAAAAAAATACACCTCATGTTACTCGTTCACGCCGGAATGAATTTTTAATATCGGTTTAGTGGTTTAGGCGTTATAGCGTTATAAAGAAACAAACAAACTAATTATCACATTCATGTATTTAAATAAGCATTTTTAAAAGAAATCAATAACGGAAATAGTACAAATTATTTAATAATCACAGTAAGAAAACTTAGTTTCATACCATGATTAATTGTAAGAAACTGACTTTTCAATATTTTAATTTAAAAACTAAAAAAATCTGCAATTAATAGGTAATAATAGGTAACATATAAATAGAAGTGCCAAATCGAAAAGATCTTGACAATGATACGAGTCTCACAGCAATTCAGACTTGAGGCAATCAAATTAAAACACAAAGAAGCTTTATTCACAATCGTGTCCTTCTCCAATAAATAAGAGCAATATTTGTAACCTGGCAACATCAAAGCAAACTGTTGCTGGGCGGGCGGGGGGATGCGCGGGGAGGGGGGAGGCGAGGAACCGGGAATGGCGTACGCTACAATTTCCAGTGTTAATTTAAAAAGATCCACCTAGAGCTGTGCCTTGTTATTTAGGAGATAAAATTAGAAATGCTTTTTTGCGGCGGATCGATGAGGGGTCAAATTAAAGTAATTTATGACTAGACGTGCGAGAGTGATGTTTTTTATTTTTTTTTATTAGATACTACAGCGAAGGTCGGATAAGGAACGAATAATAATGATCTTAAAAACGTGTTGGACGAGAAGAAAATAAATAGACCGGAAAAAACAGAAACAAAAATGCGCAATAATAAACGCAAAAATAACATTAGACGAGCGGTTGGGTGATCGGAATACGAGTCAAGGGACCCGAGCTCGATCCCCAGATGGCAGGCTCGTACCAATGGTAATGTCTTCGGTGGAAGGTGGGCCGGAAGGAACTAATTGTCTAGACCTCTGTCTACCCCTATATTGAGAATTGCCTGAAGAAATGTATTTAACAAGAGAAGCATACGTCCTGCTGTGGACTTTTTAAAATGTCGTCTCGCTATTCCCAATACTGTGGTAGACAGAGTTCCGGACAATTAAGTCTTAATCTTACAAATCTTTTCAAATCTTTAAAAACTCATTAGTACATGCCTACCACTACTTTTACCATCTGTTATGAATGTACATATAGACTACGATATTCGAGAAATTATAGTGTATGGTTAACATCAAGTCAAATTCAAGTCACGATAGCTGAGTGGTTGGGTGGTCGGTATTTCGAGTCAAGATACCCGAGTTCGATCCCCAGATGGCAGGCTAGTACCAATGGGTTTTTCCAAAAAATTTATGTACGTATTTTATTGTTGTCTTGGACATTAAGACGGCGATGGGCTCACTACTTTCACGTTGTCCCGAAAATATCTTCGTTGGACGGTGGGTCAAAGGGAATTAATTGTCTAGACTAGACCTCTGTCTACCCCTGTATTGGGAATTGCGTGAAGATATTTATTTTATTATTTATGAGTCAAATTATTATTAATATGTAAACACACAATTATAATATAATATACGACGATGGACTCACCATCCGTCAAAAGTAAGATGCGGTAAAAATTGGGCCGAAAGGGAAAAAAGAAGAAAAACAATATCCAAACGTTCACGCATGTTTACTGAGTAAAATACATATATTGTAATGTCAGCTCTATAGATTTCAAATAACACCCCCAATAGAATGGCGCCTTTAGTTCGCCCCCAGCACTGATGGGGTTCAGACGTTCGTTCTGGACGCAACAAATGAAATTCGTAATGTAGTGACACATCGAAAGTTCTTAAAATAAAAACGGTGTATATGTAAAAATATAAATGGACTCATTTTCAAAATTGTGAAACGACGATATTTTATCACGATGGAGAATATTCAGCGGTATGTATTTTATATAATAGTTTGTGTAATTTTCCTTATTGTGTTTCCCATGACGTGTCTGTGAGAAAAATGTTCCTCTAGAAATATAATTATTGATGTTTTGTACCGGTTCGTGATACATAGTTATGATCGATTTCCGATTGATATAGAGCTTTTTTATTTTTTTTTTTATACTTTTTTACAATAATATTTATTTTAACAAAAAGGCCTTTTAATTTCAAGAAAATATTTAATTACTAGAATAAGAAAGTAAGATGTTGAATTTGATCGTTTGTAAAACATTATTTTATGTTAAGTTCACGATAGCCGAGTGGTTAGATGGTCGGAATTTCGTGTCAAGGGACACGAGTTAGTTCCTCAGGTGGCAAGCTCGTACCAAAGGGGTTTTCAAAACTGTTTATACACACACATATACACACACACACACACACACACACACATAGGTTATATCATTACATTATATCGTTGGTTTGGACATAAAAATGGCGACGGGCTCACCACCTGTCATGTTGCCCCGAAATAATCTTATGTTCTTCATTGCGGATTCTATCAAATATATATTTATATATATTTAAATATATACGTGATGGAGTGACGACATGCAAAATGTTGCGGGAAGTCGATGGATGCAGGTGGCTGGTGACCGTTCTTTGTGGAAGGCTTTGGGTGAGGCCTATGATCAGCAGTGGACTATTGATAGGCTGTAAAGAAGAAGAAGAAGACACTTAGAACGATGACTTGTCATTAGAAGAATTTGGTACACCAAATAAATCCATAAAATTATTTTTCATCACGTCATTCCTTCAATGTAAGAAGTATGTTATGACGACCTCTGTGAACGAAGCCATACACACAGGTTTTCAAGTTTTTTTTTTTTGTTTTTTTTTTTTATAGAAAAGGCCGGCAAACGAGCAGGCGGCTCACGTGATGGTAAGTGATTACCGCCGCCCATGAACACCCGCAATACCAGAGGAATAGCAGATGCGTTGTCGGCCTTAGAGTGACACCCCCCCAAAATTGGGGGAGGGGGGTGTGTGTGTGGACCTCCGGTTGCCTGCACTCACCAGACGAAACGCAGAGGTCTGTTAGACTTCTACTTCACGCCGGTGTTCTGTGAGGTCGCGGCACTTCCCCGGTCGAGCCGGCCCGTTCGTGCAACAACAAAAGCCGATGCGTGGCTCTGCCGCTGTTAAAGTGAAAAGTGTCGACAGCTCTGAGATTCCGGGTTCGTAGGCGATGGGTCAATGTAGAAAAATAAAATTCCCAATACAGGGGCAGACAGAGGTCCAGTCTAGACAATTAAGTCCCTTCGAGTCACCTTACACCTAAGATATATTCGGGCCAACGTGACAGGTGGTTAGCCCGTCGACGTCTTTATGTCCAAGCCAACGTCATAATTCGTACATAAGTTTATTTTGAAAAACCCATTGGTACGAGCCTGTCACCTGGGGATTGAACTCGGGTTTCTTGACTCGAAATCCCGACCGCCCAACCACTCGGCTGTCGTGACTCCTTTATTTTACCTTAATATATTCCCGTTGAGAACTTTTCCTAAGGTGATGCGTCTTAAGCATATCATCTAAATTGCAATGCTGGTATCAGGATGATTCGAGACTGTCACGTTGTCCCGAAAATATCTTCGGTGGTAGGTGGATCAAGTTAATTGTCTAGACTAGATTGTTCTAAAATAAAGGAAAATAAAAGCGTATCCAGTGGCAATCTCGTGCAGGAAAACAAAGTAGAACGACCTCCCACTAGACGAAGCGACGACGTGCACTACATTGCGAAGAGTCATCTTCACGCCATTCTCAATACAGGGGTAGACAGAGGTCCAGTCTAGACAATTAAGTCCCTTCGAGTCACCTTACACCTAAGATATATTCGGGCCAACGTGACAGGTGGTTAGCCCGTCGACGTCTTTATGTCCAAGCCAACGTCATAATTCGTACATAAGTTTATTTTGAAAACCAATTGGTACAAGCCTACCACCTGGGGATCGAACTCGTGACTCGAATCCCGATCACCCATCCACTAGGCTATCGTGGCTTATTACAAGGAGTTGATCTATGCAAATGGCAAAAGACCATTCTATGTTGTAATCTGGGGAGGTCTGTGTTCATCAGTGGGCTTAGTAGGCTGTCATGATGATGATGGTGAATATTTGATTTATTTTAAAAATACGTTGTGATCTCATGTTAAGCTTCTTCTTATATTAAGAAAGTAGAATATTTTTAGGGTTTGCGAAGCTGGAGGCTTAACATACTGGTACTCCACGCGTCTGGCTTCTCGTGATCTCAAAACTCTGACAGAAAATTTTAAATCTCTTCGGTATTTGTTGGATCCACGATAATTTAAAGACAATACACGGACAAATCCGCGAACAGACACTAGTTCTTCATAAATCTCAGTATAGATAATTCGACGTAAGTGCACGGAGTACATCTTAAAAGAATCTCATCTCTTTGAAACGTTCTCGAGGTAATTGGGAACCGTATAGATGAAATCTGGAGAGTATCAATCGGCTTTGTAAATTTCTTCTTGACATCGAGAGCACTCTTATCAATCCTGGGTTCCTGATATAAGGCGATTGAATGATTCCTCAATGGATAAGTTTTTAAGGACCATTGTTGAGAAGAAAATAATTATTTGGCAAAAAATTACTTATTAGGCAATGCCGTGAAGTATCGGATTGAAAATATTATTAAATTAAGTCACTATAAATAAATTAAGTCACGATAGCCGAGTGGTTGGGTGGTCGGAATATTGAGTCGAGAGACCCGAGTTCGTTCCCCAGGTGACAGGCTCGTACTAATAGGTTTTATCAAAAACTTATGTACGAATAATATCGTTGGCTTGGACATTGAGAAGGCGACGGGCTCACCACCTGTCACGTTGTCCCGAAAATATCTTCGGTGGAAGGTGGGACGAAAAGACTTAATTGTCGAGACTTCTGTCTACGTTGTTTTTATTTTTATATATTTATTTATTTTATGAAATAATACCATCCCTTTTTATCCCGTGGGTGTCGTAAGAGACGACCGATTTGAAAGCCTTGAAGATGCCATTGGTGAGCGATATATGGTAGAAATATCGTCTCGAGAAATACATACATACAAACCAAACGGCCAATTAAAGTCCACTGCAGGAAATAGGCTTCTCCAATCGGGAGGATTTGCCATAATCGCCACGTTTGGCAAGCAGATTGGCGATCGCAGTACCAGACCACCCGCACCTAAGACGCTGCTGCCCATCTGCCCATCTGCGGTCTGATCATTTTAGAGATAGTTATCCCGCAATCTACCGCAATAATCGCCATTACGACATTCGAGGCTGTTTCCCCTAGTTGCTTCTTACGACATTTACTGGAAGGGAGTGGCAATACTCTTACACCGTTACCACACGGTACCTCGGAAAATACCAGACCAAGATTAAGCAGACCGTTGATGAGCAGTGTCGACGGTGCAACGTGCCTGGTTCTGCGATCGCCAATATAACCTGCAACTTTATAAGGCGCAGGTTCGGCCGCACATGGAGTACGGTTCGCATCTCTGGGCGGGGGCACCCCAGTGTCAGCTCCTTCCATTTGACCGTATCCAACGAAGAGCGGCTCGAATCGTCGATTACCATGTTCTATCTGATAGGCTAGATCCCCTGGCATTGCGAAGAGATGTTGCATCTTTTTGCATTTTTTACAAGAAATACTACGGGGAGTGCTCTGAGGAATTGTTCGGATTAATACCAGCCGCTGAATTTCACCATCGAACCCTACGGCATAGTCAAAAATTCCATCAACACCATCTTGATGCTTGGCATTCCACCACAGTCCAGTGGCAATTTTTCGCACTTGCACTTTATGGAATGTGCTGCCGTCAGCAGGTTTTCCGGACCGATACGACTTAGGGACCTTCAAGAAAAGAGCCTATACCTTTCTCAAAGGCTGGCAACGCATCTGCTATGCCTCTGGTATTGCGGATGTTCATGGGCGGCGGTAATCACTTACCATCACGTGAGCCACCTGCTCGTTTGCCTCCCTTCCCCATAAAAAAACATTTGCTAAGCGTGGCAATTATGGTAAATATTCAGTTATGAAGAGGCCTATGTCCTCTAGTGAACTTTCACAAAGTTAAGTAAGTGAGTAGTAAGTAGTCGCGATAGACGAGTGATTGGGTGACCGGATTTGGAGTCAAGAGACCAGATTTCAATCCCCCAGGGTTTGACGTTTGCTAATGGTTTTTTTTCAAAACTTGTGTACGATTGAGATAGTTGGCTTGGACACTAAGACGACGTCAGGCTCACTACCTGTCACGTGGACAACGTGACAGGTAGTGAGCCTGACAAACATTTATTCGGAAAAAGATGAGTCAAAAGGACTTATTCTTTAGACCTCTGGATACACCAGTATTGGGAATGGCGTGAAGATATTATTTATTTTATGTGTTTAAGAAAACTGCAGGTAAAGTGTGCATCTATGTATGCAAATAGCATGTAATAGCCCCATCCCAAAAATTCCCGGATTTTATCACTTTTTTACTAGGTTTTTAAAACTTTTTTTAACTTACCGGCGTATCGGCTGCTTTACAAAGTTTAACTTGGATGATAAACTGACATGGAAGCCTCAAATTGATGAGATATGCAGGAAAATTAATCGTTTTGTATATGCTCTATGGCGCCTTACCAAAATAAGTAATAAAAGTACGGCACTAAAAGGGTATCACGGTTATGTTGCATCGTGCTTAAGATATGGCATTGTACTATGGGGCAACTCATTAAAAATAAATAGAGTTTTTATAGCGCAAAAACAGCGTATTCGTGCTATATGTTAATTTACCGCGTGGACTTCTTGCAAGCCATTGTTCAAAGATCCACAAATACTGACTGTTCTAAGTCTCAACATTTTCGAAGTTTGCAAATTTGTTAAAACGCAAACACATTTATTTACAACAAACGAAGACGTAGGTAGACTAAATTCAAGATTTGCCTATAAGTTAAGGTTGCCCCCATGTAAAACTGATATGTGCGTCAGAAGCAGTTATACAATGGCGGTTCAAATTTACAACAATCTACCAAATGAGATTCAACAGCTTAATTTTAAAAGATTCAGGTATGTGCTTAAGACCTGGTTGATTGAAAAATGTTTTTACTCTGTGGGCGATTTTTTAAACTTGAAACGTAAATTATAATAGATAAAAATATATATACACTGCATGATAGAATAGCATATGGTGATTGATTGTAAAATAAAATGAATAATATGAGTGGTCGACATGACATATAATTTATTTTGTAACATTATTATTATTATTATGTTCATTACTGATGTTATTTTTTATGTATAGACTTGTTATGAACTTAGTTATTTACTTATTTTATTAACTCTGGTGATTTTTTTTTCTCTTTTAACTATATTTGCACGCCAGCAATGGCTAATGTGTCTAATGGATAGTATAAATTGTATTAACACCTCTGTACCACATTATTGCAAATAAAGAATTATGAATTATGAATAAAAGTTTTAAAAGTTAATGAAAATAAATAACAAAAATGAAATGTTTAAATAATAAAAACGCCATAAAATCTGTCAATAAACGTTTCATTTTAAATGTGCAGTGTTCGCGTAAATACAAGGAATCATTATGATGATGGTGGTGAAAAACATTATAAATCGTTTGTATGAGTTACTAAGAATACTTTATAGAATTCTATCGATTCGCCGGTTAAAGGATGTTAAATAATTCACGAACACGTGTGCTCTTGTTATGTACATTGTGTGTTAAAGTCCAAACCGACCTATAAGGTCGCAATACGAAGGCAGCGGAGGCGAGAGCGAGAGCGGGAGCGGAGCGAAGGCTTACTTAACGGCCTTAAAGACCTCAGTCATGACGTCAGCGGATGGTAAAGCGGGAGCGGAGCGGCGGTTTTCGAGTTACCGTAAGCGGTGGTTATAAATGATGGTAGTATGGTATACATACCACTAGTCGAATTCGAACCCGCTACTGTTAGCTTCGGAGGGTCACTGCCAAACTAGATTATCTGTTCGACAAACAGGTGCTTTTTTGGGACAAAATGTAATAGGCTGTCGCTATCTCAGTATACAAACCATACTAATCTTATAGGTTTAAAAAAAAGCACTCATTGGCACAAGCCTTTCTCCTAGGCAGAGACCTCGGGTGACATGATTCGAATCCCAATCTTCAACTCTGCTACCGTGGCATAAGAGCGAAACGTATTTCTAAATTTAAACGTGAAAAAAGAAAGCTCTCCCGAGCGACGTACTTAAACAACGTCACCAGTTTCAGATGTACTTAAGAAACTTTCCACAAAGGAACCGAGGAAAGCCACTTGAACTTCGTCGAGCAGTCCTTTAAAGAAAAACGTATAAATACTTAAAAACGAAATGCTGAATGATATGCGTATAAATATCAGATTTTTTCAACGATTCTAAATGTGCGAATCAAATGATATTGGTAGGATACATACGCATAAAAAATATCTTTACGCCATCCCCAATACTTGGGTAGACAGAGGTCTAGACAATTAAGTCCTTTCGACCTACCTTTCAGCGAAGACTGTCTGGGACAAAGTGTCTGGTGGTGGCCTATGGCCGTCTTCGTGCCCAGACGCACGAAACAAATAGAACATAAGTTTAAAAAAAACCACTGGTACGAGCCTACGTCCTAAGGTTCGAACTCGAGTCTCTTGACTCCAATTGCGATCACTCAACCACTTGGCTATTGAGTGTATATATATGACTATGGAATACATATATCCCACCGACATCCTAGCAGAAAAACACAGATGAAAATATAAATTTGTTGTTGTATATGGTTTTTACGACTTTTTTAAGGCGTTTCCGTATTTTCATACAACGCGAAAACTGCACGAATACAGTTTACCAGCGTATTAAAACATTATATTGAACAATAGTGTTTTCGTGAATGTAATGAAAAATTTCAAATTAGAATGTCTGTGTTTCAGTGCTGTATATTTTTTCCTCGCACACATTTTGCTTTAAAAAATGTATAAATAAAAATGCATGCATATGATATTGCTTAAATCAGACACCGTTCGATCTCTGTCACAATTGGTACGCATATTTGATGAACTTCGTAATAGAGGCAGTCGGAAAAGGAACGTATACGCCATGCATTCGATTCCCAGAAAGGTCAATGTAGAAAAATCGCTTTTTCTTCTTTTTCGGCGCGATCTCATAAGAAAAGTGCTTTTGTTACTTTGGGATCAGACGTTTTATCTGACGATGTCCCTATCAATGTATTCATAAAAAAAATAAAAAAAAATATCTTCACGCAATTCCCAATACAGGGGTAGACAGAAGTCAAGTCTAGACAATTAAGTCACTTTGACCCACCTTCCACCGAAGATATTTTCGGGACAACGTGACAGGTGGTGAGCCTGTCGCCGTCTTTATGTCCAAGCCAACGATGAAATTCGTACATAAGTTTTTAAAAAACTCATTGGTACTGCCACCTGAGGATCGAACTCGGGTCTCTCGACTCGAAATTCCGACCTCCCAACAACTCGGCTATCGTGACTATCATTATAGTGACTATTTATTTATCATTTATTTATTCTACTTTTGTAGTGAAATTTCATTAGAATTATAGTGATTTGAAGCTCTATAAAACGAAAATGCATAAGGATAACAAATAAACACATAACTGTGTTAAGTCTCTCGTGTCAATGTCAAAACGCGTAAAATTAAAACTATGTTACATGCGTATTATAATATATTACATTAAAATATTGAATAATTTTTAGGCTTGGTAGAAATAAATAAAACTTACATTTGACTTAATACTGCTGTCACTCAATATGCATCGCAATCTCTCGTAGGCTACTTTTTAAGAAGTTTTACATCTGCCGTGTGTTGCACACACACGCACTTTATTTTTAATAGCAAGCTTCCACTCTCGTGCGTGTCAGTCGATGTATCTGTGAAAATGCCTCTAAGTGAACATCGTCATTGGTACCATGAAGGTTTTACCGTTACCGTACCGCTGGCGGGTTGCCTGTCACGTTATCAAAGAAAGTCTTAGGTTTGGTGGGTTACCTTTAAAGGTGGGTCGAAAAACATGCATTTAAATATTTACTATTGACTTTCTATCAAACACATTGTTGCAAATGTGCTTCTTTTTTTGAGAAACTTAAAAGCACCGATGCAGTTGCACAAGAGTTATTATGAAGGCTGTATCAATCGATTTTCAACACCACAATGAACCATTGGCCTTCGCATGGTCATGAGTTTTACAAAGCGATGATGCTTCTATTTTTTAGAAAAAAAATATCTTCACATTTTTTGACTCGTTGACAGTTCATCGAAAGTACATTGGGACGTAATTGTGTATTTTTGGGACGTGACAGGTGGTGAGCACGTCACCATTTTTATATCCAAGCCAACGATATAAATCGTGCATACGTTTTGGAAAAACCCATTGGTAAAATACCTGCCACCCGGGGATCGGACTCGGATTATGATTCGAATTCCGATTACCCAACCTTGGCTATGAGTGGCTTGGCTTGGCCAACCGTGACTTTTCTAAGAATATTTTATTAAAAATTATATAGTAAGTTTTTTTCAATAAACACAACCGAATTGAGTAATTAAGAGCCTCCTATATTATACGCCATAATTTAAGTAGGAAAAACCTCTCATGTCTGTGTAGAGAAACCTTTTTCTCATATAAGTGACGTGAGTGATACGTAAGCGCTCCCTCGCGAAAACCCTTCCCGCGCACTTAAAATGTACGATTTTCTAAACGTATGTTACTTTCGTTGAGATTGGAAATTGCTGAGGTAATTCGTAAACAATAAGTAGGAATGGGAAGAATATAATGCTGTATACAGGTCCGCTGAATTTCTTTTAATAAAAAGAGCAATTGCCATCTTTATGTCCCAGCTAACGATGTAATTCGTACATACGTTTTTGAAAAAACCCATAGAGTTGAACAGGTGGTGAGCACGTCACTATTTTTATATCCAAGCCAACGATATAAATCGTGCATACGTTTTGGAAAAACCTTAGGGATCGAATTCGGGTACCGAACTGGACTCGAACTCCGAACACTCAACCACTCGGCTATCGTGATTATAACGGCTATCGTATTATAAAAGTACCGATTAACGAACAATTTTAATCCCAAGTAGTTGTCCTAATGACCACACAATATGAAGACAAAGTGGCGCTAGGATAGCATGAAAGATTACGAAACGTCCTAATTCCAAATCCGATCGATCGGAATTTCGTTCAAGAGTAAGACCACAGAGCTTTTCTTGGAGAATGCAACAGACGGTGAGTCTTAAAGTCTTAAGACACATGGTTGAAATAATTCAATGAAAGACGAATAAAGAATTTTGTGACCCAACAAATAAAGCAAATACAAAACACAATGTCCCAGTTTAATATTTTGTATTTATAGATGAGAGAATTAAATTGGAAGCGGCATCTGTGGACTGACAACTCTGTAATAGCGATTGCTTTTATCACTAGGGATGTGGCTGTTACACATAAAATTATCGATACGATATCGATACATTAGTTAATGTTGTTCATAGTGAAAGAAATGTTGTGAAATAGCATAAATAGGCTTTGAACTATTAGCATTTCCTTTATATTAATTTTATTTTAATGTTTCCTTTTCCTAGTATTATGTGATTTTTAATTCGATTATGATATTTCATATTTATGTATGGATTATTGATTCGAAACAAATTTATTATTAATTGTACTATTAATTGATAATAAATTTGTAACTAAAAAGTAAACTGCGGAATGCTCTTTCTACCTGTATCCGACAAGCTAAATCCCTTCCTGTTTTCAAATCCCTAGTTGCTGAACACTATCTGTCAACCCTAACTACGTCATCCCACTCATAATTATATATCTATCTCTATTTTTAAATTCAGGTTAATATAAAATGTAAGTATATGTAGTTTTTGTATATATAATATTCCTTGTTTTGTTTCTATCTATTTATATGTACACCACCGTCTTATTATACTATAATTCCTGTCCATCCAAAGGTTACCTGGAAGAGATCACTTTTAGTGTTAAGGCCGCCCATTGTACTGTTGTCTTTATTTTCTTTCTGTGATTTTTATGTTTGGTGTACAATAAAGTTATATTTAATTTAATTAATTTGTTTCGATTATGCTGTATATGGCATCGACGTATTAAATTAAATAAATGCGGCGTGTCCTAAGAGGCGACTAATTTGTGTTGTTGTTGTTGACTAAGTGTGATGTTCTGCCATTACAGGATTACTGTCTGTATGTGACAGATTCTTCACAACGTAATAGAAAATGTATTCTAATAAAAAAACCCACTAGACTGATATCCGGTTGACCACAGAGACACTTCGAAATTGGTTGGAAAGTTTTAAATGGACTCGGCGAAAGCAATTTCAAGCGAAACTTTTCGCTCGAATAGTACATAAGCTGTTAGAGATGCAAGTTTACGCGAAATTTAACGAATTGTTCGTTGCTAAATTATTGTATCTTAAAGAATATTGATACAAAAAAATATCTTCACACCATTACCAATACTGGGTTTGACAGAAGTGTAGAAAATTAAGTCCCTTCGACCCACCTTCTACTGAAGACATTTATTGGCATAACGTGACTGGTGATCAGCCCGTGTCCGACATTCACATTATTAATTAAATAATTAAAGACTGCTTTGAATTGAAAAAATTACACCGATTGTTTAGACGTGAGGTAGCCGTTTTCAATTATTTCATTAGGAAGTATTGACATAATTAACGTGTGGTTACGGCGTAAGAATAAACCACATCCTTTCTTTACGTGGGTGTCGTAAGAGGCAACTAAAGAAAAATCTTAAAAATTCTAGTGGCTACAGACAGATGACGAGGATACCATCTCGAAAATTCCAGACCAAAAATTTAGTAGACCCGTGATGTGCAGCAGCATCTGATGGTGCAATCGCAAATCTGCTAGTCTAGCTAGGCGACCCTATGAAACGGGGAATCTTTCTAGACTACGTACATTGCTCTGATCCAAACTACACGCTTTAAATTACCAGTACCATTTGTATTACTTGTATATTTTGGAATCGGAAACGGAGAAGGGAGGAATTGTATCCGGGAGCATAGAGCTGGCGACACAATGAAAACCGATGTCTCTCGAACATTTACGTCGGTCGTAAACTTAAACAATAAATATCTTTCTTACATATCATAAATAATAATAAATAAATATCTTCACGCAATTCCCTATACAGGGGTATACAGAGGTCAAGTCTGGACAATTAAGTCCCTTTGACCCACCTTCCACCAAAGATATTTTCGGGACAATGTGACAGGTGGTGAGCTCCATCGCCGTCTTTATGACCAAGCCAACGATGAAATTCATACATAAGTTTTTGAAAAACTCATTGGTACTGCCACCTAGGGATCGAACTCGGGTCTCTCGACTCGAAATTCCGATCACCCAACAACTCGGCTATCGTGACTTCGTACATATCCTTTAACAAAATAAATTATATAGGAATCTAGTTTGCGTGCTACCTGGTGGTCACAGAACCTCTCATTTGAGACCTTTTAACTGCAGAAAAACGGTTAAATAGCTCTCTCGTGTAACTACATTTGCATAGCGTGTGATAAGTTATAGTTATAGCGTATTTTAAAAACGCCTTTATTGTGTTTAACATTAAAATAATGGTTAGCTGTGTCATATAGATCTCTGTGAACGAGTGGTGTGAACGGGTTCGATTCCCGGACGGGTCAATGTAGAAAAACATTTTTTCTACATTCTCCGAATCTGTTTGTTTTGTTGTTTCCGATTCCACAACACAATTGCTTAGTTGCTTTGGGATCACAGCGAGTATGTTTTAAGTTTTCATGTAGTTTTTTGCGGGTGTCGTAAGAGGTGATAAAGGTCCTTTAATATCTTAAGGATTCTCAACAAACAGCGCGATAAAATCTCAAGGAATTGCTTACCAAATTTAAGTACAACCATGTTCTCTTAAAACTACGCTAAACTAATATCCCACTCATATTATAAATGCGGATGTTTGTGAGGATGGATGGAAGCTCGTTACTCTTTCATGCAAAAATAAAACTTTATTAAACTTTGCATTAAACTTTGCAATTTATGTATATTACAATATTTTTATAATTTATAAAAATATCATCAAAACGTCACGATAGCCGAGTGGTTGGGTGGTCAGGATTTCTAGTCAAGAGACCCGAGTTCGGTCCCCAGATGGCAGGCTCGTACTAATGGGTTTTTCAGAAACTTATGTACGAATTATATCGTTCGCTTGGACATAAAGACAGTGAACAGGCTCACCACCTGTCACGTTGTCCCAAAAACATTTTTGTGGAAGGTGGGTTGAAACGATTTAACGTGGTCTAGACACCTCTTCTCACCCTTGATTTGAGAACGTTGTGAAGATATGTATTTTATTTCTAAATACTAAGAGTTGTCGGATGTCAAGTCCTTTCATTTTAAATGTCAACGGAGTTTAATTAGGACATCGTGACAGGTGGTAAGCATGTCGCCGTTTTTTATCTAAATAATTAATGTTACAAATCTGTCATTAATTTTGAAAATACTCACGATGCTTGAATACTAGTGATTATAGAAAGAGCCTCCTTCTTGAGGATCAAACTTGGATCGCCTGATTCGAATTCCCATCACCCAACCACTCGGCTATCGTGGTCAGGGCCAACATTTAACGTAAGAAAACAAATAATAAACGTTTTCATTCAAATTACAAAAACTTTCATATCCGATCTGAATAACACTTACTATGCTCCTTTCTTATGATGAGACAGCGGTTTAATGTACAAGCGATTTCACACGAGACGTTGTCTGCGAGCTGGAGAGGCTTTTATATCGAGCTCGGGATCCTCTCGCATAGAATCCTTAATATATAACAGGCGTAGTTTTTTTATTTTCGCGCATTTTCTCGATACTAGGGTAGTTGGAGGTCTAGAAAATTCAGCCTTTTTTTATTCAATTCTCACCGAAGCTTTATTTCGGATAACGTCACAGGAGG
This sequence comes from Sericinus montela, assembly GCA_029286605.1. Lineage (NCBI taxonomy): Eukaryota > Metazoa > Arthropoda > Insecta > Lepidoptera > Papilionidae > Sericinus > Sericinus montela. The sequence goes on along the minus strand of JAGSMR010000075.1, from coordinate 1,736,309 downwards.
TGAGACGATCGACGGCTTAGTCCAAGGTATTTATAATATATAGTAGTTAGCAGAATATAATTAATTAGATGAATTTTTATCTCTGACTCGAGTACAAACAGTCAATTTCATTCGTCACACAAATGTTTGTCCTTATAAGTATTCGAATCCCTTTAAAGGACGATGAAGCTATGTTAGCTTTGATACTGGGTCACTAACCTTTCATATCGATGATGGCTATCTGGTTATCAAAGGATGTAATGGCTGAAGTGCAATGACCTTGAAAATTTACTCTACAGATTCTTATGCAATTGAATTGGTTATCGAAATATTTTTTATTCATCAAACTTTTCTTTATCAATAACTGTTATTCTAATTACTAGTATACCTGACAACCACGCCCATCAAGCTGCGATAATTTATTCTGGAGTGGTTTACGATAAAAGTCGAATTGCTAGCTCAAACAGAATAATGATGAAGTGATGACTTACAAAATGTTGAAGGGAGTCAATGAAAGCTGGTGGCTGAGGACAGTTCTTCTCAGAAAATTTTGGGGGAACCTATTCTTAGAACCGAACGGAATTTACGGTTAATATCAGAGACCCGCGATTCCTAGGACTTCAGTCATCCATGACACGAGTACCAGCATTTTCTTTTGTCGGATAGATATTTGCCCCTGACTGAATACAAACATAAGCGTGTGGTAACGGCTTGAGAATATTGCCCCTCCCTTTCTTCGCGTGGGTGTCGTAAGAGGCGACTAAGGTAAACAGCCTTGAATATCGTTATTGCAACCGATAGATGGCGGGATAACCGTCGTTAAATATATCTGACCAAAATAATCAGACCGAAGACAGGGAGCATCGTCCGAGCTGCAAGTGGTCTGGTACTCCGATCACCAATCCGCTTGCCAAGCGTGGCGATAATGGCAAATCCTCCCAATGGGAGAGGCCTATATCCTGCAGTGGACTGTAACAAAACGTTATGTATGTATGAATACGAAACGATGCCTTAGCTTCGAAGGATTGGACTTTATCAGATAGGCTATCGATCCGTCTAATATGCTCAACATGTAGAAAAAAAATTTTCACATGTTCAGTTGTTTCAACTATTTTCAATAAATCAACAAATAAATTAACCAAACGATATAAAATTCACACAGATATCTCTGATATACCTTAGGGAAATATGGGAGAGTAACACGAAATTTCGAACAAGAGCCAGCTTTCATTATTATTACCTTGATCCATATTCAATTGATCATAATCATTGGATGTTCGATATAAGTAACATAAATGATATAAAATATATCTTCACGCCATTCCCAATACAGCTGAGGGAGAGGTCTAGACAATTAAGTCTTTTCGGCCCACTTTTCAGCGAAGACTTTTTTTTTTGGACAAGGGACAGTTGGTATATATATGGTTGGTATAAATATCTTCACGCAATTCCCAATACAGGGGTAGACAGAGGTCTAGTCTAGATAATTAAGTCCCTTCGACCCGAGGTGGTGAGCCCGTCGCCGTCTTTATTTCCAAGCCAACGATATAATTCGTATATAAGTTTTTGAAAAACACTTTGGTACGAGCCTGCCACCTGGGGATCGAACTCGGGTATCTCGACTCGAAATTTCGACCACCCAACCACTCGGCTATCGTGACTTTGTAATTTTTTTAACAAAGGAAATACAATATTGAACATATTATAATTAGAAATAGCATGGCGCTCAACTCATGCTCAGGATTTACTATCATTAATGTATTTATACTATAGTAGACCCTTTTTTAAAAGTTTTTCTTTGATAAAATTCATAAACCTATTAATAAGTAGGCTTTGCACATTCACTGGGAATTTTTGAAGAAATTTCTTACTCTATAACCTACAGTAACTGGCTGTATAAACATGTGTCTTATTCCTGATATTAACATTGTGTACATAAGTATTCTTATTCAAGTTATTGTGACTAACACGATAGCCGAGTGGTCGGAATTTTGAGTCGAGAGACCCGCGTTCGATCCCCAGGTGGCTTGCTCGTACCAATGGTTTTTATTTAAACTTATGTACGAATTATATCGATGGCTTGGATATTGAGACGGCGATGGGCTCACCACCTGTCTCGTTGTCCTGAAAACATCTTCGGTGGAAGGTTGGTCAAAACGACTTAATTGCCTAAACAGAGGGTAGACAGAGACCCTTTTATTGGGAATGTCGTGAAGATATTTATATTCTTTTATTTATAAAGTTATTTTCATATTTATATAGGGGCCATAGTCAAAATATTTATTTCCTAAAAATTTTTTCCGGGCGATGTAAAGAAATTTAGATTATAAACAGCTCTTATCTCGCTTTTTACAAAGTAACAAAAAAGTTGATACGAAAAAAAACTTTGAATACGAAATTTTTCTTAACCACTAAGCTCGTGATGAAAGCGCTTAAAATTTAACTCTATTGTAGATAATAGTTAACTAATAAAATAGTTATGTAATAAAAACGCCTCATAATCTCATTCATTACCATAAAATTGAGATTATTTGTAAATTTGTAAAAGTATATATGATATAAATATGTAGATACACACTTTTTCATGTGCCATCCGCCTCGCACTGTCTTAAACCTTCCAATTATTATTAAATAATAATTAAACTACATAGAATTATACCGTGGAAAGTAATAGGCTTCTATTCCTCAAAATACTGAAGCCTATAAAAAAATAACCAACTCTATGAGTGAAGTGTTTTTTTGCTCGTTATCGTGACCACAAGATACGGGATCCGCACATACAGACACACTGGCGTCCAAGACAGAACTTTTTAAACAATTTTTTAATTAGTTTGTATTCACTTATAAAAGCAATAAAGAATAAAAAAAAGTGACGTTTTAAGTTGGAGAATCACTCGGTGTGCGTAAACTGACAGTAATACCAACCTCAACGCTTCGCTTATGAGGCGTGCAATAATAAAACTACTTATTTCGAGTGTGAAAGTTTGGCGCCAAACATGTCTGTATTGCCAGTACATGAATTTAAATTAACTATTAAAAAAATCGAAAATCGAAATTTATATCTTTTCGCATTCACCAATTCTGTGACAGAAAAATTGACTAAACATGTTGTGTTCATTAATTTTGTTGCTTTAATATAATTAATTTTAATTGTGTACAATTAATTTTAAAACAAAGCTAGCGCTCACTGAGTTGTCAGGGCTTCGTATGTTATACATGAAATAGGCTGCATACGAAACAAACGTTTTTTTGTTTCAAATATTTTAAGCGCAGCGACTTTTCAATGCGGTGCTTTTTCTACGTTAAAATATTAGCTCGGAAGTTGCATTCGTAGCATTTTTCGTAGCAACATTTATTTGTTAAGATTAAGTAACGGTTCTGAAAGTTTTTTTGTCTTCAAATTACGGTAAGATACGATAGCAGAGGGATTGGATAATCGGAATTCGAGTCAAGAGACCGGAGTGCGATCCCCCGGCGGCAAGATTGTACCAATGGGTTTTTTAACTTATATACTATTTATATCGTACATAAGTTTAAAAAAAAACGTTCCGTTCAGGGTAAAACATTTGCGAAACGTTTTTACCCTAGACATTGATATTTATATTATGTAAATACTAGCTGACGGGCGCAACTTCGTCTGTACTACATGTATATTTATTTAAGTTTATTGTATCAATGGCTTGGACACCAGGACGGCGATAGGCTGATGTTGTAAATAGGCACAGTATACTACGTGTACATATCAATATATGCTTAATAAAATTTTATTGGAGTTTTTATGCCATTTTTTGTGAAAGAGATAGCAGTAAATTAATAGGAAATATTATTCTTGTCTCATTAGAACTACTTTATAGACTATTATGTTTAATGTATTGTTATTTTCGGGTAGTAAGATATATTGGTTTATTACAGGTAAAGATAGGCTAAGCTAGTCAATATTTCAAATGTTATGGAATAGTACTTAGTGGAATAGTAATAATTTTTTGTTTTTTACTCGAATCAGACAATCAAATAAAATCTTTTATTCATCGACATAAGTAATATACAATTCATCGATTGTAATTTTTTATATCTACTACCGTTTCGTAAAAAGGTTCCTCTAACGGAGAAGAAACAGGCGAAAGAAACTTCGCAGATATTCTTCTTTTCTTTTTTAAAAAGGGTTATAATTTTTATCGTAGAATAATTCGAAACAGGTTTAATTTATTAATTTATAGTATAATAGCTCTTTTATAATGTTTGTCTTTGATAAATATCGTGAACCTGTTGATAGGCAGGTTCTGCACATTTACCAGGATTTATTTACCTTATGAATGAGTTACTTACTCTACCAGCACGAGTTGTTTGTTCCTAGATAGAATTCCATATTCCATACTGAACCACTACGGTTTGAGCTATGTTTTATATATATATATATATATATATATATATATATATATATATATATATATATATATATATATATATATATATATATATATATATATATATATATATATATATATATATATATATATATATATATATATATATATATATATGTATATATATATATATATATGTATATATATCTATATAAGCACGATTATGACGAACTCTTCCGTAGAGCAGAGGACTATATCCTGCAGTGCACTTTGACAGAAGTTTATGATGATAATAATCTTCATGATGATGGTATATTTAAGATACAGATAGAATGAAAAACAGTTAATCTTTTTCCGTGTATAAAGGATATAAGTACCAAACCACACTAATAATATTATAAATGTGAAAGTTTTTACATTTTGCAGTCACATAAAAACGTCTGAAAGGACCCACAATGGATGGTGGTCGATTTTATACATAGCTTTGCTAAACTGATTTTGATTAGTCATTCCGGAGAGGAACATTAGCAACTTTTGAGGAATTTCGAAAATAAGTGCAATATCTAGGGCAGAAATTAGGTTTTTACTATATTCATGTAATTTTCCCATACTGAAATAGGCCTTTGCTTAAACAATGTCTAGACAATGAAGTAGTGTTCTGAGGCACCTTCCTTTGAATACATTTTTTGGGACAACATGACAAATGGTGAGCCCATCGCATACAAACTAGTTTAAAATATTATGTATGGTTCAGCGATTTAGTTGGTATAATCTGAAAAACATACACTGGCTTTCGATTTGTTTATTAAGTCCGGATTTAACTGCAAAGCTGTGCGCTTTTGTTTTGTAAAAAGATTAAATTATTACTTTTTCTGCGCAGAACTTCTCTCAATTACAAATTTCTTTCATTAGCGTTGATTCGAGTTAAAGCTTTTGCGTACCAATTTTCATTAAAGTGTTTCATTTCTTAGGTATAATAGAAACGTAAAGAATGGGATGAGTTGCGTGATTAAAAATCTTACCAAGAAAGGAACAAAAAGAAATAAGCAGAAGACATATTCTCAACATTGGTAGGTTTTTATTTTATAGAAAAGGAAGGCAAACGAGCAGGTGGCTCACGTGATGGTAAGTGACTACCGCCGCCCATGAACACCCGCAATACCAGAGGCATAGCACCTGCTAAGCATCTGCTTTGCCGCCTTAGAGTGCCCCCCAGAATTGGGAGAGGGGAGTGTGTGGGCGGTTACCAGTACTCACCAGACGAAACGCAGAAGTTTGTTAGACTTCTACTTTACGCCGTTGTAGTTAGCTTAGTCAGATCAATACAGATTTCAACAAATGAGGGGCGTCTCACGTGGTGAACCAAAGACACTGACCATACGTCTGTGTCGAAAAACAGACCTTTTATGGTAGTGAGGTGAACGAACAAGCTAACTACTAACTCTAACTACTCAGAGCACCAGGAAATTATTAAAAAAATCTTGTGCATTTCACCCCCGAAGATCAAAATTACTCTGCCTCTCTATACCCTTCTAACCGAAATACAGCAGCTTTTAAACTCCTACTCGGCGGCGAAAATGGGTAAGAGTGGTACTGACCCAGACAAATACTATGCAGAAAAGGAGTCAACAACTTTTAAAAACACCTCACATTAAACCACTTCATCAGAAGAAAGTTATGGATGCATTGTACAGCGATTAGTTGATGTGCCGTATAAAACATAGCTCAAACCGTAGTGGTTCAGTATGGAATATGGAATTCTATCTAGGAACAAACAACTCATGTTGGTAGAGTAAGTAACTCATTCATAAGGTGACGTATACGCTTCTAAATAAATCCTGGTAAATGTGCAGAACCTGCCTATCAACAGGTTCACGATATTTATCAAAGACAAACATTATAAAAAGAGCTATTATACTATAAATTAATAAATTAAACCTGTTTCGAATTATTCTACGATAAAAATTATAACCCTTTTTAAAAAAGAAAAGAAGAATATCTGCGAAGTTTCTTTCGCCTGTTTCTTCTCCGTTAGAGGAACCTTTTTACGAAACGGTAGTAGATATAAAAAATTACAATCGATGAATTGTATATTACTTATGTCGATGAATAAATGATTTTATATGATTGTCTGATTCGAGTAAAAAACAAAAAATTATTACTATTCCACTAAGTACTATTCCATAACATTTAAAATATTGACTAGCTTCGCCTATCTTTACCTGTAATAAACCAATATATCTTACTACCCGAAAATAACAATACATTAAACATAATAGTGTCAAAGTGCACTGCAGGATATAGTCCTCTGCTCTACGGAAGAGTTCGTCATAATCGTGCTTATATATATATATATATATATATATATATATATATATATATATATATATATATATATATATATATATATATATATATATATATATATATATATATATATATATATATATATATATATATATATATATATATATATATATATATATATATATATATATAAAACATAGCTCAAACCGTAGTGGTTCAGTATGGAATATGGAATTCTATCTAGGAACAAACAACTCATGCTGGTAGAGTAAGTAACTCATTCATAAGGTGACGTATACGCTTCTACATAAATCCTGGTAAATGTGCAGAACCTGCCTATCAACAGGTTCACGATATTTATCAAAGACAAACATTATAAAAAGAGCTATTATACTATAAATTAATAAATTAAACCTGTTTCGAATTATTCTACGATAAAAATTATAACCCTTTTTAAAAAAGAAAAGATGAATATCTGCGAAGTTTCTTTCGCCTGTTTCTTCTCCGTTAGAGGAACCTTTTTACGAAACGGTAGTAGATATAAAAAATTACAATCGATGAATTGTATATTACTTATGTCGATGAATAAATGATTTTATTTGATTGTCTGATTCGAGTTAAAAACAAAAAATTATTACTATTCCACTAAGTACTATTCCATAACATTTAAAATATTGACTAGCTTCGCCTATCTTTACCTGTAATAAACCAATATATCTTACTACCCGAAAATAACGATACATTAAACATAATAGTGTCAAAGTGCACTGCAGGATATAGTCCTCTGCTCTACGGAAGAGTTCGTCATAATCGTGCTTATATATATATATATATATATATATATATATATATATATATATATATATACATATATATATATATATATGTATATATATATATATATATATATATATACATATATATATATATATATATATATATATATATATATATATATATAGATATATATATATATATATATATATATATATATATATATATATATATATATATATATATATGTATATATATATATATATATATATATATATATATATATATATATATATATATATATATATATATATATATATATATATATAAGCACGATTATGACGAACTCTTCCGTAGAGCAGAGGACTATATCCTGCAGTGCACTTTGACAGAAGTTTAGGTCAAGGAGCGAGTTAAACGGCCGGTACCTTGCCATGCACTGGTTTATTAACAGAGGGCGCGTGGGCACAGCCATGCATTGCAATATACAAGTATACCATACACGTACATATCATATTCTATAGATTGACTTGAAATTTAATAGGTTGTTTACCTAAGACTATATGTAAATACTTTGTATCCCGAAGTTCCAATTGGATGAGATATTTTTCTAGAAAGACTTACTGCATTAATTATATGTAATTAGTTTTATGGGTTACCATGGTTACCGTTGTTGTTGCCTGACAAATGCTATTATATAATTATAACCAAAAAAAACATGTGTGCAACATGACACATGACTGAAGTAAAACTTCTTCAGCGCAAGAAGCTCACTAAGGAACTTCAGAGGGGGTCAAGTTTACTCGGATACCTACACTGTCTACGAGGTTCTAGAGACGCTAGTGAATTGGATCCCTAAACGAAACTAAAACTTAATTACTTAACCAGTACATATCAATCAGAAGATTTCTTCTTCCTAACACATTGTAAGATTTTATATAAAAGAGCAAACCGAAGATACCGTCTTTCCAGACAACAAGATTAACGACGTGAAGGTAATTTGACGTAACTTTATCAGTGGACTAGAAATTTATTGAATTGAAGCGAAAAAACGTTTTTTTGATGGCTGACTTAAATATATATACTAAATTACATGTAATAGTCACGATAGCCGAGTTGTAGGGTGAACGGAATTCGAGTCAAGAGACCCGAGTTCAATCCCAAGGTGGCAAACTTGTACCAATGGTTTTTTTTTTTTCAAAACCTACACACCTGTCACGTTGTCCCAAAAATGTTTTCGGTAGAAGTTGGGTCGAAACGACTTCATTGTCTAGACCTCTGTCTACCCCAGTATTGCGAATGGCGTAAAAATATCTTAGTATTCATATAAAAGACGTATGATATTGGTCCTAGCGGGAATCGAACCCCAACCATCAGTTTCGAATGCAGGATTACTACCAGCTGAATATTCCTTTGGATGCCTATGGATTCATAGTTAAATTGTAAAATGTTTTCCGTTAAATAAATCATTCATTCATTCAACTATGCAACCTGGTTATCTGAGAAAGCAATCTATGCAATTGGTAAGTTTTCTACGTTCTCGACGGCAAGAAAAATATCGCGAGAAACCTAAAAAATAATAATAAAAAACATAATCGTAAATGTTAATGGAAACGCAAACGTAAACGTAAATGTAAATGTAAACGTATGCCATGCTGTTCCAGTAAGGAATATTTGTTACTGCGCTTCCGCACTAACAAATACACTGCGCAATCCGCTTGCAAAGCGTGTCCATTGTGGCAAACCCTCTCGTACGGGAGACAGTGAATGAAAATGTTTTTAATGAACTAAAATTTGTAAATCTCTGGCTACCATATTGTTGGGTAAACAATCGAAAGATTTTTTTTTAAATATAAAAAATTGATAAATATAAATATCTTCACGCATTTCCCAATACAGGAGTAGACAGAGGTCTAGTCTAGACAATTAAGTCCCTTCGACCCACCTTCCACCGAAGATATTTTCGGAACAACGTGACAGGTGGTGAGCCCGTCGCCATCTTTGTCCAAGCCAATGATATAATTCGTGCATAAGTTTTGAAAAACCCATTGGTACGAACCTGCCGCCTGGGGATCGAACTCGGGTCCCTCGACTCGAAATTCCGACCACCCAACCACTCAGCTATCGTGATTTTTTATTTTGTACTTTATATTTAATTTGGAAAAGTTATAGCGAGTGACCTTAACAATTTTCCCCTCATGAATATGTAAAATACTGCTTAAAATAACTTTCGGCTTATTTTTTTTTTTACATTTTATTGTTCTGAGAATTTGTTTCGTTCTGTTTTTATTAGTCGTGATTGTTCTTAGAAATACAATGTTGTGTTTTTTTTTCGAAACAATCTGGAACTGTGAACAAATTTTACACCTCGCAGAATACTTTTTTTTATAGAAAAGGGAGGCAAACGAGTAGGCGGCTCACGTGATGGTAAGTGATTACCGCCGCCCATAAACACCCGCAATACGAGTGAAGAATTGGGGGAAGGGGTGTGGGCATTTTATTTACAGCGTTTTAAAAGTTAACCAAAACAGTTCCGAGTTGGGCCGTTCAAGTACCCGCCTTTCTATGCCCCGAGGCGTCCAGGTGGCAGACTCAAGGGGGTTCGCTGCCCACTTGAAATTAGAGGTCAAGGAGGTCACGCATCTCATTCGTATAAAGAGAGGGAGAGGATATATTCCCCAGGAGGGGCTGCTTAAGGCGGCCAGTTCGGGTGGAGTCAAGGATGTGCGGGAGAGCTTTTCCATGGCCCCACCACTGTGGGATTTTAGTCGACGCGTGCCCGAGATCGTGTTTCGTTGCTCCCCTGGGGACAGGTAAAAATCAGAGAATGTTCAAGAAAATATTACCAAATAATTTTACAAATCGTAAAAAATTCATTGGTACTTTTCTCCTTTGCATCCAATTCGTGTCTCTGGATTCGAATTCCGAGTGGCTCCTGAAAGAACTTTGTGACTGTAATAAGCCTTGCTTAAATCGAACTTTTTAATTTACAATGTAGATGCCCTTATCGCGTGAAAGAATGCGTTAATATTGAAAATCTATAAACGAAGGAATCTCTCACAACACTGAACAAAACTTTTTTAATAATTTGATATTAAAAACAATCAATATCATAAACCACCTGAAACAGGAGTGATTTAAAACGTTTTACGTAACCAACTTGAAACATTTTAAGAAATTAAAGTAATAAATATATGTTTAAAATATCTTCACGAACTTCCCAATACTGGGGTATCCCATGTATACCCCAGTATTGGGAAGTCAAGACAATGAAGTCCTATCAACCCAAGCCCTTTCACTGAAGCCATTTTTTGGGACACCGTGACAGGTAATGAGTCTGTCGCCGTATTCATGCCCAACTCAACGATATAAATCGTACCTGAGATTTGAAAAATCATTGGTACTAGCCTACCAAATGGAGATCAAACTTATTTGCGTTATAATTGAAAGTTATTTGCAGGAGTCCATACGCAGCAGCATCCACTCACTCAGGTGAGCTGTGAATTATTGACTTACTTTTAGATGCAGAATTCTGCTGTGAATTAATTACACAAGATTCATCTCTCATGCAATTTTCATAAAATGCAAATAAAGAGACATTATGCAAATAAATTCCTAAATTAATTCTGTGTAAGTTTCCAAATAGTGCAGTACAGTCTATATCGATATTGATATATATATAAATTTCAGTACTGAAATTATGCAGTTACATTATTTCTTAAATAGACATATAGAAGGGGAAAAGCACATAAATTACTCTGATCTCAATGTAAACAGCATATGCACTCGTATTATGGAATCAGAAACAACGAAGATACCTCAAACACTAAGACTCGAGGAAGTGCAGAAACAGTGTTTTCAGCATTGACCCGAGCGGGAATCGAATCCGGGATTTCATAGTTCGCGACAACATGAAAACCGGTGCGTCTGCCACTCGTCCACGGAGGTCGTAAAATACATGTACATATATACATAACGTTCTGCTATGTATATATTTTCTTTATTCGTTAAATGATTTTTCTAGTCATTCCCATTTTCTGAACATTCATATGTCGATAAATAAATGATTTGATTTGAACTCGAGTCTTTTGACTGAAATTCCGATCACTCAACCTCGCGGCTATCGTTGCTGTCGTATCTACATCTCTAACAAATATTATCATTAAATCAGATTTCGTTATTTAGATTCAAATCATTATCATATATCTCCACAGCCTTGCTTTTGCTTCCTCGGACCCGTGCAGACGGTAACTGGCCAAGGCGATAGAATATTAAATGGCAATAGTCGACCTTTGCACTGGAGGTCAGGATAAATGGATAAATCTCCCTACTGGAGAATATTTTACTGTACTTCTTCTCGTATAGTGTAAGATTTATTATGTGCTCTATTTATTTATTTAATATTTTATGTATACAATAAAGACAAAGTTAACAGAATAATCACAACATGAAATTTGTACAAAGGCCCTGCTTATTTCTTTAGAAATCTCTTCCAGCAGACCTGTGACTGGATATGGGTCACAAAATGGTAGACTAGCGTGTACAATATAGTAACAAAAACAATATCATTACAACTATATACATAACAAACATAATACACATAAATATACATACACATATGTACACATACATACATACATATATACATACATACATACATCGAAATATTAATAATAGGAGATCTATACTATTCATACTGCCAATGTGAGATAGTGATCCTTAACTCTTCTCTTAAAGAAAAATTATATAGTATATTAGTATTTTGTACCTTAACACTTTATGAATTTAATAACGTCACTAAGTCAGTCATCGTCAGCTTCAGACGTCAGTTATTCCAATTATCCAACTTCGGCTATCGTGACTGATTTAACAAAAAATATTGATTATTCAATTGGCGGGAACAATGAAAAAAACGTACGATGCATCGTGAAATAATTTCTTTCCCTAGTGTCCAGCCTGTAACGTACCCCATAACTTATTCAACAGTAAAATGTCAGAACTGTTTCTGTGAAGAATATATTTCGTCCTTGATTTAAGTAGAAAGGTCATCTTCTATTATTAAGTATATGGTCTTTGATGTGTATCGTTGAATGAATGAATAAATGAAGTACCGCAAAACAAACAAGTTAATAAAAACAACAAAAATAAAAAACTACACCTTAGTGAGTCACGATAGCCGAGTGCTTGAGTGACCTGAATTCAAGTCGAGCGATTTCCCCAACTTCGATTCCTAGGTGGTAAGCTCTTACGAGCTTTTATTAATGAGTTCTTTTATTCATTATTACTAATGAGTTCTTTTAAAACTTAAGTATGATTTGTATAGTTGGCTTAGAAATAAAGCATGCGACAGATTCTCGATCTGTCACGTTGTCCCAAAAATGTCTTCGGTGAAAAGTGGATCGAAAGGACTTAATTGTCTATACCTCGGCCTACCCCATTGTTGGAAATAACCCTAAAAATATTTATTAAAAAGTGAAATAAGATAAAACGAAATATTTTTTACGTCAAATAATAGAAAAAAAATTAAATTAACTTCAAATTTAGAAAGTACGACGACACACAGAAAGGCTCGTGAGGGACGATTGTTGCCAGAGAGAGCCTGTACGCTTGTACTTTTTTTATTAAGGTTCAAAGGATATTACAGAGTAAATTGAGGTCAGAGAACGCTCTATAGTACTTACTGGTATACTTACATATTTCTTGATATAGGTTAAGCTAAGGATAGAAGTGGGTGAAACTTTTTTTATATTTTGACGTGTTTTACCATACATACATACTAGGACGTGATCTTATTTATCCGATCTCGTTGTGTGCTCTGCGAGATATAATTTATAAAGTTAAATTTCAGTTTTATAAATAAACAGACGCCTGCACTCGGAATTATAATTACTGTTTGTTTTTAAATATAATTTTTCATATCTTCACACCATTCCCAATACTGAAGTAGACACCTTTCACCGAAGTCTATTTGGGATAACGCGACAGGTGGTAAGCATTAGCATATAGACAAAAAGCATAAAGACATAGCCGTTTATGATAAAGCCGGCACACTATGCATGGTTAGATACATATTAGATAGATAAATTTAATATACATATAAACATGCAGGACTTGAAAAAAAAAGTATCCCAAAAATGTATTCGGTGGTAGGTGGGTCGGAAGGACTTAATTGTGTTGACCTCTGTCTTTCCTGTATTGGGAATGACGTCTGCCCTTAGCGAGACCCGAACCTTAAACCTTATATGACGGTAGGCTCACTACAAACGAGGCTCTCAAGTCGGGTAAAATTTTGTAAAATAAAATCGACAGCTTGGATGTGGAACGTTATAACAGTTGGTAATCAAGCTACTGGTTACTTCATTTACGAATGTTATTTGTAGAAGTCTAAGCGGGCGAAGCTTAGGGCGGAAAGCTAGTAAATATTTTTTTCCTTATCCTTACGCTCATAGAAGAGCAACATTGGTCGTGACGAAACGAATACGACAAATATGATCTTTGAGCATTCAGTGTAAGGGTGTACTTATTTTTTGAGTGTGCACGTATGTATATGATTGTACCCATATTGTACTAGTTAATGTCGCGTTTCATTGGTTTTTAAGCTTTCCAATTCTATATTTATTTTCCTAATGGATGAAATAACAAAGGAGTTTACTTCTCAGAAAATAATTGTACATTAACTATGCGTTATCTTTATTTATATTATGTCTTCAATATTGCCTATACTGTATATTTAATCTTTGATTATATTATACTTAATCCTTACACTTGATCATACTTAATAAAAAGTCACGATAGATGAGTAGTTAAGAGGTGGGAATTTAGGGTCGAGAGACCCGAGTTAGATCCCCAGGTGGTAGGCTCGTACCAATAGTTTAAAAAAAACTTACGGACGATTTATATCGTAGGCTTGGACATAAAGATGATGACGCGCTCATCACAAAAATATCTTCGGTGGAAGGTGGGTCGAATGGACTTATTTGTCTAGGCTAGACCTCTGTCTACCCCTGTACTGGCAAATGCGTGAAAGTATTATTTTTATTTAATATACTTAATCCCCATAGATGGCGCTGTACTGTAGGTATGACGCGGTGTAGAAAACTTTCTATGTTAATAACATCTCTGCGGTATCGACTGGTAAAATTATTTAAAACACTGCCTTGATACACCCTTGTTCACCCTTGAGGTCCAAAAAACAGATTTCGTTCAGTAATTAAAGGAAAAAAGTATAGAAATAATGGTACTTTTATGTTAAACTGAACGCTACTAATTCAACGAAAGCGTATTAATGAATTACGAACGCTTTAAAAATACTAATTGAAAGGTTGAAATATTTCGGATAGTTAATAACAAAATAGAGAACTAAATAGTCACGATAGCCGAGTGGTTGGGGGATCGGAATTGGCGTTAAGGCACCTATGTTCCATCCCCTGGTGGTAGGCCTGTACCAATAGGTTCTTTTAAACTTATGTTTGTATCATTGGCTTCGCCATGAAGACGGCAACAGGCTCACCATTAGTCACATTGTCCTATAAATGACTTCGGTAAAAGGTGGGCCTAATGGACTCAATTGCCTAGACCTCTGTCTACCCTCGCATTGGGAATGGCGTGAAGGTATTTGAAAAATACAGAGATTAAATAGTAGCTCCTTGTATTTATTCTCACTCTACATTTCTCTCACACCCGTGTTATTCGAGAGCTTTAATATATAATGACAGCTTTGACAGGAAATTGTTCTGATACAAAGAGCATACGACTTTCATATTATATTTTTATCATAATTAGTTTTCAGACGACTTTCGTGGATGAGAGGGTACACATCGGTTTTCAAGAGACGACAGCTCTGAGGTCCCGGGTTCGATTCTCAGTCGTCAGGGTCGATAAGAAAAAAACACTAAACTAGTCTAGTGGACGAGTGGCACACACACCGGTTTTCATGGTGTCGCCAACTCTCTGATCTCAGGTTTCATTCCGCGACGGATTAGTATAGAAAACATTTTTTAAACTTTTTATCGGGTCTGGATGTTTGTGGTACCTTCGTTGTTACTGATTCCATATTTCAAGAGCTTAAGCCACTTACATCCTGACCAGAGCAATGTAGTGATGTTGTCTCTATCTATTATTTAGTATAATAAAACAAATATCAACCGAATGGTCCATTTGTCCGAACTTAATCAGCTCAAAAGCAACTGAAAGACTTTTCGTACCGTTCTCGTTAATGTTAAGAGTGATTCATTGCGGGAACTTTAGGTTAGTTAATGGACTTTCCTTTTAGGATTTAATTAATTAAGGTTTTGTGTAAATTGATTAAAATATTACGACATTTTAGTCTAAGAATAATCAGTAGTTACATTTTAATCTAACTCTGTGAGTTAGATTAAAATGGACTGGACGCTAGTGACACGATAATACGGCAGAACTAAAAATAACATTAGACAAAATAGAACCTCATAAAAAATATCTTCACAACATTCCCAATACAGGTGTAAACAGAAGTCTAGGTATTTCAGTAATTCCGTCCCTCGATTCGATTCCTGGACGTACAAAACTACTTTTTCGACAATCTCTAGTCTGGGTTTTTGTAGTATCTTCGTTGTTTCCGATTCCATTATACAAGTGCTTAACTACGTACTTTGAGTTCAGAGCAATGTATGTGATGTTTTCTACCCTATTCTACGTATGTATTTACGTCACTACTTTCTCTAATAGAATCATTTCTCACCTTGTCACTTAGTTGACCACAAATCACACTCAATTCTCTAATCTCTATTGGGTTAACGTATATTGTAATCTCTGATCATTCATGTAATATTCAGTACAATAATACACCACTTCAAAATATTGTTCTCAATTACACAATATTATAAAAATGTTCTCAATGCCCTAAGCTAATTATATTTTACAAGTTCAACACTCCTGTACATTTCAGTTGGAGATGAGTAAACATTTCATTAATTACTGTTTAGAAACTTTCCTTCACTGAAAGTTAATCTAGCATATATCAAATAAGTAGCTAAAATTTATACAGACATACACATTTGTGTATGTTTGTAATGGTTTCGATATTTATTGCACCTATATCTAAATCGTGCAGTATAGACAACCCAAGTCACGATAGCCGAGTGATTGGTTAGTCGGAATTTCGAGTCAAGAGAACGACGCGTGCGCGCGTGCGTGCGTGCGTGTGTATGTGTGTGCACCGGGGCGGGCCAGACTATATTGGTCTGCTTTCATGAAATTGTTTCTTTAATAAAGGCAAAGTGAAAAGTTTCATACTTAGTTTAAAATAGTTTCTACTAGCCCAGGCCCCTTACCCTGCCTTTTGCTCTACTCCTTTCTCTTTCCCAATTTCTTTCTTGAAGCCAAACAACGAATCTCTCGTGCCCTCTAGTGCTAAGAATGTACATTGCCGAAAACATTTACCAAGGGTTTATAAAGCGGCATTACCTCTACATAAAAATTATCAAAATATACGAATATAACACGTTGATATCAAGTCGTACAAATTACTGGTACACAACCATTAGAAATATGTATAGGTTAGTATTCTCTCATATTTCACCCTCCATTCGTATTATAATCCTTCTGGCATATTTATTAAAACGTAACTTTTTCGTTTTATATGGTTGGCTTGGACATAAAGACGGCGACGAGCTCACCACCTGTCACGTTGTCCCGAAAATATTTTCGGTGGAAGGTTAATTGTTTAGACTAGACCTCTGTCTACCCTTGTGTTGGGAATTGCGTGAAGATATTTATTTATTTTATTTATATACAATGAAACACAAGTCACGATAGCCGAGTGGTTGGGTGGTCGGAATTTCGAGTTGAGAGACCTGAGTTCGATCCCCAGGTGGCAGGCTCATACCAATGGTTTTAAAAAAAAACTTATCTACGAATTATATCGTTGGCTTGGACATAAAGACGGCAATGGGCCACCTGTCACGTTGTTCCGAAAATATCTTCGGTGGAAAGTGGGTCGGTGACTTAACTGTCTAGACTAGACCTCTGTCTACCCCTGTATTGGGAATTGTGTGAAGATATTACTGTGTTATTTATATAAATACAATGACGAATGAATATAAAAAAAAGTCAAGGGATTAAATTTTTTTATGTTACTAAATATGAAGAATACCGTTTTAAAAATTCGCAACGCATAACTTTACGCTTTGTGTTGTCTTTCATTTTCACGTATTTCCCAATACCAGTAAGACGGAGGTCGAAACAATTTAATCCTTTTGACCCACTTTTTACCGGAGCATATTAGGGACTAAGAGAGAGGGTGCGAGGCTATGGTCGTCTTAGTGTTCCAACAAATGTTACATTATCCTTACAAAGATATGCACTTATATAGATAAATATTTATATAAACACAGAAACAATATTCTGAGTGTTCGGTATGTGTGTACTCCAGAGGTATAAATAGGTCAAAGCACAGTGTATTGTATCACCTACGAGGAGCACACCACTTATTTCAGACACACTCGACAGCATGGTTGCGTCACCATCACTACTCACTGTTGTAAAGTTAATTGGTTCTGACAACCGTTTTACATAAAGAGTTATCGAGTAAGAAAAAAAGTACTCGTAATACGTACAATCAAAATGAGAACCTCGTTCTTTGAAGTCGGTTAAAAATTAAAACTAACTATTATGTCACTATAAATCCTGACAAAAATACTCCTATAAAGTTTTGATAAGTAAACCTCAGTAAACTCAATGAATTAAGTTAGTTTTGACATATTAACATACTGTAGCGTGAAATTTCAATATATTGTTTGCTTCAAGTTGACTATCTCGATAGTAAACCTATGCAAATAGTTTCAATTTGTTTCGATGCCTACACATCAGTGGATTGAAAACTTGATATCTTAAAGCCATTCCCAATACTTGGGCAGATAAAGGTCGATAGACAAAGTTGGGTAATATTCTATTAACATAATTTTGTTTCTGTAAATAAAGTATTGTTCCTAAAAAAAATAGGTAAGGTCTGGACAATAAATTCCTTTTGACCCACCTTCCGTCGAAGACATTTTTTGGGACAACGTGACAGCTGATGAGCTTGTCGCCGTGTTTAAGACCAGGACAACGATAAAAATCGTACATAAGTTTTAAAAAAAGTGATTGGTTACACCCCACATACCACCTCGTGATCGAACTAGGGTACTTTGACTTTAATGCCGACTTTAATCGCGACTATAAGAAGAACTATAAAAACATTTTCATTCTACACAGAATTCGTCTTCATAAGTCCAGACTGAACTTCTTTCGATGCAATTTATACCGGACCTCATTTCGGACTACGTGACAGACGGAGAGACCATATTTTTAAATACATTTTTGACTTTGGTAAATCATTCAATCATAATACACAAATGTTCGCTCCTAGCAAGCTCCTAGGTGGGTCAAAGGGACTTAATTGTCTAGACTTGACCTCTGTCTACCCCTGTATTGGGAATTGCGTGAAGATATTTTTTATTTCATTCGCTCCTAGCGGGACTCGAACCCTCCACCCTCAGCTTCCACCATCAACTAGACTATGGGGTCGTCAATCATGTCGCTTATTTATGCTTAATTCGTTAAACAACATGGTTAAAAAGGTGCAGGGGCAATCCCTTGCACCTTTTGCTATGTTGTTTGCTATGTTGTTGTTGCAATCCCCTCATCAATATGAGTGCGATTGTTTGTAGCAATATAAAATGATTGAAACCACAAATTGCCGACCTCGTTCAATTTGTAGCTCTGTTTTGTACTACGAAATGTGGTAGGTTGGTAGGCTCTCGCTTTATACGTGAATAAATTTACACCAGTATTAAAAAAAATATCTTGACGCCTTTGCCAACACTGGGACAATTCAAGGCAACGAGTCCTGTCGACCCAACTTTCACCAGACATTTTTGACACACAAAATCATGAATGTGACGTATCGGGTACCTATCAGGAATTGTCCTGGCATTAAGTGCCCTATAGTCGCCACATGGACGCCAACCATTTTCTTTCTTGGGCGTGAGATGCAATGGTGATGACCAAGGTGATTCCGATGGTCTAGTGATACCATGACTTAACATTGTAGCAAATTCCTCTTTGGCAATTTTCAACTTGTCCGGTGATAATCGTCTGGGTGCGCAAACTACTGGTGGGCCTGGAGTGGTTCTAATGTGATGCACTGTATTGTGCTTAGGCACACTATGAATACCTGAAGGGCGTGTAATTTCGGGAAATTCTTTTAATATCTTGTGGTAAACCGAATCTCCAGTAGCAACTTTTATCGAAGATATAATACAGTGTGTTGTGTCTGCAGGCATAGCCGTGGTCGTGATTGTAGTAGTGTTATCGATCAGGCGTTTATTCCTACAGTCAACAATTAAATTATAGTAAGATAAAAAATCTACACCAATAATAGCCTTTGTAACATCGGCTACAATAAATCGCCAAGTAAAGTTGCGGCGCAACCCTAAGTTTAAGACTAAGTGAACATAACCGTAAGTATTAATAATAGTACCGTTTGCTGCACATAATTCGTAATTAGTTTTGTGCCTATTCTGTTTAACTGCTACTCGTGGGAAGACACAGAGATCGCTACCGGTATCAACAAGAAACCGCATCTTCGTATTTCGATCAGTAACGAATAAGCGTTTTTGCAATCGTCGGTCGCCATTACCGATTGCCGTGTGCATTTCCCGCATGATTAAAATCACAAGGTTTAATACACTTACTTGCCCTTATGATACCAGCATACTGGAAACCTCCTGTAACTGGAATTTGACCTGGTGCTGCTATAGGGTCGACTTCTACTTCGTGATCTTGGGCGCCTGTTGCTTAACTGCGATGTGAGGGTCTTCACTTGCCTGGTGAGTTCAGCTATTTGACCTTCTAGTTTTTGCACTCTGTCGTTTGACGTAGCTGTTTCTGTTTCCGCTACGTGAGCAGAAGTCGGTACAACATCATGAATTTTATCAGCTAAATCTGCCAGAGTCTCGAGAGAAGCTGCAGATTGTGACACGATGATTGTTTGTGTACTGTTCGGAAGTCGGCTCATCCAAATTGTGCGCAGGAACTCGTCAGGCACTCCTGGTCCAGCCAAATGTTGAAGGTGTCGGAGAAATTGGGAAGGTTTTCTATCCCCCAGTTCTTCGTGGATCAGCAGTTGTTTCACTTTCTTATCCCTAGATGCTGATAATCTTTTAATGAGCTCCATTTTCAGCTTTTCATATTTATTGTTACTTGATGGTGAGATAATTATATTGAGATAATTATATGAAATACTCATTGATACGAGCCTAGCTAGAGATCGAACACAGGTCTCTCGACTTAAATTCCCATCACCCAACCACTTTGCTACCGGGTCTTTTCAAATAACAAAATAAAAAGAAATAAACATCTTGCCAGCCAGATCGCCAAATGTTACACTTTTTTACATACATCTTTCGCCTCTTTCAAATTATTAATTTCCTTCACAAACACGTCTAGGTATCCGAGTACTCTTGACCCTCTCTTCTTCGAGCAATTTGCTCACATGGTCTTTGAAAGTTACTTTCGGCATACCTCGACTCTTTGAATTGAATTTGTAAAAAACGTATAGATAAATTACATTTGAGAAGTCGATAAACAAAGCTGTTACAAACATTCCTCTTTCAATAGTGGTATTATATTTAAAATTAGAAAACGTCAATAGAACGAGCTTCCATATAACGAGTGGAATTGTAATGACGTCTGTATATCTGATAATAATAGCATGAGTTCACTTTGTCCGTGTATTTATGGAAAAATCGTTTGGATGAGTTACTATGAATACTTTATAGAATTCTATCGATCCGCCGGTTAAGGGATGTTAAATAATTCACGGACACGTGTGCTCTTGTTATGTACAATGCGTGTTAAAGTCCAAACCGACCAATAAGGTCGCAATACGAAGGCCGCGGGAGCGAGAGCGAGAGCGGTGCGATGACTTAAAGGCCTTAAAGATGTCATGACGTCAAAGTCATGACGTCAGCGGATGGTGTAGCGGGAGCGGAGCGGCGGTTGGTGAATTCCCGTAAGCGGTGGGTATACATAGTTATATATATACAGTCAACGGTAAGACATATGCAAGGGTTAGCCACGCTAGGCAAGCTGATTGGCGCATATCGCTCGAAAACCCAATAGAATACTTACAAATAAATAAATATCTTCACGCTTATTCCCAATACTGGAGTAAACAAAGAAATAGGTATTAAAATTCGACTCATGTTTCACGGAAGCCTGTTTGGGACAATATGACAAGTGGTGAGCCTATCACATACTTCTTTCGCCTCTTTCAAATTATTAATTTCCTTTACAAACACGTCTAGGTATCCGAGTACTCTTGACCCTCTCTTCTTCGAGCAATTTGCTCACATGGTCATTGAAAGTTACTTTCGGCATACCTCGACTCTTTGAATTGAATTTGTAAAAAACGTATAGATAAATTACATTTGAGAAGTCGATAAACAAAGCTGTTACAAACATTCCTCTTTCAATAGTGGTATTATATTTAAAATTAGAAAACGTCAATAGAACGAGCTTCCATATAACGAGTGGAATTGTAATGACGTCTGTATATCTGATAATAATAGCATGAGTTCACTTTGTCCGTGTATTTATGGAAAAATCGTTTGGATGAGTTACTATGAATACTTTATAGAATTCTATCGATCCGCCGGTTAAGGGATGTTAAATAATTCACGGACACGTGTGCTCTTGTTATGTACAATGCGTGTTAAAGTCCAAACCGACCAATAAGGTCGCAATACGAAGGCCGCGGGAGCGAGAGCGAGAGCGGTGCGATGACTTAAAGGCCTTAAAGATGTCATGACGTCAAAGTCATGACGTCAGCGGACGGTGAAGCGGGAGCGGAGCGGCGGTTGGTGAATTCCCGTAAGCGGTGGGTATACATAGTTATATATATACAGTCAACGGTAAGACATATGCAAGGGTTAGCCACGCTAGGCAAGCTGATTGGCGCATATCGCTCGAAAACCCAATAGAATACTTACAAATAAATAATATCTTCATGCGTATTCCCAATACAGGGGTAAACAAAGAACTAGGTAGAAAAGTTATTTCGACTCATATTTCACGGAAGCCTGTTTGGGACAATGTGACAAGTGGTGAGCCTATCACATACTTCTTTCGCCTCTTTCAAATTATTAATTTCCTTTACAAACACGTCTAGGTATCCGAGTACTCTTGACCCTCTCTTCTTCGAGCAATTTGCTCACATGGTCATTGAAAGTTACTTTCGGCATACCTCGACTCTTTGAATTGAATTTGTAAAAAACGTATGGATAAATTACATTTGAGAAGTCGATAAACAAAGCTGTTACAAACATTCCTCTTTCAATAGTGGTATTATATTTAAAATTAGAAAACGTCAATAGAACGAGCTTCCATATAACGAGTGGAATTGTAATGACGTCTGTATATCTGATAATAATAGCATGAGTTCACTTTGTCCGTGTATTTATGGAAAAATCGTTTGGATGAGTTACTATGAATACTTTATAGAATTCTATCGATCCGCCGGTTAAGGGATGTTAAATAATTCACGGACACGTGTGCTCTTGTTATGTACAATGCGTGTTAAAGTCCAAACCGACCAATAAGGTCGCAATACGAAGGCCGCGGGAGCGAGAGCGAGAGCGGTGCGATGACTTAAAGGCCTTAAAGATGTCATGACGTCAAAGTCATGACGTCAGCGGATGGTGTAGCGGGAGCGGAGCGGCGGTTGGTGAATTCCCGTAAGCGGTGGGTATACATAGTTATATATATACAGTCCACGGCAAGACATATGCAAGGGTTAGCCACGCTAGGCAAGCTGATTGGCGCTTATCGCTCGAAAACCCAATAGAATACTTACAAATAAATAAATATCTTCACGCTTATTCCCAATACTGGAGTAAACAAAGAACTAGGTATTAAAATTCGACTCATGTTTCACGGAAGCCTGTTTGGGACAATATGACAAGTGGTGAGCCTATCACATACTTCTTTCGCCTCTTTCAAATTATTAATTTCCTTTACAAACACGTCTAGGTATCCGAGTACTCTTGACCCTCTCTTCTTCGAGCAATTTGCTCACATGGTCTTTGAAAGTTACTTTCGGCATACCTCGACTCTTTGAATTGAATTTGTAAAAAACGTATAGATAAATTACATTTGAGAAGTCGATAAACAAAGCTGTTACAAACATTCCTCTTTCAATAGTGGTATTATATTTAAAATTAGAAAACGTCAATAGAACGAGCTTCCATATAACGAGTGGAATTGTAATGACGTCTGTATATCTGATAATAATAGCATGAGTCCACTTTGTCCGTGTATTTATGGAAAAATCGTTTGGATGAGTTACTATGAATACTTTATAGAATTTTATCGATCCGCCGGTTAAGGGATGTTAAATAATTCACGGTAACGTGTGCTCTTGTTATGTACAATGCGTGTTAAAGTCCAAACCGACCAATAAGGTCGCAATACGAAGGCCGCGGGAGCGAGAGCGAGAGCGGTGCGATGACTTAAAGGCCTTAAAGATGTCATGACGTCAAAGTCATGACGTCAGCGGATGGTGTAGCGGGAGCGGAGCGGCGGTTGGTGAATTCCCGTAAGCGGTGGGTATACATAGTTATATATATACAGTCAACGGCAAGACATATGCAAGGGTTAGCCACGCTAGGCAAGCTGATTGGCGCATATCGCTCGAAACCCAATAGAATAGTACATAAGTTTTAAAACAACCCTACTGGTACGAGCCTACCTCCTGGGGTTCGAACTCTAGTATATATAATATTGCTGTATTCGGTCCACGAATAAAGGAATTTATTTTTTTCTTTAAATACCATGCTTTGCTTATGATACCAAGGGCGTAAGTATTAATGAACTACCAGAAATTACAACTAACAAAGAACAAAACTACCTTGTGTATTATATAATGACTGCACATGTGAAGACTTCCATGGACGAGAAGCGTAATCACCGATTTTCATGGTGGTGCCCGCTTTGAGGTATTTAGTTCGATTTCCGGTCGGTGTAGAAACCACTTTCTCAGGTCTAAGTTTAGTTCGTTGTTTGTGATTCCTTAACACAAGTGCTTAAGTTAGTTACTTACTTTGAGATTCGAGCAATATGTGTGATGTTATCCCTATCTATGTACGGTGACGGCAGAAGCGTGTAAGGGTTTTTGTTGTCATTTTGACTTTACGTCCGCTGGATTCTTTGAAGTTAAAACTTCATAACAAGCTTTAGGCGTTTTTCGAATTTTTATTTGCAGCCATGCTAAAGTTATAAGTAAATTTTTTGCTACATAATAAATCATATCGTGTTACCTCTCTGAATCGAGCGATTCATATTTTTTGAATACCTAATATTGCGTTGTGGTTACGGCGTAAGAATATACTACCTCCTTTCTTCCCGTGTGTGTCGTTAGAGGCAATTCAGAGGAAAATTCTGAAAAAAAAATAATAGGCTACCGACAGATGGCGGGATAATCATCTCAAAATACAACAGACCAAGATTCAAGAAACCGATGATGAGAAGGTGCATTTGTGATGCAAAGTGTCTGGTACTTCGATCGCCAATCCACTTGCCGAGCCTGATAATTATGGTAAACACTCCCGTACGGGAGGGGCCTGTCCTGCAGTGAACTTTTATAGGCCGTTATGTATGTATGTAAAAAAATATCTTCACGCAATTTCCAACACAGGGGTAGACAGAGGTCTAGTCTAGACAATTAAGTCCTTTGACCCACCTTCCACTAAAGATATTTTCGGGACAACGTGACAGGTGGTGAGCCCGTCGCCGTCTTTATGTCCAAGCCAACGAAATTCTTACACAAGTTTTTGAAAAACCCAATGTTACGAGCCCGCCACCTGGGGATCGAACTCGGGTCTCTGGACTCGAAATTCCGACCACCCAGACACTCGGCTACCGTGACTGCAATTTCTGCCGATAGATGGCGGAATAACCATACTTAACTTTTACTTTACTTAATTACCGGTGACAGGCAGCCACTCGGCTATAAAAAAATATCTTCACGCAATTCCCAATACAGGGGTAGACAGAGGTCAAGTCTAGACAATTAAGTCCCTTTGACCCACCTTCCACCGAAGATATTTTCGGGACAACGTGACAGGTGGTGAGCCCGTCGCCGCCTTTATGTCTAAGCTAACGATGAAATTTGTACATAAGTTTTTGAAAAGCAATTGAAAACTTCTGAAAGTAGTTTACAAGAGATTGAGATATATATTGAGTATCGAGAGTATTAGTATAAGTATAAGGTGTATTATTTTCTACCAAGTGAAAAAATTATTTAATATTTTAATGTAAATATTATATTACGTACTAGTTGATACCGCAAACGTTGCAAAAACCATATAAAAAATAGGTGTTCCATATAAAATCTTGGAGGGTAAAAATTTGGGGTTGATATATTTTTGTATGCTGTATCATAAAAAATAAAATCAAAAACATTTGTCTAAAAAATATAAAAAAATTGAGGTACCCATAAAATTTTAGGGGACAAAAAATAGATGTTGTCTGATTCGCTGACCTTACCGATATGCACACCAAATTTCACGAAATTCGGTCTAGCCATTTCAGAGGAGTTAAATTACAAGCAACGTGACACGAGAATTTTATTTATTAGATTATTTAGTTTCCGTGTTTCTTTTTTATATTTATTGTAGAATAAGGACGCTTTAGTCGCCAAGCGATTATGACAGCCCCATAACATACATGTTTATATTATTTACAAAAATATATCTAATAACTACACTTAATTAATTTTAAAATAAGTTTGTATACATTTAGTGCCAAATTTGATGATGGACACGACAGTATTATGTTACATGTACCGACGTCACTTATCCTTATTCTATGTTCTGCTTCTAGTACTCTGCGGTCTGCATCAATCCGGGTACACTCCACTAATGCGTTATAGGTATCCTCTCTCTTATTACATCTATCACAATTTGGTGAATCAACTAATTTTATCATGTGTTTGAATGTGTTTAGTGGAATGTGTCCGGAGCGTAGTCTCATACTTGTGATGAGCAACTGTCTTTTGACTTTTACTCCGGTAAACCAGGGTATTTTTGGGGGTTCGGTTTGTATGTTTTTATACCATATACCTTTCTCTTTTGATCTTTGGTCAAAATATTCTTTCTAAATATGGAAACATTCTTTTTTCACGTTACCTAAAAAGTCAGTGAAGCAGGGTAAATAGTGCACTGGTATTTTTTTTCACAATTTTTGTCATTTTTTTAAAGAAAAATGTGTGCGACGAACAAATATATAGTACTGAATCACAGACATTCTAATTTAAATTTTTTCGTTACATTCGTGAACACATCATTTTCCATATAATGTTTCATGCGCTGGTTTATTGTCTTCGTGCAGTTTTCGCGTTGTATGAAAAAGTCGTAAAAACCATATAAAGAACAACAAATTCATGTTTTCAGCTGTGTTTTTCTGCTGGGATGTTGGTGGGATATATGTATTCCATAGTCATATGTATATATTCAATAGCCAAGTGGTTCGGTGATCGGAATTCGAGTCAAAGAGACTCGAGTTCGAACCCCAGGAGGTAGGCTCGTACCAGTAGGTTTTTTTTTAAAACTTACGTACTATTTATTTCGTGTGTTTGGGCACAAAGACGATCATAGGCCACCACCGTTGTCCCAATTTGTCTTCGCTGAAAGGTGGGTCGAAAGGACTTAATTCTCTAGACCTCGGTGTATCCAAATATTGGGCATGAAGATATTTTTATATGTATGCATCCTGCCAATATCATTTGATTCGCACATTTAGAATCGTTTAAAAATCAGATTTATACGTATATCATTTAGCATTTGGTTTTTAAGTATTTATACGTTACCTGCAGCTTTTGCTATATTAGTTGACGAATTGAGCATTAATAAGCGACATGATTAACGACCCGATGGCCTAGTTGACTGTGACACTGCTTTCGAATCTGTGGGTGGAGGGTTCGAGTCCCGCTAGGCGCAAACACTAGTGTATTATGTATGAATTTTTTACCAAAGTCGAGAATGTATTTGTCTTTGTAAAATATAGTAAAAAATATATGAATAAATAAATAAAAAAATATCTTCACGCAATTCCCAATACAGGGGTAGACAGAGGTCTAGTCTAGACAATTAAAACCTTCCACCAAGATATTTTCGGGACAACATGACAGGTGGTGAGCCCGTCGCCGTCGCCGTAAAATATCGAAAGAAGTTCATTGTCTAGACTTATGAAGATGAATTCTGCGTGAAGGTGAAAATAAAATATTTTTAATAGTTTTTAAAGTTACGATTGCCGAGTGGCTGGGTGATCGGCATTGGAGTCACGGGACCCTTGTTCGATCACGAGATGGTAGTATAGGGGTGTAACCAGTCGGTTTTTTTAAAACTTATGTACGATTTGTATTGTTGGCTTGGGCTTAAAGACTGTTATGTCTTCGCCGACAGGTGGGTCGATAGGACTTTATGTCCAGACCTCTGTCTACCCAAGTTTTAAAATCTACCGATGTTTAGGCGCAAATTGCGTTAAAACTATTTGCATAGGTTCACTGTCGAGATAGTCAACTTGAAGCAAACAATCTATTGTAATTTCACGCTACAGTATGTTATTTAATATGTCAAAATTAACTTAACTTATTGATTGAGTTTACTGAGGTTTACGTATCAAAACTTTCCCCGAGTATTTTTATCAGGATTTATAGTTACATAATAGTTTGTTTTTAACCGACTTCAAAGAAGGAGGTTCTCATTTTTATTGTACATATTATTTTTTCTTAATCGGTAACTCCTTATGAAAAACGGTTGTCAGAACCAATAAACTTATAAATGTGAGAAGTGATGGTGACGCAACTATGCTTTCGGGTCGTGGCTGAAATAAATGGCGTGCTCCTCGTAGGTAACACAACACACTGTGCTTTGACCTGTTTATACCTCTGGAGTACACACATTTATACCGAACACTCAGAATATTGTTTCTGTGTTTAAATAAATATTTATCTATATAAGTGTATATCTTTGTAAGTATAATGTAACATTAGCTGGAACACTATGACGGCCATAGTCTCGCACCCTCTCTTTGTCCCAAATATACTCTGGTGAAAAGTGGGTCAAAAGGACTACTTTGCATCGACCTCCGTCTTACTGGTATTGGGAAATACGTGAAGATAAAAGAGAACACAAAGCATTAAGTTATGCGTAATTTTTAAAACGGTATTCTTCATATTTAGTGCGATAAAAAAATATTTTTTTTATTTAATTGGTCAATGTATTTCATCACAATAAAGCATACTATAACTGGCCAGTTGTACGTTAGCATAATTCGAACTGGCCTACTCGCATTGTAACGAGTATGTACCAGTAGAAGTTTAAAACGAATGGAGGGTAAAATATGAGAGAATACATAAGAATGCATATTTATAATGGTTGTGTACCAGTAACTTATACGACTTGATATCTAATTGTAATAGTAGATATATTTTTATAACTTTTATGTAGAGGTTACGCCTCCATATTAAACTTGATGGTAATTGACGACGGCAATGTACATTCTCAGCACTAGTGGGTTATAAGTTCGTTGTTTGGCTTTAAGAAAGAAATTGGAAAAGGGATAGGAGTAGAGCAAAAGCCGAGGTAAGGCGTCCGGGATAATAGAAGCTATTTTAAACTACGTATGAAATTTTTCATTTAACTTTTAACATAGAAATAATTCCAAGCAATGTAGGACACACACACACACACACACACACACACACACACACACACACACACACACACACACACACACACACACACACACACACACACACACACACACGAACATTTAAGTTTTTGTATCTCTCTTTATACTAAGTTGTGTCCATTTCACGGTCTTATGCTACTGCACCGGCTCAATTTATATGAATTTTTCACTTCTATTAATTTTTTGGTTTTGTATCTATTGTGATTAGACCGTGAATAAATGTGTTATTTTTCTCTCTTCCCTTCAACATCACTCTCATATCAATGTCGGAATAGAAACCGAATGACAACTAATATAATCCTCTTAGTTCATTGTTCGTTTCAGTTTACAAATCGGATTGCGGCGGGCTGAAGTGTTCCTTACGAAATACAAACCTATAGTTTCTTGGAACTCTTCCGAGACCTGTAAAATTGTACTAGTTTTACGCCCGCATTTATCTTTCATAATCCTTTTATAGTTCCATAAAATATTATTGGCACTAGAAAAAATCTTTTCTAAAATTACTTGTACAAATAATTTAATTAGTACAACACCGGAATGGGACGGTTATTAGTTGAGTTGTCCATACTGCACGACTTAGATATAGGTACAACTATGCTGGGGTTCATCAATTCGGGAAACCCACCAAGGTCAGTACTAATAGATAGAAACTAATGTTGATGTTGGAAGTATAACATGATTTAACCAACTAAATATACTGAAGTCAACATAGTCGACTGGTTGGGTCATCGTATTCGAGTCAAAAGACCCCTATAGTTCGATCCCTAGGTGGTATGCTCTTACCAATGAGGTTTTGAAAGATGTTTAAAAGATGTTTTAAAGAAATTTAAAGCAACGTTAATTAAAAATAAATAAATATCTTCACGCAATTCCCAATATAGGGATAGACAGAGGTCTAGTCTAGACAATTAAGTACCTTCGACCCACCTTCCACCGAAGATATTTTCGGGACAACGTGACAGGTGGTGAGCCCGTCGCCGCCTTTATGTCCAAGCCAACGATGTATATCGTACATAAGTTTTTGAAAAACCCATTGGTACGAGCCTGTCACCTGGGGATCGAACTCGGGTCACTCGATTCGAAATTCCGACAACCCAACCACTCGCCTATCGTGACTTCCACAAGGTTAATTAATTTTATTTATTTATTTAACGTCATATACATGAGAGTGTACGAGTATGTAGGTGGACTTAATGTCAGAGGTATTCTCTACAGGTCAATCTTTATAATCTAGATGGTCCAGAGATGAAAAGATACAGTATGCAAAAAGTACACAGATACGTAATAAACATATTCATAAACATACACATGCATATATTAGCTACTTATTTAATGTTTATATTTAATGTTAGACTAACTTTCAGCGTAGGAAAGTTTCTAAACAGTAATTAATTAAATGATTACTCATCTCCAACTTAGGTGTTGTACTTGTAAATTATAATTAGGTTAGGGCATTGAGAACCATGTTATAATATTATGTAATTAAGAACAATGTTTTCAAGTGATGTATTTATGTAGTGAATATTAGATAAGTGATCATGAGATTACAATATACGTTAATGCGGGAATCGAATCGGGGGTCAAAACGAGTTAATTGTCTGGACCACTGTCTACGCTTGTTTTGGGAATGGCGTGAAGATATTTTTTAATGGTATTTAACGTGAAAAAGTTTTTTTACGTTTAACTTTTTTTTTAATATATAACGTGAAGTTCTATTTTCTTTGTTATTTGTATTGTCTGCCATAGTGTCGTGTTGCTAACGACCAGAGTATGAGTTAGATTAAAAAGTAATAAATATACACAAAACCTTAACTAATTAACCCCTAAAAGGAAAGTCCATTAACTAACCTAAACTTCCCGCAATGAATCACTCTTTACATTAGCGAAAACGGTAAGAAAAGTCTTTCAGTTGCTTTTGAGTTGATAAAGTTCGGACAAATGGACAATTCGGTTGGTATTTGTTTTATTATACTAAATAATAATAATAATAACACTAAATGATAAAAACATACATAGATAGGGACTACATCACATACATTGCTCTGATTCCGATATAAGTAGCTTAAGCTCATGAAATATAGAATCAGTAAAGACGATGGTACCACAAACACCCAGACTCGATAAATAGTAGAAAAAGTGTTTTCTATACTGATCCGTCGCGGAATTGAACCCGAGTTCACAGAGCTGACGATACCCTGAAAACCGATGTGTGTGCCACTCGTCCACTAGACTAGTCTTGTTGTTTTTTTCTCATGGACCCGATTGAGAATCGAACCCGGAACCTCAGAGTTGGCGACACCTTGAAAACCGGTATGTACGCCACTCGTCCACGGAGGTCATCTGACTAATTATAGTAAATTATTATAGTTAATTATAGTATATATAAACTTATTTAATTAGTAAATTATAATATGAAAGCCGTATGTTATTTGTATCAGAAAAATTTCCTGTCAAAGCTGTCATTATATGAAAGCTCTTGAATACGAGTGTAAGAGAAATGTAGAGTGAGAATAAATACAAAGAGCTATTATTTATTCTCTGTATTTTTCAAGTATCTTCACACCATTCTCAATGCGGGGTTGGCAGAGGTCCAGACAATTAAGTCCTTTAGGCCCATCTTTCACCGAAGACATTTTTCAGGACACAGTCACATTGTCCTGAAAAATGTCTTAGGTGAAAGATGGTGAGCTTGTCGCCGTCTTTATGTCCAAGTCAATGATACAAGTCATACATAAGTTTTAAAAAATTCATCGTTACGATCCTACCATCTCGGGATCGAACTTGGGTCTATTAACACGTATTCCGAACACCCAATTACTGGGCTACCGTGTCTATTTAGTTTTATATTATGTTATTCACTATTCCGACCATTTCAACCTTTCAATTAGTATTTTTGAAAGCGTGTTAATGAATTACGTTTGTAATTCATTAATACGCTTTCGTAGAATTAGAAGCATTCAGTTTAACATAAAAGTACCATTATTTCTAGACTTTTCCCTTTAATTACTGAACAAAATCTAACTGTTTGTTGAACCTCAAGGGTGAACGTAGATAAGGCTTTCAATTATAAAATATCAGTATCAAGTATCAAGCCAAAGCGTTTTAAATTATTTTACCAGTCAATACCGCAGAGATGTTATTAGCAGAAAAGTTTTCTACACCGCGTCATACTTACAGTACAGCGCCATCTATGGGGATTAAGTATAATATAAAAAAAGATTTAATATACAGTATAAATAAAGATTAAAACACAATAAAAACATAGACAACACATAGTAATTGTACAATTATTTTCTGAGAACTCCTTTGTTATTGTTATCAATGAGGAAAAGAAATATAGAATGGGAAAGCTAAAAAAAACAATTAAACTCGAAATCAACTAGCACAATGTGTGTACAATCATATACATACGCGCGCACACGCACACACACACACACATACACACACACACACACACACACACACACACACACACACACACACACACACACACGTGCGCGCGCACACACATACACACACACACACACACAATGCTTTAAAATCAATGTTTTTGGGATACGACATTTCTTGTGTGATGCATATTAATGTTTGTATTCAACCAATAGAGTTCGACAAACGGTGGGCCGAACGAACTTAATTGTCTTGACTTCTGCCCTAGTTTTGGGAAAACATGTAAAAATAAAAAAAAGTATTACGCACTTTTATCCCTATCTTAACCTATATCTATAAATATGTATGTACTATAAAGCATTCTCTGACCTCAATTTACTCTGTAATAAATATCCTTTGAACCTTAATAAAAAGTACAATCGCACAGGCTCCCTCTGGCAACATTCGTCCATCACGAGCCTTTCTGTGTGTCGTCGTATTTTCTGAATTTGAATTTAATTGAAAGTTATTTTATTCTTTGACGTAAAAAATATTCTATGTTATCTTATTTCACTTTTTAATAATTTTCATCACGCTATTCTCTATACTGGAGAACACAGAGATTAAACAATTAAGTCCTTTAGACCCACCTTTCACCGAATACATTTTTGGAACAACGTGATAAGTCTGTCGCCGTCTTTTTGCCTAAGCCAACTATACAAATCATGTATAAGTTTTGAAAGAACTCTTTCGTACGAGCCTACCACCTGGGAATTGAACATGTGTCTCTCAACTCGAATTCCGATTACTTAACCGCTCGGCTATTGTGACTTAATATGATTTTTGTATTTTTAATTTGTTATGTATAAGATACAGCATATTTTATTTATCCATTCATTTAAAATCCATTCATTTAAATTTGCATAATTTCTCTTTATTTGCATTTTATGAAAATTGTATGAGAGATGAATCTTGTGTAATTACTTCACAGCAGAATTTGGCATCTAAAAGGAAGTCACTAATCCACAGCTCATCTGAGTGATTGGGTGCTGCTGCGTATGGACTTCTGCAAATAACTTCGATTGTAACGCAATTAACTGCAAATAAGTTCGATCCCATGTGGTAAGCTGGTACCAATGAGTTTTTTCAAATCTCACGTACGATTTATATCGTTGACTTGGTCATGAATACGGCGACAGAGTCAACGCATGTGACATGCGTTGACTCTGTCGCCGTATTCATGACCCAAAAAAATGTCTTCAGTGAAAGGTGGGTTGACAGGACTTCATCGTCTTGACCCCTGTATATCCCAGTATTGGGAATGGCGTGAAGATATTTTAAATATATATTTAATACTTTAATTTCATAAAATGTTTCAAGTTGGTTACGTAAAACGTTTTAAATCCCTCCTGTTTCATTTGGTTTATGATATTGCTTGTTTCTAATATCAAATTATTAAAAAAGTTTTGTTCAGTGTTGTGAGAGATTCCTTCGTTTATAGATTTTCAATATTAATGGATCCTTTCACGTGAAAAGGGCCTCTACAATGTTCATTAAAAAATGTCCATTTAAGCAAGGCTTATTACAGCCAGAAAGCTCGTTCAGGAGCCACTCCAGCTGAGTGGTTGGGTGATCGGAATTCGAATCCAGAGATACGAATTCGATGACCAGGAGGAAAATGCCAATGACTTCTTTTACGACTTGTAAAATATTATGTATTTTTTATGAACATTGTCTTATTTTGACAAAAATCCCACACTGGCAGGGCCATGGAAAAGCTCTCCCACTCATCCGTGACCCCACCCGAGCTGGCTCTCCCTCTCCCTTTAGGCTATACGAATCACAGATACGTTATCCTAGCTAACATAACCTAGCTAACCCCTCAGAGTGTGCCAGGGAGTCGCAGACAACATTTCGGCCGCGGATGTTAGGGCTAGCGGCGCGTCGTAATAATGACACCGCCCACTTTTAAGAGCGGTTAATTCTGCGAGGTGAAAAAGTTGTTCACAGTTCCAGATTGTTTCGAAAAAAAAACATTACATTGTATTTCTAAGAACAATCACGACTAATAAAATCAGAACGAAACAATTTCCCAGAACAATAAAATGCGAAAAAAACTAAGCAGTATTTTACATATTCATAAGGGGAAAATTGTTAAGGTCCCTCGCTCACAAGACTTTTCAAATTAAATATAAGGCATAAAATAAAAAATCTTTCAATTGTTTACCCGAAATGAAGGAAGCCAGAGGCTTAGCGATTTTAGTTCACTCAAATTATGTCCATTCACTCTTTCCCGTACGAGAGTGAAGAGCAGCTTATAAATGTAATAATTAATAAGGTGATTTGAATAACACGCTTGTGTTCCACTTAAATTACTATATTAATAAAACGTCATGTTACTTAAACGTAACTAGTATGGCTAATCTTCCAACAGTAGATTTATTATGTATTTATATAACCTTATTCTAAATATTTAATTATGTAAACAAATAAAATAAACAAATATCCTCACGCCATTCCGAATACAGTGGTATACAGAGGTCTAAACAATTAAGCCGTTTCGGCCCACCTTTCACCGAAGGTATATTTGTGACAACGTGACAGGTGCTGAGCCCGTCGCAGTCAATATGTTCAAGCCAACGATATAAATCGTAAATAAGTTTTTTGTAAAAAAAAAAAACAACTGCCACCTGCGAACCTGCCACCTGGGGATCGAACTCGAGTCGCTTTACTCGAATTCCGATCACCCAAACTCTCGGCTATCGTGACCATTATATGCAATCAAATATATACCTAGTCAGGTCATAAATTCTGTCACATGTTTAACCTAAAATAATTAAAACAAGTTTATTCATTATGTAACTATTTATATACCAAAATGAACTTAAAACATAGATTCTTATGACACTAAAGTTTATTCAAAATGACCTCCGTGATTTTGAATACAGGCCTTCAATCTGTGCGGACCGTCGTCTATGGCAGCACGAACGAGGTCCATGTCAATATCGGCGGCTGCCTTAATCAAGGATGTCTTGAGAGACTCCAAATTGGGATGAGGCTTTGAGCACGCCTTTTCCTCCAAGTGTTGCCATATCTTATAATCTAACGGATTCAAATCTGGACTGGAGGAGGGCCATTCTTCGTGCCCGATGAAGTCGATTTCACGCCCCGCTAGCCAGTCTTGTGTGCTCTTCGCTCTATGAGCTGGCGCTGAATCTTGTTGGAATACCCAGTGCCTGTTATTGAACATAGTATGAGAAACAGGTTCCACAAGGTTCGTCAGGACTGTATTTTGATACACAACTGCATTCGTTTTTACACCTTTCTCGCAAAAATGTACCTCTGTTAAGCCCCAATAAGAAACTCCCAACCATACCATGAGCGAGGATGGAAAATGACCTCGTTGGAATCGCGGAATACGGTTGCTCGCTTCTTCACTACTGTGTGCGTACACCTTATCATTTTGTTGTAGCTCTCTTCTACGTTAAAAAATTTTTCATCCGAAAAAAGAATTTCCCGATATTTTTTTCCCGCGTACCGCTTATACAAAGCGCTGCATCTCTTCAGTCTCGGGTACATTAGACGAGCATTCAAACAATGTCCTGTTTTTCTTCAATATGCCCGAAGCCCTAAGTCTTCATTTGACACCTTTTTCACCGTGGTTCTGCTTAACCCCATCTGAAGGGCCAACAGTTTCTGCTTACGTTTGGGATTTCTTTGAATTCGAGCCTGCACAGCTTTTATCACTGCTGGAGTCCTAACAGACCGAGGGCGACCATTTCTTGACCTGTCATCTACACTAATGTCTTCATTGTATCGTTTGATGGTACGATAAACGAATCTTTTGGTTACATTAAAATTTTTCAGTATGTCAAAAACTTGAATTGGCACGTAACCGCAACGTAGCAACGCAATAAGTGCAACACGGTCTTTTTTAAGCGTCCACTCCATATTTAAAAATGTGTAAAATTCTAAAAATTATGTAGTTTTATTTTCATGAACAATTCGAAATTCGAATTCAATAAACTTTTTTGACACCAGCATTCTAAAAGAAAAGTTTTTACTGTATGACAATACTTATGACCTGACTGTGTATATTTAAATAAGCCATAAAAAATCGTTTTTTCGCTTCGATTCAATAAATTTCCTTTTACACGTCCACTGATAAAGTTACGTCAAATTACCCTCACGTCGTTAATCTTGGTGTCTGGAAAGACGGTATCTTCGGTTTGCTCTTTTATATAAAATCTTACAATTTGTAAGTAAGAAATAGGTCAAGTAAGACTAATCAATAGGGTATAGACATGTTGTGAACAAAGCAAAGGGTAGAAATCTTCTGATTTATATGTACTGGTTAAGTACTTAATTTAAATTTCTTTTGGGGCTACAATTTACTAGCGTCTCTAAAACCTCGGAGATAGTCTAGGTATCCGAGTAAACTTGGCCCTGACTGAAGTTCCTTAGTGAGCTTCTTCTCTCTTTTGGGACAACGTGACAAATGGTGAGCCCATCGTATACAAACTAGTTTAAAATATTATTTTTGGTTCAGCGGTTTAGTTGGCATCATCTGAAAAACATACACCGGCTTTCGATTTGTTTAATAAGTCCGGATTTAACTGCAAAGCTGTGTGCTTTTGTTTTGTAAAAAGATTAAATTATTACTTTTTCTGCGCAGAACTTCTTCCATTTACAAACTTCTCTCATTAGTGTTGATTCGAGTCAAAGTTTTGCGTAACAATTTTTATTAAAGTGTTTCATTTCTTAGGTATAATAGAAACGTAAAGAATTGGATGAGTTGCGTGATCAATAGCGAACAAAAAAATCTTAACAAGAAATAGACAAAAGGAATTAAGCAGAAGACATATTCTCAATATTGGGAGGTAAAGTCAGCTTATCCAAATCAACTCAGTTTCCGCCAGAGCTTATTTGGGGCGTCTCAGGTGGTGAGCAAAGATACAGATCGAAAAACATACCTTTTCTGCGAAGTGAACAAAATAGCTTACTACTAGCACCTACTGCTCAGAACATCCGAAAATTATTAAAAAAAACTCCGGTGCATTTCACCCTCTAAGACAAACTGCCTCAAATTAAATTACCCTTCCTACCTGGCTTCGCCTATCTTTACCTCTAGCTAACCAATACTAAGCATATAACGCATAACACTTACATACATACATACATTACGGCCTGTTAAAGTCCACTGCAGGAGATAGGCCTCTCCCATAGGGAGAATTTGCCATAATCGCCACGCTTGGCATGCAGATTGGCGATCGCAGTACCAGACCACTCGCACCTCAGACGCTGCTGCCCATCGTTAATCAGAATCTTTTAGCCTGATATTTTTAGCGATGGTTATTCCGGCATCTTATGGTTGCCTATAACAATATTCGAGGTTGTTTTCCTTAGTCGCCTTTTACCGACACCCACGGGAAGAAAGGGAGTGGCAATATTCTTACGCCGTTACCACACAACTACGCATAGTACACTATGCCTATTTACAACGCAAGCCTTGCTAGGGTACAAACATTTCAATTTTTGCTACTTAACGGGATACGAACCCGCAATCCTTAGCTTCGAAGAGAGAAGCATTACCAACTAGGCTAGCGGGTTGTCATTTTAAAATTTTAATTTATTAAATTTACAGAAAGTAAAGAAACACAAATCGTGGACAATTTAGTACCTAAAGTAAATACTCGAGAACCGTAAATAAAAAAATGTCTTCAAGCCATTCCCAATACTGGGATAGATAGAGGTCAAGACGATTTAGTTCTTTCGACCCACCTTTCACTGAAGATATTTTTGCGACTGCGTGACAGGTGGTAAGCCTGTCGCCGTCCTTATGTCCAAGCTAACGATGTAAATCGTGTAAAAATTTTTGAACAATTCCATTCGTATATAATCTTGCCGCCTGAGGATCGAACTCAGGTCTCTTAGCCAGAATTCCGATCACCCAACTTCTCGGCTATCGTAACTTATCGTAAATAGAAGACAAAAAGTTACAGAACCTGTGCTTAATATTAACACATAAATGATGCTACGAAAAATGCTACGCTTGCAACTTCCGAGCTAATGTTTTAACGTAGAAAAAGCATCGCATTGAAAACTCTCTGCGCTTTAAATATTTGTGACAAAAGACGATTGTTTCAAGCTAATTTTAAGAGCTTTCATCACGACATAAGTGTTTAAGAATAATTTCGTATTCAAAGTCATTTTCTTATTTATATCAATGATTTGCCCTACTTAGCAAAAAGGGACATAAGAGCTGTTTACAATATAAATGTCAAAACATCATTCAGAGAAAAAGTTTTAAAATAAATATTTTAACTGTGGCCTCACTATATAAATATGAAAATGTAATGTATTTATATACGATTATTAATAATTTTAATAAGAATTTCACCACCTGTCACACTATATACACAATGTTCATATTAGGAGCAAACGCTTAAAACTCCCGATACTGTGGGCTATAAAGTAAAAAAAGTCCTACAAGAAATTCCCTGTAAATTTTCAAAGCCTACCAATCAACTGACTAAGAATTTTGTCAAAGAATAACTTCATAAAAAGGGTTATAGTACAAATTAATACATAAATGATAGAAAAGCTGAGGACGAGTTGATCGCTCCCGTGCTATTTCTTATTATATTATGTTCTGTATTTCCTTTGTTAAAAAATTACAAATAAGTTTATAACTATAGAGTTACATTCACTTGTTTCTCTTCCATTAGATGAGACTAATTACGAATTTTTGGTAGATTAAAAAATGACAATACATGCATCGAGCATATCATGAAGTTAGGATAGACAGAGGTCAAGACGATTTAGTTCTTTCGACCCACCTTTCACTGAAGATATTTTTGCGACTTCGTGACAGGTGGTAAGCCTGTCGCCGTCCTTATGTCCAAGCTAACGATGTAAATCGTATATAAATTTTTGAACAATCCCATTCGTATATAATCTTGCCGCCTGAGGATCGAACTCAGGTCTCTTAGCCCGAATTCCGATCATCCAACTTCTCGGCTATCGTAACTTATCGTAAATAGAAGACAAAAAACTTACAGAACCTGTGCTTAATATTAACACATAAATGATGCTACGAAAAATGCTACGCATGCAACTTCCGAGCTAATGTTTTAACGTAGAAAAAGCATCGCATTGAAAACTCTCTGCGCTTTAAATATTTGTAACAAAAGACGATTTTTTCGAGCTAATTTTAAGAGCTTTCATCACGACATAAGTGTTTAAGAAAAATTTCGTATTCAAAGTCATTTTATTATTTATATCAATGATTTGCCCTACTTAGCAAAAAGGGACATAAGAGCTGTTTACAATATAAATGTCAAAACATTTTAAAAATTTTAAAATAAATATTTTAACTGTGGCCTCACTATATAAATATGAAAATGTAATGTATGTATATACGACTATTAATAATTTTAATAAGAATTTCACCACCTGTCACACTATATACACAATGTTCATATTAGGAACAAACGCTTAAAACTCCCGATACTGTGGGCTATAAAATGTAAATGTTCAAAGCCTACCAATCAACTGACTAAGAATTTTGTCAAAGAATAACTTCATAAAAAGGGTTATAGTACAAATTAATACATAAATGATAGAAAAGCTGAGGATGAGTTGATCGCTCCCGTGCTATTTCTTATTATATTATGTTCTGTATTTCCTTTGTTAAATAATTACAAATAAGTTTATAACTATAGAGTTACTTTCACTTGTTTCTCTTCCATTAGATGAGACTAATTAAGAATTTTTGGTAGATTAAAAAATGACAATACATGCTTCGAGCATATCATCAAGTTGAGATACCCGAGTTCGATCCCCAGGTGGGTAATCTCGTAACCAATGAGTTTTTCTAATACTTATGAATGATATATTTCGGTGACATAGGCATAAGGATGCCAATAGGTTCACCAACTGTCCCTAGTCCCAAAAATAAAGTCTTCGCTGAGAATGGACCGAAAAGACTTTATTGTCTAGACCTCTCCCTCTGCTGTATTGGGAATGGCGTGAAGATATATTTCATATCATTTATGTTACTTATAACAAAAAACCAATGATTATATACATAATATTAGTGTATTGCAGAAATGACGGTTCAGTTGAATATGGATGAAGGTGAATAAGATCGAGTTATGAAGCAATAATAATTAATATTGGCTCCTGTTCGAAATTTCGTGTTACTCTCCCATATTTCCCTAAGGTATATCAGAGATATCTGTGTGAATTTTAATATCGTTTGGTTGATTTATTTATTGATTTATTGAAAATGGTTGAAACAACTGAATATGTGAAACAATTTTATTTGATATGTTGAGCAAATTAGACGGCTCGATGGCCCCTCTGATAAAGTCCTAGCCTTCGAAGCTAAGGCTTCGGTTCGTATTCATACATACATACATACACGCATACATACTCGTACTTACATACATACATACATAACGGCCTGTAAAAGTCCACTGCAGGACATAGGCCTTTCCCATAGGGAGGATTTTCCATAATCGCCACGCTTTTGTTCCATAATCCGCTTGGATTGGTGGTCGGAGTACCGGATCACTCGCAGTTCAGACGCTGCTGCCCATCTTCGGTCTGATTAATTTTTTAGACATATTTAGTGATGGTTATTCCGCCGTCTATCGGTTGCTATAACGACAATCAAGGCTGTTTAACTTAGTCGCCTCTTACGACACCCACGGGAAGAAAGGGTGTGGCAATATTTTTACCTTAACAATATTTCTCCACGCCTCGGGTTAATTGGCAGAGAATGCCTAAAGGCATTAAGTCCGCCCTTTGCATAACTTTCTTTATAAGGTTTATAATAAAGTGTAAATAAATAAATAAATATAATATTCTCAAGCCGTTACCACACGGTTATGTTCGTATTCAGTCAGAGGCAAATAACTGTCCGACAAAAGTAAATGCTGGGTCTCGTGTCATGGATGAATGAAGTCCTAGGACACGCTGGTCTCTGAAATTAACCGTAAATTCCTTACCGTTCTGAACATAGATGGGATAATGTTCCACAAAGAACTGTCCTCGGCCACCAGCATTCATTGACTCCCCACAACATTTTGCAGGTCCTCACTTCATCATTATTCTGTTTGAGCCAGCCATTCGACTTTTATCGTAAACCACTCCAGATACAATCATCGCAGCTTGATGGGCGTGGTTGGGAGGAATACTAGTAGTTAGAATAACAGTTATTGTTAAAGAAAAGTTTGTTTGTTAATGAATAAAAAATATTTCGATAACCAATTCAATTGCATAAGAATCTGTATAGAAAATTGTCAAGATCATTGTGCCCCAACCATTACATCCTTTGACAACCTGATAGCCATCGTCGATATAAATAAAGCTTCGGTGAGAATTTAACAAAAATAGGCTAAATTTTCTAGACCACCAACTACCCTAGTATCGGGAAAATGCGCGAAAATAAAAAACTACGCCTGCTATATATTAATTATTCTACGCGAGAGGATTCCGAGCTCGATATAAAAGCCTCTCCAGCTCGCAGACAACGTCTCGTGTCAAATCGCTTGTACATTAAACCGCTGTCTCATTATAAGAAAGGAGCTTAGTAAGCGGATGACACGGCAGAAGCTATTAAATCTGAGACAATGGCAGTTTTCAAGTGTTATTCAGATCGGAATGAAAGCTTTTGTAATTTAAATGAAAACGTTTATAATTTGTTTTCTTACGTTAAATATTGGCCCTGACCACGATAGCCAAGTGGTTGGGTGATCGGAATTCGAATCAGGCGATCCAAGTTCGATCCTCAAGAAGGAGGCGCATACTATTACGTTATCACTAGTACTCAAGCGTCGTGAGTATTTTCGAATCTAATGATTTTTTTATAGAAAAGGGAGACAAACGAGCAGGTGGCTCACGTGATGTTAAGTGATTACCGCCGCTCATTAATGCCCGCAATACAAACGAAACGCAGAAGTTTGTTAGACTTCTACTTCACGCCGGTATTCTGTGAGGTCGTGGTACTTCACCATTCGAGCCGGCCCATTCATGCAACAACAAAAGCTGATGCGTGGCTCCACCACTGTGAGAAACGACGCGAACGATTTGTAACATTAATTATTTAGATAAAGAGACGGCGACATGCTTACCACCTGTCACGATGTCCTAATTAAACTCCGTTGAGATTTAAATGACGGATGTCAAGTCCTTTCAGACTTAACATCCGTCAACTCTTAGAATTTAGAAATAAAAACATCTTCACATCATTCTCAAATCAGGGGCAGATAGAGGTGTCTAGACCTCGTTAAGACGACTTACGGGTCTCGGGTCGAAACGATTCGACCAACCTTCCACAAAAATATTTTTGGGACAACGTGACAGGTGGTGACCCCGTTGCCGTCTCAATGTCTAAGCCTACGCTATAATTCGTGCATTAGTTTTTGAAAAACCCGTTGGTACGAGCCTGCCACCTAGGGACCAAACTCGAGTCTCTTGACTCGAAATTCTGACCACCTAACTACTCCACTATTGTGACTTGTTGATGATATTTTGATCATAAATTCTACATAATACTCTGATGTCTAAGCCATATTACTGCAAAGTTTAATTTTTGCGTGAAAGAGTAACGAGCATCCATCCATCCTCACAAGCATTTATAATATGAGTGGGATATTAAGTTAGCGTAGTTTAAAGGGAACATTTTTGTGCTAAAATTTACTAAGCAATTCTTTGAGATTTTATCGCGCTCTCTGCTGAGAACCCTTAAGATATTCAAGGTCCTTATCACCTCTTACGATACACGCAAAATACTGTATGACACGTAATACATACATACATGGCGACACTATGACATACATTGCTCTGATCCCAAAGTAAGTAACTAAGCACTTGTGTTATTGAATCGGAAACATCGAAACAAACAGATCCGAGACAATGAAAAAGAAGTCACGATAGCCGAGTTGTTGGGTGGTCGGAATTTCGAGTCGAGAGACACGAGTTCGATCCCCAGGTGGCAGTACCAATGAGTTTTTCAAAAAAAACTTATGTACGAATTTCATCGTTGGCTTGGACATAAAGGCGGCGACGGGCTCACCACCTGTCACGTTGTCCCGAAAAATATCTTCGGTGGAAGGTGGGTCAAAGGGACTTAATTGTCTGGACTTGACCTCTGTCTACCCCTGTATTGGGAATTGCGTGAAGATTGCGAGACAATGTAGAAAAAGTGTTTTTCTACATTAACCCGTCCGGGAATCGAAACCGGAACCTCAGAACTGGCGACACTGTAAAAACTGGTGTACGCCACTCGTTCACAGAGATCTGTATCACACAGCAAACCATTATTTTAATGTTAAACACAATAAAGGCGTTTTTAAAATACGCTGCAACTATCACGTTATCACACGCTATGCAAATTTAGTTGCACGAGAGAGCTATTTAACTGTTTTACTGCAGTTAAAAGGTCTGAAATGAGCGGTTCTGTGACCACCGGTTAGCACGCAAACTGACGCCTAGATTCCAATACTATATGTTATGGTACGATATGTAAGAAAGAAGTTTGCTGTTCAAGTTTACGACCTCAAATGTTCGGGAGACATCGGTTTTAATTTTGTCGCCAGTTCTGTGGACCCGGATATAATTCCTCCCTTCACTGTCTCTGATCAGATTGGATCAGAGCAATGTACGTGATGTTATGT
Source organism: Sericinus montela (assembly GCA_029286605.1). Classification (NCBI taxonomy): domain Eukaryota; kingdom Metazoa; phylum Arthropoda; class Insecta; order Lepidoptera; family Papilionidae; genus Sericinus; species Sericinus montela. The sequence continues at coordinate 1,692,061 of JAGSMR010000075.1, read as the reverse complement.
GTGTATTAAATATAATTATTTGAGTTTAGGTACATATTTATTTTATTTATACCTAACCATTTTTATTCACCTCCGAGTCATAAATTGAATCGTGCATATAGGTTACAATGTATCCTATGTATTGTTATCTCGCCATCTGCCTGAATCCACTTGTATTTTTAAGATGTCTTAGTCACCTCTTACGACACGTAAAGAAAGGTTATGATTTATTCTTACGCCTTAACCACACGACAATTATGTCAATACTTCCTAATGAAATAATTAAAAACGGCTCACTAACGTCTAAACAATCGGTGTATTTTTTTTTTAAAGAAAAGGCCGGCAAACCAGAAATAGGCGGCTCAGGTGATGGTAAGTGGTTACCACTGCCCATGAACACCCGCAATACCAGAGGCATAGCAGATGCGTTGCCGGCCTTAGAGTGCCCCCCCCCCCCCAAATTGGGGCAGGGGGATGCGTGGGCCTCCGGTTACCTACACTCACCAGACGAAACGCAGAAGTTTGTTAGACTTCTACTTCACGCCGGTATTCTGTGAGGTCGTGGTACTTCCCCGGTCGAGCCGGCCCATTCATGCAACAACAAAAGCTGATGCGTAGCTCTACTACTGTTAAATGTATTTAATTCAACTGAAAGCAGTCTTCAATTATTTAATTAATAATGTGAATTTCGGCGACGGGGTTATCACTTGTCACGTTAAGCCAATAAATGTCTTCGGTAGAAGGTGGGTCGAAAAGACCTAATTGTCTAGACATTTGTCTACCTCTGTATTGGGAATAGCGTGAAGATATTTTCAAGTCGATACTAGTTAAGATCTAGAACAGTAATTTAGCAATGGTCGAACAATTTGTTAAATTTGGAGTAAACTTGCATCTCGAGCTCGAACAGCTTATGAACTATTCGAGCGAAAAGTTTCGCTTGAAATTGCTTTCGCTGGATTCATTTAAAATTTTCCAACCAATTTCGAAGTGTCTGCGGTCAGCCAGTCAATCAGTCTAGTGGGTTTTGTATTTAGAATACATTTCCTATTGCGTTGTGCGGAATCTGTCACATACTGACAGTAATCCTGTAATGGCACAACATCACACTTAGACAACAGCAACAACACAACTCAGTCGCCTCTTAGGACACGCCGCAATTATCTAATTTAATACGTCGATGCCATATACAGCACAATTACTATTAATTTATAATAAATTTGTTTCAAATCTATAATCTATACATAAATATGAAATATCATAGTCGAATTAAAATCACATAATGCTAGGAAAAAGAAACATTAAAATAAAATTACTATAAAGGAATGTCACGATAGCCGAGTGGTTGGGTGGTCGGAATTTCGAATCAAGAGACCCGAGTTGGATCCACAGGTGGCCGGCCCGTACCAATGGGGTTTTCAAATACTTATGTACGAATCATATCGTTGGCTTGGACATAAAGACGGCGACGTGCTCACCACCTATCACGTTGTCTCAAAAAATGTCTTCGGTAGAAGATAGGTCGAAAGGACTTATTTGTCTAGACCTCTGACTAGCCCTATATTGGGTATGGTGTGAAGATATTTTTATTGTTACTGTGGTTAAAAATGACAATGTTAACGCTAAAACGCGGGCCAATTTTTATGCAATTACAAGTCTAAGGGCTACAAGTTGTCTAGTCAGAGGGACTACCAGGCATATCAGCAGAGATATCATTGGCGGATAGTCGAAAGCAGTACCAGACACACGCATCTGAGACGCTGCTGCCTACCACCAGCCTGCTAAATTTTCGAGATAGACATCCCGCGATCTAATTAATCGGTAGCCAATTGTACTTTTAATTTCCCTTAGTCGTGTTTTATATATCTCTCTTATAAAAATAAACTAGTTGGCCACCTCTTCAATTTTCTGAAATCATATTGATCCTCGCAGAAATTTTGAAATATTATTTTCACAAATAAATATAAGGGTCACCTTCTGTCACATTGTCATCAAAAAGATCCGGTGAAATATGGGACAGAACTAAATATTGCCTAAATCTCTGGCTACCCACTTTTCTGACTAGTAACTAGGTTACTAAACAAATGGTATATACAAAATGGTATATATAAATACAAACCTATGAGCTATATACCTGATACCTTTCCTTTTTACCTCTACAATTTCATCCTTGAAAGCTTCCTTTTTTTAAAGAATACTTAAAAAATTTCTTCACGCCATTCCCAATACAGGGGTAGAAGTCTAGACAAGTGCCTAGACTTCAAGAGTCCTTTCAACCCACCTTCTACCGAAGACATTGTTTGGGAAAACGTGCCTGGTGTTGAGCCTGTCGTCGTAGAGAATATCAACTAGGAATAATAAAACTATTGGTATTTCTATTAACCACTCCGAATAAGCTGCAATGTATCTGAAGTGGTTTTCGACAATCGGGGAATGGCGGGCCCTAACCTGCGATGGTATCTATCGCGACCCAAAGTCTACTAGTTTAGACTGATAAATCGGATAGACCTCATATGATACGATGATAGAATTATATGTTTTTGGTACTCTCCACTCTACTTTTATTTAAAAAAATTTACAGACCCGTATATACCATCATATTCTTCCTATTGCTACCTATTTTTACGATTTATCTTAGCAATTTTCAACCTCAACGTAAGTAACATACGTTAAGAAAATCGTGCATTTTAAGTGTGCGGGAAGGGTTTTCCAGAGGGAGCGATTACGTATCACTCACGTCACGTATTTGAGAAAAGGGTCTCTCTATACAGACATGAGAGGTATTTCCTACTTAAATACGAACGAACGGAATTAGAAACGAACAGAGTTAAAAATAGAGGAGCTTCTCAATTCGGTTGTTTTTTTTAACACATAATTTTTAAATAATATATTCTTAAAAAGTCACAATAGTGTAATAATGGTTGGGTGATCGGAATGCGAGCCAAGAGACGCGACTTCGCTTCGACATTGACTCGTAACAATTGGTTTTTTCAAAACTTGTGCACGATTTATATCGTTGGCTTGGATATAAAGACGGTGACGTGCTCACCACCTGTTACGTTCTAAAAATATTTTCGATGAACTGTGAGTCCGAACTTAATTGTCTAGACCTCCGTCTAAGTCTCGGTCTAAATTAAAAAAAAAACTTCATACTTTTTCCAGCGCTGGTGTAGATATAGGTCTAGAACACAATAAACTATATAGTAGACAATAAACTTCTTCCCATCTTTAACCTAAGACGGTTAAAGATGGGTCGGCAGAAGTGGTTTTTTGGACAACATGACAGGCAACCAGCCAACGATATATATCGGACACAAATATTGGAGATTACTAAAAAAAATTTTTTTTAATTTAAATACGTGAATTAATAACAGTTCAGTTTTTTTTCGATACTTATTCCAAACATATGCCCGGTTACATACTTAACGCTTTATAATATTATAGGAAATGATGATGAAGTAGATGTAGACACTGATTATGATAAAAATAGAGTCCGTACATTGTACAATCTTTGCATGTTGTTTGTACATCCGTACTAATAAGAAATTAAGAAATAATATCAAATAGACGATATATTTACCAAACATCAATATGAAATCTGATAAAATCACTCCTATTATTATATTTAATTTGCTCAGCCTTGGTAATGTAAATTGTCTCGCTGACGGTTCTTTGTAGAATGTTCTCTTTATAAATTCTTTTGTTGTTTGCGAAGGATCAAAATTAATACAGATAATATATAAATTGCCGAGCACGTTTTTCTGCTATCCCGATATCTTGCTTTATTCAGTAAAATATTACATAATATTTATTACATAATAATTGAAACGATAGCCGAGTGATTGGGTAATCGGAATTCGTGTCAAGAAACCCAAGTTCGAACCTCAGGTAAAAGGCTCGTACTAATGAGTTTTTTTTACTTATGTAAGATTTATATAGTTGGCTTGGACATAAAGACGACGACAAGATTACCTCTCACGTTGTTCCAAAAGAGGTTCCAGTAAAATGTAAATTGAAAGGAATGAATTGAAACCTCTGATAATGAAAGTATTAGACAAGACATGAATATATTAAAAATGAGGTACTATTCTACTCCACTTGATCAACACACCATATAATAAAACAAAAGCTTATTAGGTAACAGTTCGACGAGGCTTCTGACGTACGCACAGGCACATACTTTTAATTAATTTTCTTCGAAAATAAATATCTTCACGCAATTCCCTATACAGGGGTAGACAGAGGTCTAGTCTAAACAATTAAATTCTTCGACCCACCTTCCACCGAAGATATTTTCGGAACAACGTGACAGGTGGAAAGGCTGTCACCGTCATTATGTCCAAGCCAACGATATAGTTCGTACTCAAGTCTTCGAAAAACCCATTGATACGAGCCTGCCTCCTGGGGATCGAACTCGGGTCTTTTGACTCGAAATCCCGACCTGGGTGGTCGGCTATCGTGAATCAAAGTTGAACTAAAATATATAAAAGTGAACACAAACGTAATTTATGATATGAGTACATAAAGAAAATTTGTGTGGGAGTAATGTAATATTTCGGACTCGAGCTAATATCGATATCGCTTCATAACTCGATTTCAGATATTCTCTCTCGTACATATTGATTGAATCGACAAGCGTATCTAAATATATTTTTGTTACGTACACAGCTTTCGTAGATATTAACTCATACATGTTTACATGCTTTTATAAATATTTTATATAAATATAGAATCATTATTTGTTTTTATTTTTCTGTAATTTAGCTAAAAAATTTTTTTAGCATAACTTATATGTTTATGTGGTAACGTGGTAACCATGTGGTACGTATGAATGTAAACAGGCCGTTATGTATTAATGTATGTATGTATGTACATATATGTCTTTAAAAAAATTAAAATATCACAATAAAGGATGACTTTGTCGTATTAATGTTTCGTATCTGTAAAGTTACGGACATAGAGATGGAATTTGTAATATCTTCCGGTAGACGTTGCAAACGCTATCACAGACATAAATAAAGAAAGAGATATAAAATTTCTACTGCGTGTAGGAGACGGTGGCTCGAAGGAAAGAGCGTTGTCACGGTATGACAGAGGTCACGGTATCGAATCACGCCCGTGTCAGTAATTTTTTTTAATTAGATGTAAGATGTAAAATTCTTGTTCATGAATGTGGAAAAATGATGTTCTTCAGATGTAAAATCTCACTGGCTCCCAAAAATGTCTTCGGTGAAATGTTGTCTAAATGTCTTAGTGTTCAGGACCTCTGTCTACTCCAGTATTAGGAATAGCTTAAAAATATTATTTGTCTCGGGTCTGGAAATTTATGGTACCTTCCATGTTTGTAATTCCGTAACATAAATGCATAATCTTACTTTGAGATCCGAGTAATGTAAATGGTGTTGTCCCTATGTAAAAATCTAATATTTGCTATTTTAATATTCATCTATTAAAATAGCAAAAATAACTAAATAAATAGTTTCAAGAGTTTTTTCTATTAGTTATAATGATTCTCTCTCGCATACTTCTGGTGTCGTAAATCCACAAAGCTTTTAAGACGTTGCCAATTCAGCGTTCATTCCACACTCGTGTTAGGAACTAAGTATTCTTCTTCTTTTCTTCTTTTTAAATGTCATTAGTCATACTCTCTAAATTGTAAAACTCTATTTTTACAAGAACACACAAACTACATATACATACACAAACAAAATTAATCTTTTAGTTTCTACAACGCATAAAGTTATACTAAATATCATAAAATTGAAAATTATTATTTATACTCACTTATCAATATTCAACGACACATTACTTCTAGTTTTCAGTTTTTCTAACAGTTGCTATTCATATTTTCCAAATAACATGTATTATCACTTAACATTAAATTTTTATTTTATTTTGTTGAATGGGTGATTTTTTACAAACGCTACAAGATATAGATAATATAAATGTGGTTACTTCTATTCAGTGTGAAATCTCGGATTTAAAAACAATTGCACTATAAATAAATCCGATTTAACAGTTGTTTCACAAAATATTAGAAGTATTTACAGCAATTTTGACGATTTAATGATAAACTTGGCTAGTCTCACATTTACTACGGATATCATCATATTAACAGAATGCAGACTGAATCCTCATAAACCAATACCTATATTAAAAACTATACTTCTTATAAAACTATCTATCATCAAAACCAAAATGACGGCGTTGCTGTGTATATTAGGGATACACTAAAACCAAATGTTATAGAGATAAAATTAGTTGAAGCTACTTGCTTACAAATAGATGTGTTAAATAATATTTTTCTGTGCATATACCGCTCTCCATCGAATATTAATATAGAAAACTTTATGAATTCATTGGGTAACCATTTGAATTCTATAACCTCTCAAAAAAATATTATTATTGCTGGAGACATTAATGTTAATATTATTTCTAAACAAACAGAATCAGCACATGAGTATAAAATAGAACATATTATCTAGATAGTCTCTCCGCTTACGGTATTCTTCCCGGGCATACTCTACCCACAAGAAAAAAATTGTCTCGATCATTTTATGATCAGAATAAATAAAAAAAACACTCCGCGTTAATTGCTGTTTTACATACAAGTGTAACTGATCACTTTACCACATTTTTATCTTTGTCTAAAGCAAAAAAATATGCATTCCATATCTAAAACCACAACTACTATTAATTTTGAAAACGCTCTAAAGAAATTGCAGGAAAATAATTTAGCTTCTTTACTCTTTTGTAATGACGCCAATATAGTCACAGACATTCTCATTAAACGACTCATTCAATCAATCCAAGAAAATACAATTACCATAAATATACCTAAAAGTAAAAGAATAATAAAACCCTGGATTACAGTCGGTATCTTGAGATGTATTAAAATCGTAACAGGCTACAAAAACAGGTTCATAACGACCCTATAATGACGTAAAAAGTTACATACTATAGATATAGAAACTATTGCAATAATGTCATAAAAAACTTAAACGTAATTATCATAAGAATTTGCTTAGTCATTCTACAAAAATAATAAACTACTTTGGAAACACATTAAAACATCACTTATACAAATAAAACAAATAATATTAACACAGAACTTAAAACTATAAAATCATCTACAGTAGAATCTGCAAATTACATTAATACCTACTTTTCTGAAGTTGGCAAGGTGCTCGCAGAAAATATCCAAAATAATATTTTGCCTGATGATCAAAACCATTACATTAAAACCTTCCAACAGTCTCACAATCTTTCGTTCTATTAGATACAGATAATGACGAGGTCTAGTCTAAACAATTAAATTCTTCGACCCACCTTCCACCGAAGATATTTTCGAACAACGTGACAGGTGGAAAGGCTGTCACCGTCATTATGTCCAAGCCAACGATATAGTTCGTACCAAGTCTTCTTCGAAAACCCATTGATACGAGCCTGCCTCCTGGGGATCGAACTCGGGTCTTTTGACTCGAAATCCCGACCTGGGTGGTCGGCTATCGTGAATCAAAGTTGAACTAAAATATATAAAAGTGAACACAAACGTAATTTATGATATGAGTACATAAAGAAAATTTGTGTGGGAGTAATGTAATATTTCGGACTCGAGCTAATATCGATATCGCTTCATAACTCGATTTCAGATATTCTCTCTCGTACATATTGATTGAATCGACAAGCGTATCTAAATATATTTTTGTTACGTACACAGCTTTCGTAGATATTAACTCATACATGTTTACATGCTTTTATAAATATTTTATATAAATATAGAATCATTATTTGTTTTTATTTTTCTGTAATTTAGCTAAAAAATTTTTTTAGCATAACTTATATGTTTATGTGGTAACGTGGTAACCATGTGGTACGTATGAATGTAAACAGGCCGTTATGTATTAATGTATGTATGTATGTACATATATGTCTTTAAAAAAATTAAAATATCACAATAAAGGATGACTTTGTCGTATTAATGTTTCGTATCTGTAAAGTTACGGACATAGAGATGGAATTTGTAATATCTTTCGGTAGACGTTGCCAACGCTATCACAGACATAAATAAAGAAAGAGATATAAAATTTCTACTGCGTGTAGGAGACGGTGGCTCGAAGGAAAGAGCGTTGTCACGGTATGGCAGAGGTCACGGTATCGAATCACGCCCGTGTCAGTAATTTTTTTTAATTAGATGTAAGATGTAAAATTCTTGTTCATGAATGTGGAAAAATGATGTTCTTCAGATGTAAAATCTCACTGGCTCCCAAAAATGTCTTCGGTGAAATGTTGTCTAAATGTCTTAGTGTTCAGGACCTCTGTCTACTCCAGTATTAGGAATAGCTTAAAAATATTATTTGTCTCGGGTCTGGAAATTTATGGTACCTTCCATGTTTGTAATTCCGTAACATAAATGCATAATCTTACTTTGAGATCCGAGTAATGTAAATGGTGTTGTCCCTATGTAAAAATCTAATATTTGCTATTTTAATATTCATCTATTAAAATAGCAAAAATAACTAAATAAATAGTTTCAAGAGTTTTTTCTATTAGTTATAATGATTCTCTCTCGCATACTTCTGGTGTCGTAAATCCACAAAGCTTTTAAGACGTTGCCAATTCAGCGTTCATTCCACACTCGTGTTAGGAACTAAGTATTCTTGCTTGACCTACTTGTCACTCATGCACTTTGTCATTTCTTTTTTGAAAAAAAAAAACAAAGCCTACAATTGATGTCTAATAGACTATAGAAAGCTTAAAGTGATTCTTCAGTTAATGCTGGCCGTTTTTAAAATGGTTACCTGAAAGACTTTAAGCTAGACTGAATTCTACATTTAAACAAAAAAATCTCCACACCATTCCCAATGCAGGGGTAGACAGAGATTTTAAGACTTTTCTTCTAAGACCTTTCGACTCAACTTCCACCGAAGACATGTTTTGGGATAACGTGACAGGTGGTGAGCCCATCGCCGTAATTATGTCCAATCCAACAATATAATTCGTACTTAAGTATTTGAAAACCCATTGGCACAAGCCACCTGGGTATCGAATTCGGGTTTCTTGACTCACTAACATTTCGATCACCCAACCAGTCGGTTGTGACTTTTAAATTCTTCATTTCTGTTCGATAAAACATTGAAATGGACAGACGGATTATCGTCTCCACCTACGTAAACGAGTGGCATACTCACTGGTTTTCATTGTGTGGGCAGCCAGAAGATCCCCGGTTCGATTTCCGGCCGGGACAATGTACAAAACCACTTATACTACATTATCTTGGATTTGGATGTCTGTGGTGGATTCCTTGTTTCTGATTTCATAAAGTGCTTTTGCTACTTACATTGCGATCAGAGTAATATATGTGATGTTGTCCCTATTTACGTATGTGTATCTATATATGTATGTATAACGTACATATTCAGTAGAAACCAGCACAAAATTGGATTACCTAATCGTCTTGCGAGCTCGAGCCCAATGGACTACCCTTCAATAAATTTTCGATGAAATCATACACTGTGATCTCTCCAATTCCCTGAGTGCTTGCGGAGTAATATTTATTGTGATATCTATTTATATAAAGCTCAATATTCATAAGTTTAACTGCAAAACTAGAAATGTTGTTGATTTATTTACTTAAAATTGTATTGTTGCATTTTTATCCAAGAGAGAATACTTTGTAACCTTAGTTGCAAGTACAGCATTATAGGTTAATAAATTGTTTTATACATTGCCTTAGTAACCGTTGTAGTTTGTTTAAAAAAAATATTTTCAAGCCATTTCTAATACTGAGATAGACAGAGGTCTAGACAACTAGATCTTTTCGATACAAATCTCACCGAAAGCTTTTTTTTGGGGGGACTTGAATGGTGAGTCTTCTGCCGTGTTTATATCCAATCTATCGATATAAATGGTAATTAGGTTTTGTCATAACTCATAGGTTAGAGTCCAACACCTGGGGAAAGAACTCGGGTCCCTAGAATTTTATTCCGATCAACCGACCACTCTGCTATCTTAATTTCTATATCAGGAATTTTAATAATACCAGACAGCACCGTCAAGGTGCAATGTGCCTGGTACTGCGATCGCCAATACATTTGTAAAGCGTGGCGATTATTGCATATCCTCCTTTAGCGAAAGGACTATGTCCTGCAGTGAACTTATACAAAGTTAAGTAAGGTGATGACGTACTTTAAATGTATGTTTACTGCGCAGTTTAGGACGAGTCCTCACAAGATGAAGTGAAGACCTGTGCAATATTGCAGGCAGTCGATAGATGGAGACGGCACAGGACCGTTCTTTGCAATGTTTGGGTGGAGCTATTTTCTGCCGATTTTTGACTGTTATGATTTAAAATAAAACGATTATTTACGGATTCTATCGCTTATTTCATTTGGTTGTTAAAACTTTTTTAACTTACCGACTCTTCGGATGCTTTATAGCATACAATATACAAATATAAAAAAAAACTATGTGTATGCAATTCACACAGAAAATATGTGTATGCTATTAAAACTTGTGATAGTAGCCTACGAGAAATGGAGAAGGATATTGACTACCATGAGTATTAGTTTAAATATAAGGTGTATTATTTTCTACCAAGCGAAAAATTATTTAATATTTTAATGTAAAATATTATATTACGTACTAGCTGACCCCGCAAACGTTGCAAAAACCATATAAAAAATAGGTGTTGACCTTAGAGGGGTGAAAATTTAGGGTTGTATGTATTTTTGTATGCTGTAGCATAAAAAACTAAAAACAATACATTTTGTCTAAAAATAAACTTTTAACATTTAGGGGGATGTAAAATAGATGTTGCGAGATTCGCAGATCTAATCGATATGCACATAAAATTTCACGAAAATCGGACGAGCCATTTTGAAGGAGTTTAATTAGAAGCACCTAGACACAAGAATTTTGTTAATTAGATTATTTCCAAAATTATAAATTCATAATAAATTAGATAATTTCCATTTTTTCACATTCAACAAATGACACGAGGGACTTAATACTCTTACTTTTATGTGTTTGTTATCCGTTACGTATTTTCGTTTCGTTGACTTTTAAATCGCAATAATTCTAAGGAAGTTTCACTTCAAAAGTAGAATGAATAAATGTATACATATACATATAAATAAAATTAGATTGTCTATTTGTAATATTAAAATAACCGATTTTTACTACATGTATATGAATATATACGGTACATACATCAAAATATTTTTTTTACAATTTTCGTCTGCCTGTCTGTTTGTTCCACCTAATATCTGAAACGGCTGGATCGATTTTAACAAGACTTTCACTGACAGATAGCTGATGCTATATGAATTGCCATAGGCTACTTTTATTTTAGAAACATAATAAGGGTTTTTCGTTAAGTGTTAAACTGCGGGCAAAGCCACGGGAGGAAGATAGTTTATACATATAAATAAAATTGGGGTGTGTGTTTGTAAAATTGAAATACCCTTCTTTACCTTTTACTACATGTATATGAATATAAATGCGGTTCATACAGCAAAATAACATTTTATAAAATTATTGTCTGTCTGTCTGTTGTACGTATATATAATATACATACTTTTATATTTATACAGTTTAAAAATGTGTGCGATAAAAAATATATAGTACTGAATCACAGACATTCTAATTTAAAATTTTTCGTTTCATTCGTGAACCATGCAATGTCTTCATACGCTGGCTTGTATGAAAATACTGAAACGCCTTAAAAAAAGTGGTAAAAACCTTATAACCAACAACAACTTCACATTTTCAGCTGCGTTTTTCTGCTAGGATGTTGGTAGTATATATGTATTCCATAGTCATATGTATATACTCAATAGCCAAGTGGTTGGGTGATTGGAATTCGAGTCAAAGAGACTCGAGTACCAGTGGGTTTTTTTAAACTTATTTACTATTTATTTCGTGGGTCTAGACACGAAGACGCCCATAGGCCACCATCAGACACGTTGTCCCAAACCGTCTTCGCTGAAAGTGGGTCGAAAGGACTTAATTGTCTAGACCTCTGTGTACCCAAATATTGGGTGTGAACATATTTTTATATGTATGTATCCTGCCAATATCATTTGATTCGCACATTTAGAATCGTTTAAAAATCAGATTTATACGTATATCATTTAGGATTTGGTTTTTAAGTATTTATACGTTTTTCTTTAAAGGACTGCTCGACGAAGTTCAAGTGGCTTTCCTCGGTTCCTTTGTGAAAAGTTTCTTAAGTACATCTGAAACTGGTGACGTTGTTTAAGTACGTCGCTTGGGAGAGCTTTCTTTTTTCACGTTTCAATTTCGTTTTCAGAGCTTTTTCTTACAGTTTAAGAAATACGTTTCGATCTTATGCCACGGTAGCAGAGTTGAAGATTGGGATTCGAATCATGTCACCCGATTTGTCTACCCAGGACGAAGATTATGCCAATGTGTTTTAACCTCAGCTTATACACTGAGATGACGACAGCCTCACCACCTGTCACGTTTTGTGCCAAAAAAAACATCATCTTGACGACCCGATAGCCTAGTTTGTTTGTGACCCTATCTTTGAAACTAAGGGGGTAAACATTTGTGTGATAAATATAAATCTTTGTTCTAGATTCATGGATGTTTATAAGTATGCATAAACATTTATCTATATAGACACGAGTTATGTGACAGGCTCACCACTTGTCACGTAGTCCCAAACAGCCTTCCGTGAAACATGAGTCGAAATAACTTTACTATATATATATATATATATATATATATATATTTATATATATATATATATATATATATATATATATATATATATATATATATATATATATATATATATATATATATATATATATATATATATATATATATATATATATATATATATATATATATATATATATATATATATATATATATATATATATATATATATATATATATATATATATATATATATATATATATATATATATATATATATATATATATATATATATATATATATATATATATATATATATATATATATATATATATATATATATATATATATATATATATATATATATATATATATATATATATATATATATATATATATATATATATATATATATATATATATAATTATATATACTCGAAAACTCACCAGCCGCTCCGCTCCCGCCTCGCCATCCGCTGACGTCATGAGTCTTTAAGGCCATTAAGTAAGCCATCACATCATCAGGTCTTTAAGGCCATTAAGTAAGCCATCACTTACTTAATGGCTTCCCCCTCCGCTCTCGCTCTCGCTGCCTTCGTATTGCGACCTTATTGGTCGATTTGGACTTTAACACGCATTGTACATAACAAGAGCACACGTGTCCGTGAATTATTTATCATCCCTTAACCGGCGGATCGATACAATTCTATAAAGTATTCATAGTAACTCATCCAAACGATTTTTCTATAAATACACGGACAAAGTGAACTCATGCTATTATTATCAGATATACAGACGTCATTACAGTTCCACTCGTTACATGGAAGCTCGTTCTATTGACATTTTCTAATTTTAAATATAATACTACTATTGAAAGAGGAATGATCGTAACAGCTTTGTTTATCGACTTCTCAAATGTAATGTATGTAACATTTTTCTTACAAAGTTAATTCAAAGGGTCGAGGTAAACTGAAAGTAATTTTGCTCATATGGGCAAATTGCTCGAAGAATAAAGGGTCAAGAGTACTCGGATATCTACACGTGTTTGTAAAGAAAATTAAGAATTTTAAAGAAGCGAAAGAAGTATGTAAATAGTATGACATTTGGCGAACTGTGGCAACCCCGGCAACCCCGACAGGGACCTTGCGTGAAGATGTTTATATTATTTTTATATTATTATTTCAAAATACACGATAGCTAAGTGGTTGGGTGATGGGACTTCAAGTCGAGAGACCTTTGTTCGATCTCCAGTTAGGCTTATCAATAAGTGTTTTCAATCACGCTGTTCCAAAAAATGTTTTCGGTGAATGTTAGTTCGGCCTCTCTTGTTTTCGTGTCTAGACCTCTGTCTACCCTAGTGTTGGAAAAAGCGCGAAGATATTCTTTTGTATACTGGTGTGAATTTATTGCTATTACTCTTGTATACAGCGGGAGCCCACCGACCTACCACATTTCGTAGTACATAACAGAGCTACAAATTGAACGAGGTCGGCAATTTGTGGTTTCAATAATTTAAAATTGCTACAAACAACCGCTCTCATCAATCCTCTGCAGCTTTTGCTATGTTGTTTAACGAATTAAGCATAAATAAGTGACATAATTGATGACCCTATAGCTTAGTTGATGGTGGCCCTGCTTTCGAAGCTCAGGGTGAAGGATTCGAGTCCTGCTAGGAGCGACTATTTGTGTATTACGTGAATGTTTTACCAAAGTTAAGTCAATATTTGTCTATGTAAAATATAGTGAAAATAATAATATTATCCATATCTGAGTCAGTCTCTCAGTCTGTCACGTTTTCTCAAATAAGGTTCGGTAAAAAGTGCGTCGAAAGAAGTTCATTGTCTAGACTTATGAAAATAAATTCCGTGTGAAGATGAAAATAAAATATTCTTTTATAGTTCTTCTTATAGTCGCGCTAACTGAGTGGTTGGGTGATCGGCATCAGAGTTAAGGGACCCTAGTTCGTTCACGAGGTGGTAGGTTAGGGTGTAACCAGTCGGTTTTTTTTAAAACTTATGTACGATTTGTATCCTTGGCTTGGGCTTCAAGACGGCGACAGGCTCACCGCTTGTCAGTTTTGTCCCAAAAATGTCGTCGATGGAAGGTGGGTTGGAAGGACTTTATTGTTTAGACCTCTGTTTTTTTAGGAACAATATTTTATTTATAGAAACAAAATTATGTTAATATTCTACCCAACTCGACCTATTAATATTCTATTTATCGACCTCTATCTACCCAAGTAATGGAAATGGCGTCAAGATTTAAACTATTCAAATCTACCGATGTATACGCGTCGAAACAAATTACTTTAAAACTATTTGCATAGGTTCACTGTCGAGATAGTCACCTTGAAGTAAACAATCTATTGTATTTTCACGCTACAGTATGTTATTTAATATTCAAAACTAACTTAACGAGTCGATTGATTTTACTGAGGTTTACTTAATAAATAAATAAAATAAAATAAAATAAAATAGCCTTTTATTTCATGCACTAAAATTACATAATACATTTAACCTAATGATTATTTTTTTTAATAATTACATAAATTTCTTTTTTACAATAT
This sequence comes from Sericinus montela, assembly GCA_029286605.1. Taxonomy (NCBI): domain Eukaryota; kingdom Metazoa; phylum Arthropoda; class Insecta; order Lepidoptera; family Papilionidae; genus Sericinus; species Sericinus montela. Next base: position 1,676,831 of record JAGSMR010000075.1, on the reverse strand, counting down.
ATTATCTTTTAATTTATTATTGTAGTATAAAATTGCAAATAAATGGTATATAATATTATAAATAAGACTATTCCTATTATTCATTAAATTATTTCCTTTTTATATTTAATTTTGATTAATTATTGATTGAATGATCTCATGCAAGAACCCCTCGTGTGAGGGTGAAGGCCTCCTCCAGATTTTTCCACCGGTCTCTATCTTTCGCTTTTACTATCCAATTCTTACCCGTTAGTTTCATAATATCATCTTCCCATCGAGTTATAGGTCTACCTCTCTTTCTGGTACCCATTGGTCCAGGCCATGATGTTATTCGTTTCGTCCATCGGTCATCACTCATTCTAGAAATGTGCCCTGCCCATCGCCACTTTAGCTTTAGAGAGTAGTTTATAGGGTCGGTTAGTTTTGTTTTTTTTCTTATACTGGCATGAGATATTTTTTGTACTTTACGGACTCCCATAATGCTTCTCTCCATACTTCGTTGGCAGGATTTTATCTTATTTATCACTATCTGATTAAATTTCCATGTCTGACAAACATAAGTAATAGATGGAAGCAAACATGCATCCATTACTTTTTTCTTTGTTTTCATTGGCATGGAGCTTTTTAATATCTCTTTTAAATTCCAGAACTTTTTCCATGCGCCACAAATTCTTTCTTCTACCTCTAGCTCGTTGCTTCGTTTAGCGAAAGAAATCTGCTTGCCAAGGTATATATATGTATCGACATATTCTAAAGGGTTTCCATCTATGCATATGGGGTAATGCGTGTGGTTTGTCATTATTTTAGTTTTACTTAGATTTATCTCGAGGCCTACTTTTTTACTTGCCATTTGTAAAGAGTTAATCATTGATTCCATTTCTTTTTCATTTTCTGACAATAGAACGATGTCATCCGCAAACCTTAAATGATTGATGTATTTGCCATTTATATTTAGTCCAACTTTTTCCCAGTTCAATTTATTCAAACTGACTGTAATACGGCTATAAAAATTTTTGGTGACATTGGATCGCCCTGTCTTACTCCTCTCTTTACGGTGCGGCGGACTTAACATTAAAATTTTTATGTAAAAATATAATTTCATAAAGTAATGTGATATTTTTTGTGTGCTTTAAATTTGTTTATTTTTTTATAGTTAGTATATTGTTAACAATGTGTTACTCTATGTGATGTGTGACTATGTATTCTTTGGTAAAAAAAACTTCTTACTTTTGACTCTTTCACCTTATGTGTAAGGTTGTTCAATGTAATTAATATATATAACTTTATATGCTTACACTTAGTTTTATTTTACGAAGACTCAAGACATATTACACATTGACTCCCACAACGGGTATCGGTGGTCCTGTTGTTTCAAGTTTCACCCTACTTTTACAGTGGCTATAAATGTACATTAAAACTTTTATGTACTTGCTCTCTACATTTTGACACCGTAAGGTTTCCCATATTGAAGAATGTAGGATGGTATCAAACGCTTTTTGGTAGTCGATAAAGACAATGTAAAGTTATCTCTGATATTCACGATAATTCTCGATGATTAGTTCTATATACTGGATGTGGTCCACCGTAGAGAATCCCCTTCTAAAGCCTGCTTGTTCGATGATTTGGTGCTTCTCTAGAGTTACACTGATTCTTTTCTCGATAATTGACGAGAATAACTTATAGAGAGACGAGAATAGACTTATTGGACGATAATTGTTTATGTTCTTTAGGTCACCTTTTTTGTAGAGCAGAATTATTTCTGATTCAGACCATTGTAGGGGCGTAATGCAGGCGTCAAGAATCATGGTAAATAGACGTGCTAAAGGACTTGCTAGAAGAGTTTTCCCAGTTTTTATTGCCTGGTTTGTAATTTTGTCTGATCCTGGGCACTTTTCTAATTTTAATTTATTTATTGCTGTGATAATTTCAGCCTCTTCGATTACACGTATCTCTCTATCGTTGCTTACTAGTTGCTCATCGATAAGGTTGTAGCTTTCCGGATCTTGCGTATTATATATATTTTGAAAGAAATTTGTTGCGATATTAATAATGTCTGTCCTACTGTGAAAATCTTTGCCCGATTGTTGTAGTCGTTCGATCCATGAACTGTGAGAAGTTAATGCTTTTTATGCTCTTTTAAGACTTCCCGTAGTATTAAGATGTTTTTCAATGATATGGGCTCGATGGTTCTTATAGTCCCTTTTTATGTATTTACTTATATTATATAGAGCTTTTAACTCATTTCTTATTATTGTCGTTTTAGGTTTCATTGTGTGTAGTTTTTGTCTTCGAAGCATTAATTTTCTAGTATGGTCTGAGATAGTAGAGCGTGTTAAATTGTTTGGTACATATACTTTAAAAGAGTTGACAATATTTTCGTAATACTCCTGAATGGTGTCATTGTCTTGCCAGTACATAAGGACTGGTTCGAATTTTTTTAGTGACTCTATATAACTAGCAATTTCATTTTCATTTCTCAGTGTGCTTTTTATATTTTTAGTGTAGTGTATTCGGCTTTTTTTCATAGCTTGAAGTTTTAATGATACTCTCAAAAATCTATGGTCTGAGGGAAATCTTATGTTTATTACGGGAAATTTTGAACTTTTATAAAGGTTGGTTAAAATATAATCTATTTCGTTTTTCGTTACACTATCTGGAGATCTCCAGGTCCACCTTTGATTTCTTGATTTTTTAAAGAATGTATTAATGATACTAAGTTTGTATTCATTTGCGAAAGTGATCAGTCGTTCGCCTCTGCTGTTTCTCGTACCATAACCATATTTTTTCATAATTAAATGTTCAACTGGTTTTGGCTTACCAATTTTTGCATTAAAATCTCCCATTACTATTATATTTTTTGAGAGTTTTGCAAAGCTTTGTTGAGAGTGCTGTAGAAGAACTCTATCTCGTTTTTATTTTTGGCCTCCGTGGGAGCATACACTTGTATTATATCGATTTTGAAGTCGTTTATGTTAAGCTTTAGTATAGCTACTCTTTCAGATAGGCCAGTAAAGCTTACGATGTTCTTTTTGAGGTATTTCTTAACGATGAAACCCACGTCATATAATCCTTCTGTTTCTCCTGTGTAGCAAAAGATGAAGTTGTCATATTCTTTAATTAAAGTACCATTGCGTCTTATTTCTGACATGCCGATTACATCGTATTTTATATTATTTAAAGAATCCATTAGCTCTACTAGGAGTTGATATGTTGACAAAGTTCTCACATTATAAGTTGCCACGTAAAATATATTATTTTCTGTGTATTTTTTAATTTTATTTTCTGGAGGGTTGTAGTCTACTACTCCCACGGTGACCGGCCACATTGGGAGAGCGGGAGGGGCTGAAGGTTGTTGCTATAATATTTCTGCGTCAACTTTCGATGCAAAAGAGTTTTTTTCTTTAAAGGATTTCTTGTTATTCGAACTGAGGATGTCCGTTATATTTGATTTAGTCTTCTTTTTTGGTTGATGGTCATCTTTTTGTATTTGTATGTGTGAAGAAGATGGCAAAGAAACTGGTGACGGTGAAAAGATTCTTTTGTTCGATTGGCGTTTAGAGTTGTGTATTTCTATGATTACTATCTTGTCATATTTAAGGATCGCTTTTGTACCATTTTTTCTGAGTTCTTGAATTTGAGGCTGCAGAGCTTTTTGTGCATTGCGTATTTTCCGTGGAAAATCTTCCTTGATATAGTATGGAGAGGTAACAACCTCCGTCCCACTGTGTCTTACACGCATCAGTTGAAATTTTAAATCTGTATTCTATGTTATTTACTTATGCCTTGTTTTGGCATCGGCGCTATCTATTATCCCTTTTTCTCTTTAATTTAATCATATAAAAGTTCAGCATATATATGCTTTAAAAATCAATAAAATTGCGTTATATTGTTTCTGTATTTAAATAAATATTTATCTGTATAACTGTATCTTTGTAGGGATAATGTAACATTAGCTGGAACACTAAGACGGCTATAGCCCGCACCCTCTCTCTTTGTCCCAAATATGCTCCGGTGAAAAGTGGGTCAAAAGGACTAAATTTTTTCGACCTCCGTCTTACTGTGTATTGGGAAATTTGTGAAGATAAAAGACAACACAAAGCATTAAGTTATGCGTAATTTTTAAAACGGTATTCTTCATTTTTAGTGCGATAAAAAAAATCCCTTGACTTTTTTTATTTGATTCGTCAATGTATTTCATCACAATAAAGCAAACTATAACTGGCCAGTTGTACGTTAGCAAAGTTCGGACTGGCCTCCCCGCATTGTGTTTTCCTTAGACGAAAAAGTTACGTTTTAATAAATGTACCAGGAGTATAAAACGAATGGAGGATAAAATATGAGAGAATACTAACCTGTACATATTTATAATGGTTGTGTACAAGTAACTTGATATCAACGTGTTATAGTCGATAAATTTTAATAATTTTTATGTAGAGATAACACCCATATAAAACCTGATGGTAATTGACGATAGCAATGTACATTCACAGCACACTGGGCTACAGATTTGTTGTTTGGCTCCAATAAAGAAATTGGGAGTAGTGCAAAAGACGGGGTAAGAGGTCCGGGCTAGTAGAAACTATTTTAAACTAAGTATGAAAATTTTCCACTTCGCCTTTAACATAGAAATAATTGCATGCAATGTTAGCACCAATATAAACTAGTCCGGCCCGGCACACACACATCTCTCTTGTCCATTTCACGGTCTTTTGCCTCTACACAGACTCAATTTATATGAATTTTTTTCACTTCTATTCACTTTTGGGCAAAGTTATTTTATATTCTGATTCATTCCATATTTTATTTGTCTTAATCCTCTTAGTTAATTGTTCGCTTCAGTTTACAAATTGGATTGCGGTGGGCCGAAGTATTCTATTTTAAAAAATATTCTTAAATAAATTATCCTTACGAAATACAAACCTATAGTTTCTTGGAACTCTTCAGAGACCTGTAAAATTTTACTACTTTTACGCCCGCATTTTTCTTTCATAATCCTTTTATAGTTCCATAAAATTTCATTTGCACTAAAATAAAAAATAAAAAATATCTTCACGCCATTCCCAATACAGGGGTAGACAGACAACTAGTCTAGACATTTAAGTCCCTTCGACCCACCTTCCACCGAAGATATTTTCGGGACAACGAGACAGGTGGTGAGCCCGTCGCCGTCTTTATGTCCAAGCCAGCGATATAATTTGTACATAGGTTTTTAGAAAAACCCATTGGTACGGCCACTTGAGGATCGAACTCGGGTCTCTTGACTTCGAAATTTCAACCTCCCAACCACTCGGCTATCGGGACTTCTACTAAAATAAATCTTTTCTAATATTACTTATACAAATAATTTAATTAGTACAACACCGGAATGGGACGGTTATTAGTTGAGTTGTCTATACTGCACGATTTAGATATAGGTACAACTATGCTGGGGTTCATCAAGTCGGGAAACCCACCAAGGTCAGAACAAAGATAGAAACTAATGTTGATATTGGAAGTATAACATGATTTAACCAACTCAATATGCTGAAGTCAACATAGTTGGGTTGGGTCATCGTATTCGAGTCAAAAGACCCCTATAGTTCGATCCCTAGGTGGTATGCTCTTAACAATGAGTTTTTAAAAGATGTTTTTAGTACGATTTATATCGTTGGCTTGAAGATAAAGACGGTGATAGCATCATTCTCCCAAAAAATGTCTTCGGTGAAAGGTGGGTAGAAAGCCCTTAAATGTCTGGACCCCTGTCTACCACAGTATTGGATATCACCACCTTCCTACCACCTTCCTCGTCACGTTGTCCGGAAATATCTTCGGTGGAAGGTGAGTGCACCACCAGCTACTTTTCATGCCGAAACCGCTAATAATAAATGCTGCAAATGTTCTATAAAAAAATTTATAATATTTCGATACCAATATTAATGTAAAAAATTTAAAGCAAGGTTATTTTATTTTATTAATTTAACTTCATATACATGAGTGAATATGAAGTTAAACTTATTTACTGATAGGTGCACTTAATGCCACAGGCATTCTCTACAGGTCAATTTTAGGTGGTACAGAGATGAAAAGATGCAAAAACTACGCGGATACATAATAAACATATACATACAAACATACACATACATATATTAGCTACTTATTTAATGCTTATATTTAATGTTAGATTAACTTTCAGCGTAGGAAAGTTTCTAAATAGTAATTACTTAAATGTTTACTCATCTCCAACTGAGATGTACTGGAGTGTTGATCTTGTAAAATATAATAAGGTTAGGGCATTGAGAATAATGTTATAATATTATGTAATTAAGAACAATATTTTGCTGTATTGTTGTAGTAAAAATTAAATAAGTGATCATTAAAATTAAAAAAATTAAATTAAATGAATATCTTCACGCAATTCCCAATACAGGGGTAGACAGAGGTCTAGACAGTCCCTTAGACCCACCTTGACAACACGTGACAGGTTGTGAGCCCGTCGCCGCCTTTAAGTCCAAGCCAACGATATAATTTTTTTTTTAAAGATTACTAGCAAATGCCAAATAACATTACTAGTATTCCTGTTAACCACTCCAATTAAGCTGCAATGCTTGTGTTTGGAGTTGGTTTAAGTCAATAGTCGAATGGATTGGTACATAAGTTTTGAAAAACTCATTGGTACGAGCCTGCCACTTGGGGATCGAACTCGGGTCTCACGACTCGAAATTCCGACCACCCAACCACTCGGCTATCGTGGCTATCGTGACTTCTATTATAAATAAGTGATCATGAGATTACGATATACGTTAATGCAAAAGAGATAAGAGAATTGAGGTGTGATTTGTGTGCAACTAAGTGACAAGGTGAGAAATGATTCTATTAGAGAAAGTAGTGACGTAAATATATACATAGAATAGGGTAGAAAACATTACATACATTGCTCTAAACTCAAAGTAAGTAGTTAAACCACTTGTATAATGGAATCGGAAACAACGAAGATACTACAAACACCCAGACTTGTACGTTCACCCGTTCGGGAATCGAATCGGGGTTCGAAATGAGTTAATTGTCTGGACCTCTGTCTACGCTTGTTTTGGAAATCGCATGAAGATATTTGAAGATGTTTAATGGTATTTAACGTGAAGTTATATTTTCTTTGTTATTTTTATTGTCTGCCATAGTGTCGTGTTGCTAACGACCAGTATATGAGTTAGATTAAAATATAACTACTGATTATTCTAAGACTATATTTTAATCAATTTACACAAAACCTTAATTAATTATACCCCTAAAAAGAAAGTCCATTAACTAACCTAAACTTCTCGCAATGAATCACTCTTCACATTAGTGAAAACGGTAAGAAAAGTCTTTCAGATGCTTTTGAGCTTATCAAGTTCGGACAAACAGACAAGACGGTTGGTATTTGATTTATTTTACTAAATAATAATAATAATAAATTATATTATCACACTAAAATTAATTATGTGTGCGACTCGTCCACTAAATTAGTCTAGGCTAGATTAGTGTTTTTTTTTCACATGGACCCGACTGAGAATCGAACCCGGGACCTCGGAGCTGTCGTCTCTTGAAAACCGATGTTAACCCACTCGTCCACGAAGGTCGTCTGAAAACTAATTGTGGTACATGATAATATGAAAGTCGTATGCTCTTTGTATCAGAACAATTTCCTGTCAAAGCTGTCATTATATATTAAAGCTCTCGAATAACACGGGTGTGAGAGAAATGTAGAGTGAGAATAAATACAAGGAGCTATTATTTAATCTCTGTATTTTTCAAATACCTTCACGCCGTTCCCAATGCGACGGTAGACAGAGGTCTAGGCAATTAAGTATTTTCGGCCCACTTTTCGACGAAGACATTTTTCAGGATAATGTGACAGGTGGAGAGCCTGTCATCGTCTTAAGTCCAAGCCAACTATACAAATCGTACATAAGTTTTGAAAAAAAAAGACACTTCGTTACGATCCTGTCATCTCGGGATCGAACTTGGTTCTATTAACTCGAATTCCGTGCACCCAATTACCCGGCAATCGTGTCTATTTGGTTTTCTATTGTGTTATTACCTAATCCAATCATTTCAACCTTTCAATTAGTATTTTTAAAGCGTTCGAAATTTATTAATACGCTTTCTTAGAATTAGTAGCGTTCAGTTTAACATAAAAGTACCATTATCTCTAGACAGTTAGATTTTGTTCAGTAATTAAAGGAAAAATTCCTTTAATTACTGAACAAAATCTAACTGTTTGTTGAACCTCAAGAGTGAACGTATATAAGGCTTTCAATAATAGAACAGCAGTATCAAGGCAGTGTTTTAATTAATTTTTAGAGATGTTTTGTGTGATGTGCCGGCTTTATAGCGGCTAACGGCTAACGACTAACTAAAAATGGCTATGGGCTTGCCATGTGTCACGTTATCCCAAATAGTCTTCGGTGAAATGTCTGAACTGTTTACTTCAGTATTGGGAATGGTACGAAGATATAAAAATTTATATTTAAAAACAAACAGTAAAGATAATTCAGAGTACAGGCGTCTGTTTATTTGTAAAACTGAAGTTTTACTTTTTAAATTATATCTTGCAGAGCACACAACGATATCGGATAAATAAAATCTCTGCCCTATCAGTAGTAAAACGCGTAAAAATATAAAAAAAAGTTTTACGCACTTTGATCTCTTTCTTAACCTATATCTATAAATATGTAAGTATACCAGTAAGTACTATTTAGCGTTCTCTGACCTCAATTTACTCTGTGAGTTCCTTTGAACCTTAATAAAAAAAAAGTACAATCGAACAGGCTCCCTCGTAACAATCTTCCCTCACGAGCCTTAATGTGTGTCGTCGTACTTTTTAAATTATAAGTTAAACAACTTTTTTTTATTCTTTCACGTAAAAAATATTCCGTTTTATCATATTCCACTTTTTAATAAATATTTTTCACGTTATTTCCAACAATGGGGTAGGCAGAAGTCTAAACAATTAAGTCCTTTCGACCCACCTTTCACCGAAACATTTTAGGGTTAGTTTAGATAGTTCGTGAGCCTGTCGCATTCTTTATGGCCAAGCCCACTATACAAATCATGCATAAGTTTTGAAAGAACTCATTAGTACGAGCTTACCGCCTAGAAATCGAAGTGGGGGAAATCGCTCGACTGGAATTCCGATCACTCAACTACTCGGCTATCGTGACTCACTTTGATGTACTTTTATATTTTTGTTGTTTTTATTAACTTGTTTGTTTTTGGGTAATTCATTTATTCATTCATTCAATATTACACATCAAACCAGAAACTTAATAATAGAAGATGACCTTTCTACTCAAAACAAAGGACGAAATATATTCTTCACTGAAACAGTTTTGACATTTTACTGTTGAATAAGTTATGGGTTACAGACTGGACACTAGGGAAAGAAATTATTTTACGATGCGACGTATGTTTTTATCATTGTTCTCGCTTATTTAATAATCAATAATTTTTGTTAAATCAGTCACGATAGCCAAGCGGTTGTGTGATTGAAATCGCTGACGCCTGAAGCTGACGATGACTGACTTAGTGACGTTCTTAAATTGATCGTGTTAAGATACAAAATACCATTCATAATTCGAGAACATTATAAATCTTACACTATTCGAGTAGAGAAGTGCAGTTTGGGTAAAATACTCTCCACTAAGGAGATTTATCCATTTATGATCTCCGGTGCAAAGGACGATTTCGATTTCAAATTGCGAAATTGAAATCGAAATCGATTAAAAATTTCGATTTCGAATTGCCATTTAATATTCCATCGCCTTTACCGCCACTTGCCGTCTGCACGGGCCCAAGGAAGCTATGAAAGCAAGGCAGTGGAGATATATGAAAATTGAATCTAAATGACAAAATTTGATTTAATGATAGCATATGAGATGATTTACAACAGCCAGGATAGCTGAGTGCTTGGTTTATCGGAATTCGAGTCAAAAGACCCGAGTTCGATCCCTCTTACGTGCGGTTACATTTCCCCAGGGCTCGAACCAATATGTTTTTTCAAAAACATGCGTACGATTAATACCGTTGGCTTGGACATAATGACGGCCACGCACTCACCACCTGTCACGTTGTCCAAAAAAATGTCTTCGGTGGTAGGTGGGTCGAAAGGATTTAATTGTATAGAACTCTGTCTGCCCCTGTATTGTGAATGGCTTGAAGAAATATTTTAAGACGTAGGTCGAATATCAAATGCTTATGCTGCTTACTGTGGGATCAGCGTAATGTATATGATTTTTCACCTTTCCTTCAGTTGATATCGATATAAATTTCAGTACTGAAAATTAAATGATATTATGAAATTTATGTCGATATAGACTGTACTGCACTATTTGGAATTTCATACAGAATTAATTAAGGAATTATTTTGCATAATGTCTCTTTATTTGCATTTTATGAAAATTGCATGAAAGATGAATCTTGTGAAATTAATTCACTGCAGAATTGGGTACCTAAAAGGAAGTCACTAATCCACAGCTCACCTGGTGAGTGGGAGCTGCTGCGTATGGACAAATAACTTTCAATTATCACACAATTAACTGCAAATAAGTTCGATCTCCACGTGGTAAGCTAGTACCAATGAGTTTTTTCTAATCTCACGTACGATTTATACCATTGACTTGGTCACGAATACGGCGACAGATTTACCACCTGCCACATTGTCCCAAAAAATATCTTCAGTGAAAGGTGAATTGACAGGACTTCATTTTTTTGAGCCTTGTATACCCCAGTATTGGGAATGGAGTAAAGATATTTTTTTTTGTATTTATTACTTTAATTTCATAAAATGTTTCAAGTTGGTTACGTAAATATTTTGAATCGCTTGTGTTTCACGTGGTTTATTGCTTGTTTCTAATATCAAATTATTAAAAAAGTTTTGTTCAGTGTTGTGAGAGATTCCTTCTTTTATAGATTTTCAATATTAATGGATCCTTTCAAGTGAAAGGGCCTCTACAATGTAAATTAAAAAAGTTCAATTTAAGCAAGGCTTATTACAGTCATATTCTTTAAAGAGCCACTCTAGCTGATTGGTTGGGTGGTCGGAATTCGAATCCAGAGATACAAATTCGATGCTCAGGAGGAAAGTGCCAATGAGTTTTTTATGTAAAATTGTAATTTTTTTCTTCAACTTTCTCTGAGTTTTACCCGCCCTCGCGTGACCCACAGACGTTGTCGGGCTCAGACCGACTTAAACCCCCACAGTGGTAAGGCCATGAAAAAGCTCACCCACTCATCCTTGAACCCACCCGAGCTAGCCGCCTTAAGCAACCTATATTCTCTCCCTCCCCCTTTATGCTATACGAATCATAGATGCGTCAACTTCCTTGACCTACAAATTCGAGTGGGTAGCGAACCCTTCTTGTGTCCGACACCTGACACTGGGGGACACAGGCACAGGCACAGAACACAGGCACAAGACGGCAGGCGTACTTGACCGATCACCAGCCCACCCGTTGCAATGTGGCTGGCCTGGACTTTGGCAGCGACATTTCGGGCGCGGAGGGCAGGAATAGCGGCGCGTCGTAATACCGACATACCTCACCCCCCGCGGCCCCATTCTGAACTCTTTTCGTTAACTTTTAAACCGCGGTAAATTCTACGAGATGAAAAAGTTGTTCACAGTTCCAGATTTTTTCGAAAAAAAACACAACATTCTATTTCTAAGAACAATCACGACTAATAAAAACAGAATGAAACAAATTTCTGAACAATAAAATGCGAAAAAATAAGCAGAAAGTTATTTTAAGAAGTATTTTACATATTTATGAGGGGAAAATTGTAAAGGTCACTCGCAAAGACTTTTCCAAATAAAACATAAGGTATAAAATAAAAAATCTTTCGATTGTTTACCCAACAATATGGTAGCAGCAGAGATTTACAAATTTTAGTTCATTCAAATCATTTTCATTCACTCTCTCCCGTACCTCTCGTACGGGAGAGAGTGAATGAAAATGATTTGCCACAATGGACACGCTTAGCAAGCGGATTGCCTATCGCAGTAACAAACATTCCTTACTGGAACCGCATGACATACGTTTACATTTACGTTTACGTTTACATTTACGTTCATGTTTTTTATTATTATTTTTTAGGTTTCTCGCGATATTTTTTCTTGCCGCCGAGAACGTGGAAAACTTACCATTTGCATAGCTTGCTTACTCAGATAACCAGGTTGCATGGTTGAATGAATGAATGATTTATTTCACGGAAAACATTTTACAATTCAACTATGAATCTATAGGCAACCAAAAGAATCTATAGCTGGTAGTAGCCCTGCATTCGAAACTGATGGTTGAGGTTCGATTCCTGCTAGGGGCAAACATCATATGTGATGTATATGAATACTTAGATATTTTTACGCCGTTCCCAATACTGGGGTAGACAGAGGTCTAGACAATTAAGGCGTTTCGACCCAACTTCTACCAAAGACATTTTTGGGACAACCTGTCAAGTAAGCCCGACGTCGTCTTTGTGGGTAGTTTTGCTGTGTGTAGTTTTTCAAGGTTGTACCAATGTATGTAATGTAACCAAAATATATATATATATATATATATATATATATATATATATATATGTATATATATATATATATATATATATATATATATATATATATATATATATATATATATATATATATATATATATATATATATGTATATATATATATATATATATATATATATATATATATATATACATATATATATATATATATATATATATAAAGAAACACGTTTTCTCATCGATTCAATAAATTTCACGGCCACTGATAAAGTTACGTCAAATTACCCACACGTCGTTAATCTTGGTGTCTGTAAAGACGGTATCTTCGGTTTGCTCTTATATATAAAATCTTACAATGTGTAAGGAAGAAATAGGTCAAGTAAGACTAATCAATAGAGAGTATAGACATCTTTTGAACAAATAAGAGGTAGAAATGTCCTGTTAATATATTAATGAGTACGATTAATTAAGTGTAAATTTATTTTGATTTCTTTTAATTCACTATAGCTGTGGGGTTGGGTTTTCGGAATTCCGAGTTCGATCCCCAGGTGGCAGGTTCGTACCAATGAGTTTTTCAAAAACTTATATACTTCAGAAACTAGGTTGTCTACCAGGCTGTCTGTAACTGTAATGTCTACACAATGAAGTAGTGTTCTGACCAACCTTCCTCTGAAGGCATCTTTTGGGACAACATGACAAATGGTGAGCCCGTCGCATACAAACTAGTTCAAACCATTATGTTTGGTTCAGCGGTTTAGTTGGGATGATCTGACAAACATACACGGTCTCTCTGTTTGTTTATTAAGTCCGGATTTAACTGCAAAGCTGTGCGCTTTTGTTTTGTAAAAAGATTAAATTATTACTTTTCTGCGCAGAACTTCCATCAATTACAAACTTCTCTTACTAGTGTTGATTCGAGTTAAAGCTTTTGAGTAACAATTTTTATTTAAGTGTTTCATTTGTTAGGTATAATAGAAACCTTAAGAATGGGATGAGTTGCGTGATACGTGTTGCGTGATTATTTGTAAACAAAAAATTTTACCAAGAAATGATCAAATAGAAATAAGCAGAAGACATATTCTCAATACTGGGAGGTTTAGTTAGCTTAGCCCGATCAATACAGAATTCAACAAAGCTCATTTGGGGCGTCTCAGGTGGTGAACCAAAGACACTGATCATACGTCTGAGTCGAAAAACATACCTTTTATTATAGTGAGGTGATCGAACTAGCTAACTACTAGCACCTGCTGCTCAGAACACCTGGGAATTATTAAAAAAGTTCTGGTGCATTTCACCCTCGATGACTAAAATACTCTGCCTCCCTTCAAACCGGAAAACCGCAGTTGTTAAACTCCTTCTTGGCAACAGAAATGGATGAGAGTGTGGTACTGAATCCAGACGAAATCTATGCAGAAAAGGAGTCTACAGCTTTTAAAACTACCTCTTCATTAAACCACATCATCAGAAGAAGGTCATGGATGGATTGTAATGTGTAAAGTTAATGATGATATGCCGTATAAAACATAGCTATAGCCGTAGTGGTTCAGCATGGAATATGGAATTCCATCCAGGAACAAACACAACTCTGCTAGTAGAGAAAGTTACTCATTCATAAGGCGACGTATACGCTTCTAAACAAATCACGGTAAATGTGCAGAACCTCAACAGGTACAAGATATTTATCAAAGACAAACATTTTAAAAAAGTTATTTAGTTATTTTTTATATATATATATATATATATATATATATATATATATATATATATATATATATATATATATATATATATATATATATATATATATATATATATATATATATATATATATATATATATATATATATATATATATATACATATATATATATATATATATATATATATATATATATATATATATATATATATACTATAAATAAATAAATTAAGGCTGTTTCGATTTATTCTACTTTTTAAAAAAGAAAAGGGGAATATCTGCGAAGTTTCTTTCGCCTATTTTTTCTCCGTTAGAGGAACCTCATTACGAAATGGTGTTACATATAAAAATTACAATAGATGAATGTAATTGTATATTACTTATGTCGATGAATAAATGATTTAAAACACAAATACTTGTACTATTTCACTTAATTTATGAAAAAGCTGACTGGCTTCGTCTACCCTTATCTGTAATTAACCAATTAAAAAACAAAACATAATAGTCTGTAAAGAAGTTCTAATGAGACAAGAATACTATTTTCTATTCAGTTACAGCTATCTCTTTCACAAAAATAGCATAAAAACTCCAATAAAATTTTATTAAGCATCTAACGACGTGTACACGTAGTATACTATTTACAACGTGCCTATCGCCGTCCTGGTGGCCAAGCCAATGATACAATAAACGCCACCTTCCACCCAAGATATTTTCGGGACAACGCGATAGATGGTGAGCCTGTCGCCGTCTTTATGTCCATGCCAACGATATAATTCGTACATAAGTTTTTGAAAAACCCATAGGTACGAGCCTACCATCTGGGGATCGAACTCGGATTTTTGTACTCGAAATTCCGACCACCCAGCCAGCTCGCAAGTTGTGCGCTAATATTTTAACGTTGAAAAAGCACCGCATTGAAACTCTCTGCGCTTAAAACATTTCAAACAAAAAACGATTGTTTCGTACATAGCCTACTTCATGTATAAAATACGAAGTTTTGACAACTCAGTGGGCACTAGCTTTAATTTAAAATTAATTGCACACAATTAAAATTAATTATATTAAAACCACAACATTAAAGAACCTCATCATGTTTAGACATGGTTAGATCATGTTTAGACAATTTTTCTAAGAAGAAAGAAGAAAAAGAAAGAAAGAAGAAAAATTGTCTAAGAAGATTCTTCGTGAAGATATATCGATTTTAAATTTTTTCGCATCCTTTTGATATGAAAATACACCATGTGAATCTGTATGGTAAATTGTCAAGGTCTTTGGACCTCACGCATTATTTCCTTTTATAACCCGATAGCAATTATCGATGTATAGGTTAGTGACCCAGCACCGAAACTATGGGGTTCGAATCCTTTTAAAGGCAAGCATAAATATTTATAAATATTCATCTAAGTAATTATATTGTACCGTTACCTTGGACTTAGACGGCGATAGCCTCATCATCTGTCACGTTGTCCCAAATATAGTTTCGATGTTAATTTAATCAAAAATGACCAAATTTTCTAGACCTCCAACTACCTCAAAATCGGGAAAAAGCGTGAAAATATAAAAATCAATACCCTCGTTTATACTAATGGTTCTATGCGAAAGGATCCCAAGCTCGATATAAAAGCCTCTCCAGCTCGCAGACAACGTCTCGTGTCAAATCGCTTGTACATTAAACCGCTGTCTCATTATAAGAAAGGAGCTTAGTAAGCGGATGACACGGCAGAAGCTATTAAATCTGAGACAATGGCAGTTTTCAAGTGTTGTTCAGATCGGATATGAAAGCTTTTGTAATTTGAATGAAAACGTTTAGATTTTGTTTTCTTAAATTAAACATTGGGTGATCGGAATTCGAAGCAGGTGACTCAAGTTCGATCCTCAAGTGGAAGGTTTGTACTATCATACATATCATAGTTCTCAGGTAACGTGAGTTTTTTCGAAACTAATGTACGATTTGTATCATTAATTACTTACACAATAAGAGGGCGTCATGCTTACCACCTTATATTTTGATTAATATTCTTTTAAGTTAACATATTGTACTATTAGACACTAGGGTGGCCATAGTTTCACCATCTGTTGATATTACAATTGAAAGAAATTGTCTAGACCTTCGAATACTTTAGTGTTTAGAAATGGAAGAAAGTAATAACTTCAATAA
This sequence comes from Sericinus montela, assembly GCA_029286605.1. Lineage (NCBI taxonomy): Eukaryota > Metazoa > Arthropoda > Insecta > Lepidoptera > Papilionidae > Sericinus > Sericinus montela. Next base: position 1,660,473 of record JAGSMR010000075.1, on the reverse strand, counting down.
ATGGAATTTCCGTATACAAACTTTTACTCCCAAGTATACATCCACTAATCTGTCATTAAACAAAAATAATATTTAATATTAGTCAACAGCCTGTTTAAAATTTGCCGTAGTTTTAAATCCAAATGTTACATAAATATTAGCAAACCTTCACTCCCTCAATTCTATCCCTTTATATTACGAAAATTATAAAGACTCTAAAATGAGGTAAACTTTGGCGATTGTATTATAAGTGACTAATGTACTGAGGAAAACGACATATATATATACGTTATTAACCATGAGCCTCAATAACTGATGAGTCTCAGTATTACTAATAAGGTTAAATAACATGCCGTTCGATACGTTGCCCCGCAGAAAGCTTCAACGCGCTTTTAAAGCTTCTTCGTGTGGTTTGATGATAAAAACGTAGCATATGTCTTACTTAAGCCTGGAAATGTTTAAAACAATTCCAATAGCTCATTAAGAAAATAACTCATCTAATTTCTTCCCACTTAGAACCCTATCTCAGGTTTCAGGTTCAGGTTTCAGAACACATATTTAAATTAGTTGCTACGAAGGTGAAAATTTCAACCAAAATATACAAAAGTGACCACAAACGTAATTTATGATATGATTACATAAAGAAAATTTGTGTGGGAGTAATGTAATATTTCGGACTCGAGCTAATATCGATATCGCTTCATAACTCGATTTCAGATATTCGCTCTCATACATAATCGATTGAATCGACAAGCGTGTCTAAATCTATTTTTGTAACGTACACAGCTATTGTCGATATTAACTCATACATGTTTACATGCTTTTAGAAATATTTTAGATAAATATAAAGTCAATATTTTTTTTAATTTTCTTAAATTTAATTACAAAAGTTTAGCATAACTTATATGTTTTAAAAATAATGAAAATTGCTCAATAAGGGAATACGTTTCCGTATTAATTTTTAGTAGTTGCAAAGATACGGACATTAAGCTGGTATTTACAGTATCTACCCGTAGATCTCGCCAATGCCATAACAGGCGTAGATAAAAAAAGATGGGGAAGGAACTCGTCGAAGGAAGTCCCTAGAATTGTATTCCGATCAACCGACTATTCTGCTGTCTTAACTTCTATATCAGGAATACTAATAATACCAGACCAAAATTTAAAAATGCCGGTGACGGACAGCTGATGCCTGGTTTGCGATTGCCAATACGTTTGTAAAGCGTGGCGATTATCGCAAATCCTACTTTAGCGAGAGCTCTATATGCTAAGTAAGTATAAGGTGTATAGGTAAGTAAGTAAGGTGATGACGTACTTTAAATGTATGTTTACTGCGCAATTTAGGACAAGCCCCCACAAGATGAAGTGAAGACAAGAAATGAACAAATATATAGTACTGAATCACAGACATTCTAATTTGAAAGTTTTCGTTACATTCGTGAACACATTATTTTCCATATAATGTTTACATACGCTGGTTTATTGTGCTCGTGCAGTTTTCGTGTTGTATGAAAATGCTGAAACGTCTTGAAAAGTCGTAAAAACCATATAACGAACAACGAATTCATATTTTAAGCTGTGTTTCTGCAAGGATGTTGGTAGGATATACGTATTCCATAGTCATATGTATACACTCAATAGCCAAGTGGTAGGGTGATCGGAATTGGAGTCAAAGAGACTCGAGTTGGAATCCCTGGAGGTAGGTAAGTATCAGTGGGAGTTTTAAAGCTTATGTAGGCTACCAGCAGTCACGTTTTCCCAAGTAGTGTTCGGTGAAGGGTGGATCTAAAGGACTTTATTGTCTAGACCTCTGTGTACCCAAATATTGGGAGTGGCGTGAAGATATTTTTTATGCGTGAGTGTCCTACCAATATCATTGGATTCGGACATTTAGAATCGTTTAAAAATCAGATATTTATACGTATATCATTTAGGATTTGGTTTTTAAGTATTTATACGTTTTTCTTTAAAGGACTGCTCGACGAAGTTCAAGTGGGTTACCGCGGTTACTTTGTGGAAAGTTTCTTAAGTACACCTGAAACTGGTGACGTTGTTTAGCTTTCTTTTTTCACGTTTCAATTTGGTTTTCAGAGCTTTTTCTTGCAGTTTAAGAAATACGTTTCGATCTTATCGCCTCGGTAGCAGAGTTGAAGATTGGGATTCGAATCATGTCACCCGATTTGTGTCCCAGGGGGAATATTATAACAATGTGTTTTTTAAACTGTTACGATTTATATAGCTTGTACACTGAGATGGCCACAGCCTCACCACATGTCACGTTTTATACCAAAAAACACCAATTTAACGACCCGATAGCCTAAGTTGGATTGTGACCCTGCCTTTAAAGCTTAGACGCGGATTCGAATCCCGGTAGGTATTCGAACGGTATTGGAGACATCGTTTACACGGTTACAGCCATTCCTATATTGTTTGTCGACCCCAGTATTGGAAATATGTGTGAATATATTTATATCTATAATTCCATATATAATTATGTGTACCAACCGCTTTCGAGAGCTCACCAGCCACTCCGCCCTGTCTTGCCATCTTACTCATCGCTGACGTCATGACTGAGGTCTTTAAAGCCGTTAAGTAAGTAATCGTTTACTTAATGGCTTCCGCTCCGCTCCTGCTCGCTGCTTTTTGATAACCGTGGAGGAAAATGCTTTACGCACGAACGTTTCCTGACCGGGAGGCTACCGAAACGTACAGTGTCGGACCTGGATCTCAAGGAAGGAGAAACATACCGACTAAAACCATCCACTAAAAATCCATCTGTTTTGAAATTTCGATTGACTATGCGCTGTGCGCGCGAAGGTTTTCGGGAGAACTCTTCCTAGAGATGCTCTCGCTGCCTTCGTATTGCGACCTTATTAGTCGATTTGGACTTTAACACGCATTGTACATAATAAGACCACACGTGTCCGTGAATTATTTAACATCCTTAACCGGCGCATCGATAGAATTCTATAAAGTATTCATAGTAACTCATACAAATCATGTTTCCATAAATACACGGACAAAGTGAACTAATGCTATTATTATCAGATATACAGACGTCATTACAGTTCCACTCGTTACATGGAAGCTCGTTCTATTGACATTTTCTAATTTTAAATATAATACTACTATTGAAAGAGGAATTTTCGTAACAGCTTTGTTTATCGACTTCTCAAATGTAACTCATCTATACGTTTTTCACAAATTCATTTCAAAAGATTCTTAAATTTAATTACAAAGTTTAGCATAACTTATATGTTTTAAAAATAATGAAAATTGCTCAATAAGGGAATACGTTTCCGTATTAATTTTTAGTAGTTGCAAAGATACGGACATTAAGCTGGTATTTACAGTATCTACCCGTAGATCTCGCCAATGCCATAACAGGCGTAGATAAAAAAAGATGGGGAAGGAACTCGTCGAAGGAAGTCCCTAGAATTGTATTCCGATCAACCGACTATTCTGCTGTCTTAACTTCTATATCAGGAATACTAATAATACCAGACCAAAATTTAAAAATGCCGGTGACGGACAGCTGATGCCTGGTTTGCGATTGCCAATACGTTTGTAAAGCGTGGCGATTATCGCAAATCCTACTTTAGCGAGAGCTCTATATGCTAAGTAAGTATAAGGTGTATAGGTAAGTAAGTAAGGTGATGACGTACTTTAAATGTATGTTTACTGCGCAATTTAGGACAAGCCCCCACAAGATGAAGTGAAGACAAGAAATGAACAAATATATAGTACTGAATCACAGACATTCTAATTTGAAAGTTTTCGTTACATTCGTGAACACATTATTTTCCATATAATGTTTACATACGCTGGTTTATTGTGCTCGTGCAGTTTTCGTGTTGTATGAAAATGCTGAAACGTCTTGAAAAGTCGTAAAAACCATATAACGAACAACGAATTCATATTTTAAGCTGTGTTTCTGCAAGGATGTTGGTAGGATATACGTATTCCATAGTCATATGTATACACTCAATAGCCAAGTGGTAGGGTGATCGGAATTGGAGTCAAAGTGACTCGAGTTGGAATCCCTGGAGGTAGGTAAGTATCAGTGGGAGTTTTAAAGCTTATGTAGGCTACCAGCAGTCACGTTTTCCCAAGTAGTGTTCGGTGAAGGGTGGATCTAAAGGACTTTATTGTCTAGACCTCTGTGTACCCAAATATTGGGAGTGGCGTGAAGATATTTTTTATGCGTGAGTGTCCTACCAATATCATTGGATTCGGACATTTAGAATCGTTTAAAAATCAGATATTTATACGTATATCATTTAGGATTTGGTTTTTAAGTATTTATACGTTTTTCTTTAAAGGACTGCTCGACGAAGTTCAAGTGGGTTACCGCGGTTACTTTGTGGAAAGTTTCTTAAGTACACCTGAAACTGGTGACGTTGTTTAGCTTTCTTTTTTCACGTTTCAATTTGGTTTTCAGAGCTTTTTCTTGCAGTTTAAGAAATACGTTTCGATCTTATCGCCTCGGTAGCAGAGTTGAAGATTGGGATTCGAATCATGTCACCCGATTTGTGTCCCAGGGGGAATATTATAACAATGTGTTTTTTAAACTGTTACGATTTATATAGCTTGTACACTGAGATGGCCACAGCCTCACCACATGTCACGTTTTATACCAAAAAAAAAAACACCAATTTAACGACCCGATAGCCTAAGTTGGATTGTGACCCTGCCTTTAAAGCTTAGGGACGCGGATTCGAATCCCGGTAGGTATTCGAACGGTATTGGAGACATCGTTTACACGGTTACAGCCATTCCTATATTGTTTGTCGACCCCAGTATTGGAAATATGTGTGAATATATTTATATCTATAATTCCATATATAATTATGTGTACCAACCGCTTTCGAGAGCTCACCAGCCACTCCGCTCCTGTCTTGCCATCTTACTCATCGCTGACGTCATGACTGAGTTCTTTAAAGCCGTTAAGTAAGTAATCGCTTACTTAATGGCTTCCCGCTCCGCTCCTGCTCTCGCTGCTTTTTTTTTTTTGATAACCGTGGAGGAAAATGCTTTACGCACGAACGTTTCCTGACCGGGAGGCTACCGAAACGTACAGTGTCGGACTCGGATCTCAAGGAAGGAGAAACATACCGACTAAAAACCATCCACTGAAAATCCATCTGTTTTGAAATTTCGATTGGACTATGCTCTGTGCGCGCGAAGGTTTTCGGGGAGAACTCTTCCTAGAGATGCTCTCGCTGCCTTCGTATTGCGACCTTATTAGTCGATTTGGACTTTAACACGCATTGTACATAACAAGACCACACGTGTCCGTGAATTATTTAACATCCCTTAACCGGCGCATCGATAGAATTCTATAAAGTATTCATAGTAACTCATACAAATCATGTTTCCATAAATACACGGACAAAGTGAACTAATGCTATTATTATCAGATATACAGACGTCATTACAGTTCCACTCGTTACATGGAAGCTCGTTCTATTGACATTTTCTAATTTTAAATATAATACTACTATTGAAAGAGGAATTTTCGTAACAGCTTTGTTTATCGACTTCTCAAATGTAACTCATCTATACGTTTTTCACAAATTCATTTCAAAAGATTCTTAAAATTTAATAAAAAATTTAATAAATTTTTTTATAAAATATTTTTTTAATAATAAATAAAAGGTTATAATGATAAAATTAGTACATAAAATTAATAAAATAATTATTTCATTTATAAAAATTTAGTTTAAGGAATTCGGCAAAAATTTATATTCACTTGTTTATCAAAAACATGTCTTTTTGATCATAATTTAAAGTCTAATCTGCCCACTGATAAAAAATTAAAGGGCTGCAGTATTTTGACTGACAGCAGTAGTTTGGGGTACGCCGCAACTAACTTTCGAAGACCATATGAGCAAATTGCTTGAAGAATAAAGGGTCAAGAGTACTCGGATACCTAGATGTGTTTTTATGAAGAGAATTAAGAATTTGAAAGAGGCGAAAGAAGTATGTAAAAAGTGTGACATTAGGCGATCTGTGACACTGTCAACTCCGTCAGGGATTACGCGTAAATGTTTACTACTTTTTATTTTGTTATTTCAAAAGACACGATAGCTTAGTGGTTGGCTGATGGGAATTCATGTCGAGAGACTTCTGTTCGATCTCCAGTTAGGCTTATCAATGAGTGTTTTCAATCACGCTGTTCCAAAAAATGTCTTCGGTGAATGTTTGTTCGGCCTCTCTTGGCTTCGTGTCTAGACCTCTGTCTACCCCAGTATTGGGAAAGGCGCGAAGATATTTTTTTTGTATACTGGTGTGAATTTATTGCTATTACCCACGTATAAAGCGAGAGCCCACCGACCTACCACAATTCGTTGTACATAAAAGAGCTATAAATTGAACGATGTCGGCAATTTGTGGTTTCAATAATTTGCAATTGCTACAAACAACCACACTCATCAATCCCTTGCAGCTTTTGCTGTATTAGTTTACGAATTAAGCATAAATAAGCGACATGATTGACGACCCGATGTCTTAGTTGATGGTGAGACTGCTTTAGAAGCTGAGTGTTGCAATTTCGAGTGCCGCTAGGCGCAAACATTTGTGTATTATGTATGAATGTTTTACCAAAGTCAAGAATTTATTTGTCTATGTAAAATATAGTGAAAATAATAATATTCTCCATATCTGATTCAGTCTCTCCGTCTGTCACGTAATCCCAATAAGGTTACGTAGAAAGTGCGAAAAGAAGAAAGAAGTTCATTGTCTAGAATTATAAAGACGAAAATATTTTTTATAGTTCTCACATTCACGATTACTGAATGGCTGGATGATCGGCATTAGAGTCAAGGGACCCTAGTTCGGTCCCCATGTGGTAAATTGGGGTATAACCAATCGGGTTTTTAAAACTTATGTACGATATATATCGTTGGCTTGGGCTTAAAGACGGCGACAGGTCACCAGCTGTCACGTTATCCCATTAAATGTCTTCGACAGAAGGTGGGTCAAAAGGACCTTATTCTTTAAACCTGTTTTTTTAGGAACAATACTTTATTTACAAAAACAAAACAATGTTAATATTCTACCCAACTCTATCTATCGACCTCCCAAGTACCGACCCAAGTATTGGGAATGCCGTCAAGATTTAAAGTTTTCAAATCTACCGATGTGTAGGCGTCGAAACAAATTGCTTTGAAACTATTTGCATAGGTTCACTGTCAAGATAGTCAACTTCAAGTAAACAATCTATTGTAATTTCACGCTACAGTATGTTATTTAATATGTTATATAATACGTAAAATTAAATTAACTAATTGATTGAGTTTACTCAGGTTTACTTATCAAAACTTTATCCGAGTATTGCTTAACGAAATATCACTACATCAGGATTTGTAGTTACATAATACTGGTAGTCTGTTTTAGCAGACTTAAAAGAGCGGGATTTTCTCAGTTCGATTGTACGTTTTACTCTTTTTCTCACTCGATATCTCCTTACGTTAAACGGTTGTCAGAACCAATAAACTTTACAACAGTGAGTAGTGATGGTGACCCAACCATGCCGTCGGATGGTGGCTGAAATAAGTGGTGTGCTCCTCGTAGGAGATACCATACACTGTGCTTTGACCTATTTATACCTCTGGAGTATACACATTTATACCGAACACTCAGAATATTGTTTCCGTGTTTAAATAAATATTTATCTATATAAGTGTATATCTTTGTAAGGATAATGTGACATTTGTTGGAACACTAAGACGGCCATAGGCTCGCACCCTCTCTTTGTCCCAAATATATTCCGGTGAAAAGTGGGTCAAAAGGACTACATTGCATCGACATCCGTCTTACTGGTATTGGGAAATACATGAAGATAAAAGACAATACAAAGCATAAAGTTATACGTTACGAATTTAACGGTAACAAAACGCTATTTCTCATATTTAGTAAGATAAAAAAAATCCCTAGATTTTTTCTGTTTCCATTCGTCATTGTAATTATAAATAATATAATAATATCTCCACACAATTCCCAATACAGGGGTAGACAGAGGTCTAGTCTGGACAATTAAGTCACCGATCCACTTTCCACCGAAGATATTTTCGGAGCAACGTGACAGGTGGCCTATCGCCGTCTTTATGTCCAAGCCAGCGATATAAATCGTATACAAGGTTTTTTAAATTGGTACAAGTCTGCCTTCGCGTCACTTTGTGTTTTTCTTAGACGAAAAAGTTACGTTTTAATAAATGTGCCAGAAGGAGTATAAAACGAATGAAGAGTAAAATATGAGAGAATATACTACTATATATTATACTAACCTATGTATATTTTTAATACTTGTGTACCAGTAACTTATACGACTTGATATCAACGTGAAATAGTCGACATTTTTTGAAAAGTTTTATGTAGAGATATCTCTACATAAAACTATGTATAATGGCCTGTATATAAAACATGATGGTAGTTGGTGATAGCAAGGTTCGTTGTTTGGCTTTAAGAGAGAAATCAGGAAAGGGAAAGGAGTAGAGTAAAAGGCGGGGTAAAGGGTCCGGGCTAGAAGAAACTTTTTTAAACTAAGTATGAAAATTTCCACTTCGCCTTTCGCCTTTTATAAATGTTTTTTTTCTCTCTTTCCTTCAATGTCACCCTCATATTAATGTCGGAATACAAAGTGAATGACAATTAATATAATCCGGTTAGTTAACTGTTCGCTTCAGTTTACAAATCGGATTGCGGCGGACCGAAGTATTCTGTTTTGAAAAATGTTCTTAAATTAATTATCCTTACGAAATACAAACCTATAGTATCATGGAACTCTGCCGAGACCTGTATAATATTACTAGTTTTACGCCCGCATTTATCTTTCATAATCCTTTTATAGTTCCATAAAATTTTATTGGCACTAAAATAAATCTTTTCTAAAATTACTTGTACAAATAATTTAATTAGTACAACACCGGAATGGGACGGTTATTAGTTGAGTTGTCTACAGTGCACGACTTAGATATAGGTACAACTATGCAGGGGTTCATCAAGTCGGGAAACCCACCCAGGTCAGTACTAATAGATAGAAACTAATGTTGATATTGGAAGTATAACATGATTTAACTAACTAAATATACTGAAGTCCACATAGTCGACTGGTTGGGTCATCGTATTCGAGTCAAAAGACCCCTATAGTTCGATCCCTAGGTGGTAAGCTCTTACCAATGAGTTTTTAAAAGATGTTTTTAGTACGATTTATATCGTTGGCTTGAAGGTAAAGACGGTGATAGCACCTGTATCAATGTCCCAAAAAATGTCTTGGGTGAAAGGTGGGTAGAAAGGCCTTAAATATCTGGACCTATGTCTACCACAGTATTGGATACCACCTTCCTCGACACGTTGACCCGAAAATATCTTCGGTGGAAGGTGAGTCCTCCGCCAGCTACTCTTTATGCCGAAGCCAATCATAATAAAAGCTGCGAATGTTCTATAAAAAAATCTTTTAATAATATGTCGATACCAATATTAATGTAAAAAAATTTAAAGCAAGGTGAATTAATTTTATTTATGTATTTAACGTCATATACATGAGAGTGTACGAGTATGTAGGTGAATTTAATGCCAGAGGCATTCTTTACATGTCAATCTTTATAATCTAGATGGTCCAGCGATGAGATACAGTATGCAAAAAGTACATAGATACATAATAAAGGGAAAGGGTAGCTACCGGCCAGGTCGGGTGATCGTGACCTGGGGAGGACAGTGTGCATTTTTTTTGTTGATAACCGTGGAGGAAAATGCTTTACGCACGAACGTTTCCTGGCCTCCCCACCGAAACGAACAGTGTCGGACTCAGATCTCAGAAGGAGAAACATACCGACTAAAACCCATCCACGGGATGCTGTTGGCCCGGAGGCCTTTACAGCTTCATCTGAGGAAGCCTGCGAGAACGAAGGCCCGCAGGTAAAAAGAAGAAAGGAGACAACGTCGTGACGCATTCGAACCCTGTAACGAAGCGAAGACCTTCGACATACGGGGGAGGGGAAGGGTCTACAGTGTGCGCTATCGGAGATGTACGGGAGTGTTGAACTTGTAAAATATAATTAGGTTAGGGCATTGAGAACAATACTATAATATTATATATTTATGAACAATGTTGTAATATATAATTAAGTGCTGTATTGTGGTAGTGAACATTAAATAAGATCAAGAGATTACAATATACGTTAATGCAATAGAGGTAAAAGAATTGAGGAGCATGCAACTAAGTGACAAGGTGAGAAATCTTGTATTAGAGAAAGTAGTGATATAAATATATACATAGAATAGGGTGGACAGCATCACATACATTGCTCTGAACCCAAAGTCAGTAGTTAATGCACTTTAGTAATGGAATCAGAAACAACTAAGGTGCCACAATCTTCCAGTCCCGAGAAAATATAAAAAAAAAATGTTTTCAACGTTGACCCGTCCGGAAATCGAACCCGGGATCTCAGAGTTGGCGACAACGTTTCACATTTTGTGGAAAGTGGGTCATAATGTTTTAAATACCTAGACCTCCGTCTACCCCTGTATTGGGAATGGTGTGAAAATATTTTTGTATGAAGGTTATATATTTTTTTAATGTCTTGTGTCATGCCAGCCTCTTGCGTTCAGCATGTATTAAAATGTATCTGCTGATCATTCTTAGAATAAAAACGTCGTAATATTTTAATCAATTTGCACAAAACCTTAATAAATTAACCCCTAAAAGGAAAGTCCTTTAACTAACCTTTACTTCCCGCAATGAAACACTCTTTACATTAGCGAATACGGTAAGAAAAGTCTTTCAGTTGTTTTTGAGCTGATTAAGGCAAATTGAGCATTCGGTTGGTATTTGTTTTATGTATGGCTAAATAATAGATAAAGACAACATCAGTACATTGCTCTGATCCCAAGGTAAGCAACATAGGCTCTTGAAATATAGAATCAGTAACAACGAAAGTACCACAAACACCCAGTCCTGGTCAAAAGTAGAAAAAGTGTTTTCTATACTGATCCGTCGCGGAATGGAGCCCAAGAGAGCTGACGACACCACGGAAAACGGTGTGTACGCCACTCGCAGGTCGTCTGAAAACTAATTATGGTAAATTATAGTATGAAACCGCTCTTTGTATTAGAACATTTTCCTGTGAAAGCCGTCATTATATATGAAAGCTATAATTGTTTTTCTTGTATTTACGCGAATACTACACATTTAAAATAAAACGATTTTTGGATTTTATCGCGTTTTTAAATAGTTTTTACAAACTATTTTTATTTCCCGACGTTTCGGATGCTTTACAGCAACCGTAGTTGAGTCCCCGCGTGACCACGGGTGCTGTAAAGCATCCGAAACGTCGGGAAATAAAAATAGTTTGCAAAAACTAATTAAAAACGCGATAATATGCGAAAATCGTTTTATTTTAAATATATGAAGGCTCTTGAATAACAGGAGTGTGAGAGAAATGTAGTAAAAAATACAAACAGCTATTATTTATCCCCTTCTATAAATATCTTCACGCCATTACCAATACTGGGGATCGAATTTAGGTGCCTTAACTCCAATTCCGATCCCCCAACCACTAGGCTATCGTGACTACTTAGTTGTCTATTTGTTATTAAATATCCCAACCATTTCAACCTTTCAATTAGTATTTTTAAAGCGTTCGAAATTCATTAATACGTTTTCGTAGAATGCTACTAGCATTCAGTTTAACACAAAAGTACCATTATCTCTAGACTTTTTTCCTTTAATTACTGAACAAAATCTAACTGTTTGTTGGACCTTAAGGGTGAACGCTTTCAATAATAAAACAGCAGTATCAAGGCAGTGTTTTAATTAATTTTAGAGATGTTTAGAGATGCTTTGTGTGATGTAAAAAAAACTGTGTGATGTTCCGGCTTTATAGCGGCTAACGGCTAACAACTAACTAAAAAATGGCTATGGGCTTGCCATCTGTCACGATATCCCAAATAGTCTTCGGTGAAAGGTGGGTCGAAAGGACTTTATGTCTGAACCATCTACTTCAGTATTGGGAATGGTGTGAAGATATAAAAAATTATATTTAAAAACAAACAGTAAAGATTGTGTTGACATCTATGTCTCCACATTGGAAGCTCGCTAAGTGACGGATTCAGGAAACACATCCACGTCCTACATCGCGCTATCGAAATTCGCACGATGACATGCATATATACGATTACCGATAGCGCACACTTGTGGAGAAGTCCTCCCCAGGTCACGATCACCCGACCTGAACGGTGGCTACCGGTTTCCTGCAGCACATCATCCGCTACACTGGTGACCCCGACGTGATCTCACCGCCAGCCGACGGTCACCTCTGAAAAGCATCACAGCGAGCCTCTCCAACAACATCGTCGACGTCATCAACGCAGTCACAGCACTGGACTACTGTCGGCACAACGCGTGCTTCCTAGTCCTGTCAGCCACTGATGATCATCAACGACGGGCCCCCTTCTCCTCAGGCTGACACTGCGGCATCGGAATTGTGACCATACATCTCGACTCACCGTAGATCTGGTCACAGCCTCTTACAGCAACGCCAGATTTCTCAACGTCAAGTTCTCCGCACTTCCGACCTCCAGTCTCAGCAGGGGAGCGATGTGGCGACATCTATGTCTCCACATTGGAAGCCTCGCTAAGTGGCGGATTCGGGAAACACATCCACGTTATACATATATACGAATCCCGATAGCGCACACTGTGGAGGAGACGTCCTCCCCAGGTTACGATCACCCGACCTGGCCGGTAGCTACCCTTTTCCTGCAGCACATCATCCGCTACAAAGATAATTCAGAGTGCAGGCGTCTGTTCATTTGTACAACTGAAATTTAACTTTATAAATTATGCGAGTTATAATTTTTGAGCACACAACGAGATCGGATAAATATGATCTCTGCCCTAGTATAAGTAAAACGCGTCAAAATATGATCTATAAATATGTAAGTATACCAGTAAATACTATATAGCGTTCATTGACCTCAATTTACTCTGTAAAATACTTTGAACCTTAATAAAAAAAGTACAATCGTACAGGCTCCCTCTGGCAACAATCGTCCCTCACGAGCCTTTCTGTGTGTCGTCGTATTTTCTAAATTTGAATTTGTTAAAAATTCTTTTATCCTTTGACATAAAAAATATTCCATTTTATCTTATTTCACTTTTTAATAATTTTCTTCACGCTATTCTCTATACTGGAGAAAACAGAGATCTAAACAATTAAGTCCTTTGGACCCACCTTTCACCGAAGACATTTTTTGGAACAACGTGATAAGTCTGTCGCCGTCTTTTTGCCTAAGCCAACTATACAAATCATGTATAAGTTTTGAAAGAACTCATTCGTAGGAGCCTACCACCTGGGATTGAACATGTGTCTCTCAACTTGAATTCCGATCACTTAACCGCTCGGCTATTGTGACTTAATATGATTTTTGTATTTTTAATTTGTTATGTATAAGATACAGCATATTTTATTTATCCATTCATTTAAAATTACACATCAAAAACCACATGATTAATAATAGAAAATGACCTTTCTACTTAAAACAAGGACGAAATATATTCTTCACTGAAACAGTTCTCACATTTTACTGTTGAATAAGTTATGGGTGTTACGTTATAGACTGGACACTAGGGAAAGAAATTATTTTATGACGTGACGTACGTTTTTGTCATTGTTCCCGCCTATTGAAGAATTAATATTTGTTGAATAGACATTCCATGAAGTTGCAGCGTAAGAATACACTAATAGAGAACTAATGGAACTAATTTATAAATATAAAATCTATATTTATAAATATATAACAAAAAAATAATATCTTCACGTCATTCCTAAAACAGGGGTAGATAGATGCATACAATTAAGGCCATTCGATCCACCTTTTATGGGACAAGATGACGCCGCCACCTTCTTTATATCTAAGGCAACCATATAAATCGTGTGTAAGTTTTTGTTAAAGCCTTCGGGATCGAACTCGGGTCTCTTGACACATATTTACTCGAACACACAACAACTTGGCTATCGTGACTTAAAAATATAATCTGTTATCTAGCTCGGAGTTAAACGTTGCCAAAGTGCAGGACGCGGGTTCAAATCCCGCCTTTATCACTTCATTTTTAAATTCTCATCAATAACAAAAAGTCCCGTTTTATATGCTCTAAAACTCTATAAAATTAATGATAAGAGGTAGGTGTAGATAGCGTTATTGTATTAATGTTTCATAGATATAAAGTTATGGACATTGTGTAAGAAGTATTCTTACTTCTAAACTTCTAGTATACGCTTTATCTTTGGCTTACGTAAATTCGATCACGTTTCTTCATTCCGTTCTCAGCTCAAATGGCTGCCTCTCCCACTTCGTAGATCTTTTGGAATCCTTTGTATGCTATTCTCTATTTTACGTTTGTCCCTGCATATCTGAAATGCAAATTTCAGTACCAGGGCGATTCTCACAACCGATATCTCCGTTCCGCGGATAATCTAACTCTTCATGTTCCCTTCTGTCGCACGAGCTTCTCTTACAATTCTTTTACTTCAAATACAGTAAGACTCTGGAACACGTTACCCAGAAATATTACTAAACGAAGCAGAAGTAGCTTTTTTTAAAAATAAAAAAATAAAAATAATGTAATATTGTTCGATCGACATTAACAATGAAATCTTCAGAAACTGTTATATTCTCAAGTCTATAAAATATATAAATATCATATTTATTTACTATATATGTATTTATTGTAGGTTTTTGTGTATATGTATAAAATACTATTGTATGCATGTATGTAGTGAGGTAAATGTATATGCATGTGTATTATATTTATTATTATTATATTTTAATTTTACTTTGTTTTCTTTTAATCTTTACTTTTTTGATTATGAGTTTTGCACCCATCACTAGATTATCTGTACAAACCAAAGGTAGACTGGTAGATAATGCCTTTAGGTATTAAGTCTATTTTAATTTTTTTTATAATCTGCAAATAAAGCTTAAATAAATAAATAAATAAATATATGTTGCCAACGTCCTTTCAATCTTGAACTATACGAGTGGAGACGTACAGTTTGGGTAAAATATTCTCCATTAAGGAGATTTATCCATTTATCCTGACCTCTGGTGCAAAGGTCGACTGTTTATTGCCATTTAATATTCTATCGCCTTGGCCAGTTACCGTCTGCACGGGTCCAAGGAAGCAATAAAAGCAAGGCTGTGGAGATATATGAAAATGATTTGAATCTAAATAACGAAATATGATATAGTTATAATTTATTTTAGAGATGTAGATACGCGAGCCACGATTGCCGAGTTGGGTGATCGGAATTTGAGTCAAAAGACTCGAGTTCAAATCAAATCATTTATTTATCGACATATTAATGTACAGAAAATGGGAATGACTAGAAAAAAATCATTTAACGAATAAAGAAAATATATAAATATAACTTTATGAAATCCTGGATACGATTCCCGCTCGGGTTCAATGCTGAAAACACTGTTTCTGCATTTCTTGAAGTCTTAGTACTTGTGGTATCTTCGTTGTTTCTGATTCCATTATACGAGTGCATATGCTGTTTACTTTGAGATCAGAGTAATTTATGTGTGTAAATAATGTAAAGCATAATTTCAGTACTGAAATATATATATATATATATATATATATATATATATATATATATATATATATATATATATATATATATATATATATATATATATATATATATATATATATATATATATATATATATATATATATACATACATATATATATCAATATCGATAAGTCACGATAGCCGAGTTGTTGGGTGGTCGAAATTTCGAGTCGAGAGACCCCAGTTCGATCCCCAGGTGGCAGTACCAATGACTTTTTCAAAAACTTATGTACGAATTTAATCGTTGGCTTGGACATAAAAGCGGCGACGGGCTCACCACCTGTCACGTTGTCCCGAAAATATCTTCGGTGGAAGGTGGGTCAAAGGGACTTAATTGTCTAGACTTGACCTCTGTCTACCCCTGTATTGGGAATTGCGTGGAGATATTTATATTTTATTTTATTTAATATCGATATAGACTGTACAGCACTATTTAGAAACTCACACAGAATTAATTAAGGAATGAATGTGCATAATGTCTCTTTATTTGCATTTTATGAAAATTGCATGAGAGATGAATCTTGTGTCATTAATTCACCGCATAATTCGGTATCTAAAAGGAAGTCACCTATCCACAGCTCACGTGAGTGAGTGGGTGCTTCTGCGTATGGACTCCTGCAATTAACTTTGATTATAACGCAATTAACTGCAAATAAGTTCGATCCCCATGTGGTAAGCTAATACCAATGAGTTTTTTCAAGTCTCACGTACGATTTATATCGTTGACTTGGTTATGAATACAGCGACAGACTCACCACCTGCCACGTTGTCCCAAAAAAGGGAATAATGAAAGTGGACGAAGCGAAACAAGTATGTAAGGATAGTAGCAAGTGGAAAGAAGTGGTCTCTGCCTACCCCTACGGGAAAGAGGCGTGATTAGATGTATGTATGTATAATTGCATAAAATGATTCAAGTTGGTTACGTAAAACATTTTGAATCACTCCTGTTTCACGTGGTTTATGATATTGCTTGTTTCTAATATCAAATTATTAAAAAAGTTTTGTTCAGTGTTGTGAGATTCCGTCTTTTATAGATTTTCGATTTTAATGGATCCTTTCACGTGAAAAAGGCCTCCACAATGTTAATTAAAAAAGTTCGATAAGCAAGGCTTTTTACAGATAAAAGTTCTTTCAGGAAACACTACAGCTGAGTATATGGGTGATTGGAATTCGAATCCAGAAACACGAAATTGATAAACAGTGCCAAAGAGTTTTTAAAAATTTTTCGATTTTTAAAATTATTATGTAATTTTTCCTTGAACATTCTCTGATGTTTATCCCCCCTCGTGGGATCAACGAAAAATTATGTCGGGTTCGCACCGACTAAAATCCCACAGTGGTAGGGCCGTGGAAAAGCTCTGCCACACATCCGTGACTACATCCAAACTGGCCGCCTTAAATAAATAAATAAATGTAAATATTTTCACGCAATTCCCAATACAGGGGTAGACAGAGGTCTAGTCTAGACAATTAAGTCGCTTCGCCCCACCTTCCACCGAAGATATTTTCGGGACAACGTGAAAGGTGGTGAGCCCGTCGCCGTCTTTATGTCCAAGCCAACAATATAATTCATACATAAGTTTTTGAAAAATCCATTGGTATGAGCCAGCCAACTGGGGATCGAACTCGGGTCTCTTGACTCGAAATTCCGAACACCCAACCACTCGGCTATCGTGACTTTTTTAATTAAGCATTCTATATTCTCTCCCTCCCGCTTTATGCTATACGATTCACAGATGTGACAACTTCCTTGACCTCCAAACTCGACCTTCAAGTGAGAAGCGGTCCCTCTTGTGTCCGCCACCTGACACAGGGGGACACAGGCACAGGCACAGAACACAGGCACAAGAAGGCGGGTACTTGACCGAGCACCAGCCTCCCACCCGTCGCAACGTCCGCCACGTTGGCGCCGCCTGGACTTTCTCCTCACTCTCTCCCGTATGAGAGGGTTTGCAACAATGGACACGCTTTGCAAGCGGATTGCCTATCGCAGTAACAAACATTCCTTACTGGAACAGCGTGGCATACGTTTACGTTTACATTTACGTTTACATTTACATTTACGTTTACATTTACGTTTATGTGTTTTTATGTGATTATTTTTTAGGTTTCTTGCGATATTTTCCTTGCCGCTGAGAACGTGGAAAACTTACCATTTGTAAAGATTGATTGCTGAGATGACCAGGTTGCATAGTTGAATGAATGAATGATTTATTTCACGGAAAATATTTTACAATTGAACTATGTATCCATGTGCATCCAAAGGAATCTATTGCTGGTAGTAACTCTGCTTTCGAAACTAATGGTTGGGGTTCGATTCCCGCTAGGACCAACATCATACGTCTTGTATATGAATACTAAGATATTTTCACACCATTCCCAATATTGGGGTAGACAGAGGTCTGGATAATTAAGTTATTTCGACCCAACTTCCACCGAAACATTTTATAACAACGTGACAGATAGTGAGACCGTCGTTTTTGTGTGTAGTTTTTGAAAAAACCTATTGGCACAAGCTTGCCACCTAGGGATCAAACTCGGGTCTCTTCACTCGAATTCTGTTCACCCTACAACTCCGCTATCGGAAATGATATATGTAATTAAAAAAAGACCTTTTCTCATCGATTCGATAAATATCACGTCCACTGATAAAGTTACGTCAAATTAACCTCACGTCGTTAATCTTGGGGTCTGGAAAAACGGTATCTTCGGTTTGCTCTTTTGTATAAAATCTTACAATGTGTAAGGAAGAAATACGTCAAATAAGACTAATCAATAGAGTATAGACATGTTGTGAACAAAGCATATGATAGATATACATAATAAATAAATATCTTCTCGATATTCTCAATACTGGGATAGACAGAGATCTAGTCTAGACAATTAAGTCCCTTTGACCCACCTTCCACTGAAGATATTTTCGGGACAACGTGACTACTTACTTAATATTAACACATAAATGATACTACGAAAATGCTACGAATGCAACTTCCGAGCTAATATTTTAACGTAGAAAAAGCACTGCATTGAAAACTCTCTGCGCTTAAAATATTTGAAACAAAAGACGATTGTTTCGTATATAGCCTACTTCATGTATAACATACGAAGCCCTGACAATTCAGTGGGCGCTAGCTTTGTTTTAAAATTAATTGTACACAATTAAAATTAATTATATAAAAACTACAAAATTAATGAACAAAATATGTTTAGTCAATTTTTCTGTCACAGAATTGGTGAATGCGTAAAGATATAAATTTCGATTTTAATTTATTTTTAAATTTTTGTACTGGCAATACAGACATGTTTGGCGCCTAACTTTCACACTTGAAATAATAAAAAAATAAAAAAAATATCTTCACGCAATTCCCAATACAGGGGTAGACAGAGGTCAAGTCTAGACAATTAAGTCCCTTTGACCCACCTTCCACCGAAGATATTTTCGGGACAACGTGACAGGTGGTGAGCCCGTCGCCGCCTTTATGTCCAAGCCAACGATGAAATTCGTACATAAGTTTTTTGAAAAACTCATTGGTACTGCCACCTGGGGATCGAACTCGGGTCTCTCGACTCGAAATTCCGACCACCCAACAACTCGGCTATCGTGACTTTTAATACAATTGACACTTGAAATAAGTTGTTTTATTATTGCACGCCTCATAAGAGAAGTGATGAGATGGGTATTACTGTCAGTTTACGCACTCTTTTGTCACTTTTTTTATTCTTTATTGCTTTTATAAGTGAATATAAACTAATTAAAAAATTGTTTAACACTTATAGAGTTGGTTTTTTATAGGCTTCAGTATTTTGAGGAATAGAAGCCTATTACTTCTCACGGTATAATTCGATGTAGTTTAATTATTATTTAATAATAATTGGAAGGTTTAAGACAGTGCGAGGGGTATGGCACATGAAAATGTGTGTATCTACAAATTTATATCATATACACTTTTACAAATTTACAAATAATTTCAATTTTATTGTAATGAATGAGATTATGAGGCGATTTTATTAGTTAACTATTTTTATCTACAATAGAGTTAAATTTTATGAGCTTTCATCACGAGCTTAGTGGTTAAGAAAAATTTCGTATTTAAAGAAGAAAGAGACTTCTATTGCAAGAAGGAACATAAGAGCTGTTTACAATCTTAATTTCTTTACATCACTCTTTTACACATACATTCATTCTTTACATTTAAAGAAATAAATATTTTGACTTTGGCCCCGCTATATAAATATGAAATATATGTATAAATGAAATGTATGTATAAATGTAATATATGTATATACAAACATTAATAACTTTATAAATAAATAAATAAAATATCTTCACGCCATTCCCAATAAAAGGGTAGACAGCGGTCTAGACAATTAAGTCGTTTTGACCCACCTTCCACCGAAGATGTTTTCGGAACAACGTGACAGGTGGTGAGCCCATCGCCGTCTCAATGCGCTGTCTCAAACCAACGATACAATTCGTACATAAGTTTTTAAAAAAAACCCTTTGATACGAGCCTGCCACCTGGGGATCGAACGCGGGTCTCTCGGCTCAAAATTCCGACCACTGTTAATAGACACACTATACAATGTTAATATCAGGAATAAAACACATGTTTATACCGCCAGTTACTGTAGGTTATAGAGTAAGGAATTCGTTCAAAAAATCCCAGTGAATGTGCAAAGCCTACCTACTAATAGGTTTATAAATTTTATCAAAGAAAAACTTTTAAAAAAGGGTCTACTATAGTATAAATACATTAATGATAGTGCATGAGTTGAGCGCCATGCTATTTCTAATTATATTATGTTCAATATTGTATATGTTTTGTTAAAAAAATTACAAATAAGTGTATAACTACAGAGTTACTTTGATTTGTTTCTCTTACATTAAAGGAACCTCATTACGAAAATTTGGTAGATACAATATATACACCGGGAATCATTAAGACAGGATAGCCAAGTGGTTGGGTGATCGGAATTCGAGTGGAGAGACCCCAGAGGTGGCTCATAACCAATGAATGTTTTCAAATACTAATGAATGATTTATATCGATTACTTAGACATAGAGATGGCGATAGGTTCACCACCTGTCACGTTGTCCCAAAAAAAAGTCATCGCTGAAAAGTGGGCCGAAAAGGCTTAATTGTCTAGACCTCGGCGTCTAATTGTCTAGACCTTGGGGTGAAGATATATTTCATATCATTTACGTTACTTACATGGAACAACCAATGATTTGATTTGAAACATAATAATAGTGTATTGCATAGATGTCGATTCAATTGAATATGGATAAAGGTGAATAAGATCGAGTTATGAAGCAATAATAATACTGGCTCCAAATTTCATGTTACTGAATATAATATATGTGAATTTTGATTTATTTATTGATTTATTGAAAATGGTTGAAACAACTGAACATATGAATCAATTTTTTTTATATGTTGAGCATATTAGACGGCTCGATAGCCCCTCTGGTAAAGAATAAGCCTTCGAAGCTAAAGCTTCGGTTTGTATTGATACACATACATACATATATACATACATATACAACGGCCTATTAAAATACACTGCAGGACATAGGTCTCTCCCATAGGGAGGATTTTCCATAATCGCCACGCTTGGCAAGCGGATTGGTGTTCGGAGTACCAGACCACTCACTGCTCAGACGCTGCTGCCCATAATCGATCTGATTATTTTGGTCAGATATATTTAGCGATGGTTATCTCGCCATATATCGGTTGTCATAACAATATTCAAGACTGTTTACTGTTTACCTTTTTATGTTGAATAGAGACCTTGTGTCTGTATCTATGATATTTCCTGAGATATTCATTAAGATTAACGTAAGATTACTTTGATTGATTCAATAAGATTAACATTACATCCGTCCGGGACTTCTGTTCAGGAGTATACGGAATTTAAAATAAAGCGAGGTGGACGTAAACTTTGACGTTTGTATTATAAGTAACTAATGTATCGAGGGTAATGACACATATGCACATATTAAACTATGAGCCTGACTTAATACTACTAATACGGATAAATAACATGCCGCTCAATACGTTGCTGCGCAGAAACCGACAGGCGCTTTTAAGCTTCAACACATGGTTTGATTTAAAATAAAACAATGTCCCCCCGTGACCACGGTTGCTGTAAAGCATCCGAAACGTCGGGAAATAAAAAAAGTTGTAAAAACTAATTAAAAAAGCGATGAAATCCGAAAATTCTTTTATTTTAAATGTGTAGTATTCAAGTAAATACAAGAAATCATTGCATTGTTTGATGTTAAAAATAGCCTCTATATGTTAACTAAGCTAAGGGAAGGCTACTAAACTGAACTGACTTCTTACTACTTATAACATAACTAACCTTTACTATTCTTAAACAAACATAACAGTCAAGATAGCACTCCGAGGGCAGGAATTATTCCGATTTATTTGATCGACGATAAAGTACTTTAGCTGCTTATTTTGGGATCAGAGACATGTATGAGATGTGATCTCTATCTACGTATGTATTTATTATTTTATTATGTGTTATTCAGATGGGTCAGCTATAGTGCAATGTTTTATCAAATTTCGTTGAGTAATTTTTCGTGAAAGACTAACGAATCACAATCGCATTTATATGAGTTAGATATTAGGAGGATAGTTTAAATAAATTTTTTATGGCAATTTTGTGAGATTGTATCCCGCTGTCTGTTGAGACACTGTAAGATATTCAAGATAATCCTGTGGCCTCTCACAACACCCTCGAGAAAAAATCGGCACGAAAACTTAATACATACATGGATAGCGACACTATGACATACATTGCTCTGATCCCAAAATGGAATCGGAAACAACGAAACAAACTGATACGTGACAATGTAGAAAAAGTGTTTTTGTACATTGGCCCGTCCGGGAATCGAAACCGGAACCTCAGAACTGGCGACACTGTAAAAACAGGTGTACGCCACTCGTTCACAGAGATCTGTATCACACAGCAAACCATTATTTCAATGTTAAACACAATAAAGGCGTTTTTAAAATATGCTATAACTATCACGTTATCACACGCTATGCAAATTTAGTTGCACGAGAGAGCTATTTAACCGTTTTACTTCAGTTAAAAGGTCTCAAATGAGCGGTTCTGTGACCACCGGTTAGCACGCAAACTGACGCCTAGATTCCTATATCATTTGTTACGTTAA
Organism: Sericinus montela; assembly: GCA_029286605.1. Classification (NCBI taxonomy): domain Eukaryota; kingdom Metazoa; phylum Arthropoda; class Insecta; order Lepidoptera; family Papilionidae; genus Sericinus; species Sericinus montela. Next base: position 1,637,663 of record JAGSMR010000075.1, on the reverse strand, counting down.
ACGATATGTAAGGAAGATATAAGTTGTTTAAGTTTACGATCTCCGTGAATGTTCGGGAGACATCGGTTTTTATTGTGTCGCCAGCTCTGTGGTCCTGTATACAATTCCTGCTACTGTTTCCGATTCCATAACACAAGCGCTTCTGCTACACACTTTGGATCAGAGCAATGTATGTGATGTTGTCCCTGTTTATGTATTTTTGATTTATTTACTTAATCTTTATTGGGATTCCTTATAGAAGGCGGACTTAAAGGCTATAGGAATTCTCTCCCAGTCAACCTATGGTATAGTAAAATTTGTTGTAGGCGCAATAAAGAGCTGAATAATGTCCTCAATGGAATAGGCCTGAGTCCACTCATTAGAAATATGGTTTCATTAGTATAAATATTTGGGAATATGCATTAGGGTATTTGTTTGTTTGTTTTATGTTTAATTTTATTGATACAAGATTCTATCTAACAACGTCCCTGCTTTACATTGAACTGCCCGCGCGATACTTTAATTTATTTTTCATTTAGTCTACTGAATTTTGGTCGGGGTCGGGTCTGGTCTGCAGACGGTCGACCCGCCATCTGTCGGTAGCGAATTGTTTTTTCAAGACGTTTCCCATAGCCACCTCATACGATATCCACGTGAAGAAAGCCTGTGGTATATTTTTACGCATTAAACCTACGGCAATTATGTCAATACTAATTAAATTATTAAAAACGTCTAACTCACGTCTAAACAATCGATGCTGGTACCGACTAATTTCGGACCCGTCGGAGGTCCTTCATCAGGGTGAGTGCGATGAGTTCGCGATCGCGCCCCGCCACGTGATTCTTCGAACCTAGTCGGTACCTACACTTTAATTATTTAATTAATAATGTGAATGACGGCGCCAGGTGGTGTCCAATCATGTTATCAAAGGGCTCAATTGTCTAGACCTCTGTCTTCCCCAATATTGAAATCGATGTGAAGACTTTTGTCAAGATCTAGAACAGTAATTTAGCTATGGTCGAACAATTCGTTAAATTTGGCTTAAACTTGCACCTCCAGCTCGAACAGCTTATGAACTATTCGAGTGAAAAGTTTCGCTTGAAATTGATTTCGCCGGGTCCATTTAAAACTTTCCAACCAATTTCGAAGTGTCTCTGTGGTCAACCGGATATCAGTCTAGTGGGTTTTGTTATTAGAATTCATTTTCTATTATTTTGTGCGGAATCTGTCACATACAGACAGTAATCCTGTAATGGCACAACATCATCACATAGCCAACAAGAACAACACAAATATCTAATTTAATACGCCGATGCTATCTATATACGGCGTAATTACTATCAATTGACAATAAATTTAGTTCGAATCAATAATCCATACATAAATATGAAATAACATAATCGAATTAAAAATCACATAATACTAGGAAAAAGAAGCATTGAAATAAAATAACTATAAAGGAAATGCTAATAGTTCAAAGCCTATTTTTGCCATTTCATTTCTTTCACAATGAAAAACAATAACTAATGTATCGATATACGTATCGATAATTGTATGTGTAACAGCCACATCCCTAGTGATAAAAGCAACGTTATTACAGAGTTGTCAGTCCACAGACGCCGCTTCCGATTTAATTCCTCTCGCAATATCTCATCTATAAATACGAAATATTAAACTGGGACATGGTGTTTTGTATTTTCTTTATTTGTTGGGCCACAAAGTTCTTCATCCGTCTTTCATTGAACCATTTCAACCATGTGTTAAGACTTTAAGACGACAGGCTCACCGTCTGTTGCATTGTCCAAGAAAAGCTCTGTTGTCTTACTCTTGAACGAAATTCCGATCGATCGGATTTGAAATTAGGACGTTTCGTAACGTTTAATGCTATCCTAGCGCCACTTAGTTTTCATATTGTGTGGTCATTAGGAGAACTACTTGGAATTAAAATTAATTGGTACTTTTGATGCCAATTTGACAGCTAGTTTTTTTTTTCATTTATTAACATGGACCACAAACAGGTTAACAATACATTTTTAAATTACAAGAGACACAAATAAAAAGAGAGTATCATTGTGAACCCAACACTGATGGTCACAGCTTTGATTAAAAATTAAAAAGAGCAAATATAGAGATGTGTAAACTTAGCAAAATATAGCAATTATTTCTGTGTGTATGTATATGTACACACTAACATATGTATATATATAACATATGTATATAAACACGTATACATACACACATATAGTGATACGCTTAGCACTTATAGTTGCAATTTGAATGGTTCTGCATCAATGTGTATGTAAATGTGATATTGTGTTATAATCAACATAGCCGAGTGGTTGAGTGTCGATACTAAAGTTCGATCCCCAAGGCTCATCCCTATCGGTTTTTTCAAAAACGTAAGTACGAATTATATCGTTGGCTGGGACACAAAGTTGGCGACGGGCTCACGGTCAATTGTTTGTATTCCCGTCGATAAAAAGAAGGAGCCCATTTTCTCGTTCATGTCCGCCTATAGCCGTGTCAGTTTCCAATCCAATCATGCAATGATAGAATTATATATTTTTGGTGCTCTTTTTATTAAAAGAAATTCAGCAGACCTGTATACAGCATCATATTCTTCCTATTCCTTCCTATTTTTTACGATTTATCTCAGCAATTTCCAACCTCGACGTAAGTAACATATGTTTAGAAAATCGTGCATTTTAAGTGTGCCCAAGTCTTGTCTACCCAAGTATTGTGAATGGTGTATAGATATTTTTTTACAGAAGTGTCATCGTTTCGTAATGCTCATAACCATGTGAAGGCCAATGGTTCATTGTTGTTGAGAATCGATTAATACAGCCTTCATATTAACTCTTGTGCAACTGCATCGGTGCTTTTAAGTATCACAAAGAAAGAAGCTCATTTGCAACAATGTGTTTTCTTATACACATATTCTTATAATAACAAAAGATCGATGTTAAATATTTAAATACATACATAGAGGCAACATAACATACATTGCTCTGATCCTACAGTAAGCTGCTTAAGCACTTGTGTTGTGGAATCAGAAACATCGAAGGTACCACAACCACTCAGAGCAACTGAGTCGTTGATGTCCATCACCGTTTCACTCATTTCGTTCTGGTATTTTCATAAATGGATGTTCCCGCAGTCAACGCCCAACGGCATTATCAAGGTATTATTACATTTAGTTGCCTCTTTCGTCATCCACAGGAGGAAAGGGGGTGGAATATTCTTACGTTATCTCACGTCAATAGTATACTTCATACTTCATACTAACACTGTAAATATATAAATATCTTCACAAAATAAGAAATCGGGACAACGTGACAGATGGTGAGTCCGTCGACGTCTTTATGTCCAAACCAACGATATAATTCCTTCATAAGTTTTTTGAAAATCTATTGGTACGAGCCTGCCACTTGGGTATCGAACTCGGGTCTCTTGACTCGAATTTCCGACAACCTATCCTATCGTGCCTCAAGACTGAAATAGTCTTTACATGTTGCTTGCACATCTGTCGTAATAAGAATGTAAGAAATAATATCAAATAGACGATATATTTACCAAATATCAATAAGAAATCTGATAAAATCACTACTATTATTATATTTAATTTGCTCAGCCTTGGTAATGTAAATTGTCTCGCTGTCGATTCTTTGTAGATGTTCTCTTTATAAACTCTTTTGTTGTTTGCGAAGGATCAAAATGAATAATGGGGTACCATTCTACTCACCACATATATAATAAAACGAAAGCTTATTAGGAACCAGTTCGACGAGCTTCAGACGGACGCACAGACACACACTTTTAATTGATTTGCTTCAAAAATAAATATCTTCACGCAATTCCCTATACAGGGGTAGACAGAGGTCTAGTCTTGACAATTAAGTCCCTTAATAAAAAGGTCTTTGGTGAAATGAGGGTCTACATATCTTAGTGTTCAGGACCTCTGTTTTCTCCAGTATTGGGAATATCATGAAGAATTTTTGTCTCAGGTCTGGTCTTTTATGTTATTTTCGTTATTTCTAATTCCATAACATAAGTGCTTAAGCCTAGGATCAGAGTAATGTATATATATATATATATATATATATATATATATATATATATATATATATATATATATATATATATATATATATATATATATATATGTATATGTATATATATATATATATATATATATATATATATATATATATATATATATATATATATATATATACATATATATATATATATATATATATATATATATATATATATATATATATATATATATATATATATATATATATATATATATATATATATATATATATATATATATATATATATATATATATATATATATATATATATATATATATATATATATATATATATATATATATATATATATATATAAATATATATATATACATATATATACATACATATATATATATATATGTATGTATGTATATATATATATGTATGTATATATATATATACATACATATATATATATATACATACATACATATATATATATATGTATATATATATATATATATATATATATATATATATATATATATACATATATATATATATATATATATATATATATATATATATATATATATATATATATATATATATATATATATACATATATATATATATATATATATATATATACATATATATATATATATATATATATCCTGTCCATCCAAAGGTTGTCTGGAAGAAATCGCTTTGAGCGATAAGGCCGCCCATTGTGCTACCATTTATGTTTAGACTGTTTGTCATATGATATTTCCTTTTTTTATGGTGTGCAATAAAGTGTACTCTCTCTCTCTCTCTCTCTCTCTCTCTCTATATGGTGTTGACCCTATGTATAAATGTACTTAGTTATTCATCTTCTAATATAGCAGAAATAACTAAAAAATTAGTTTCAAGAGTTTTTCTTTTAGTTACAATGATTCTCTATCGCATAGTTCTGGTGTCGTAAATCCACAAAGCTTTTAAGACGTTGCCACATCAGCGTTCATTCCACACTCGTGTTAGGAACTAAGTAATCTTGCTTGACCTACTTGTCACTCGTGACTCGTGCACTTTGTTAGTTCTTTAAAAAAAACAAAGCCTACAATATATGTCTAATAGACTTTAGAAAGCTTAAAGTGACTCTTTAGTTAATGCTGGTCGTTTTAAAAGAGATCAGCTGAAAAACTTTAAACTAGACGGATTCTACATTTAAAAACTATGTCTTCACGTCATTCCTAATATAGGGGTAGACAGAGGATTAGACACTTGAGCCCTTTCGACCCAACTTCTTACTGTAAGCTTTTATTAAAAAGTGGGGGCGTATACTTGTATGGTTTTATGTATGCGCAAGTCGGTTATTAAACCCGATACACGCAACTGAGTATTAACTTTGATCCCAGTAATTAAATACTGTAATGTAATAGCTGTTATAGTGACGACATGACACACCGAAGACATTCTTTGGGACAACGTGACAGGTGGTGAGCCCATCGCCGTCTTTATGTCCAATCCAACACTTCGTACTTAGTTTTAGAAAAAAAACCATTGGCACAAGCCACCTGGGTGTCGAATTCCAGTTTCTTAACTCACTAATATACCGATCACCTGACCACTCGGTTATGACCTATAAATTCTATATTTCTGTTTGATAAAACAATGAAACGGACGGACGGATTGTCGTTACCACCTCCGTAAACTTGTGGCATACTCACTGGTTTTCATTGTGTGGGTAGCCAGAAGATCCCGGGTTCGATTTCCGGCCGGGGCAATGTACAAAACCACTTGTTTTACATTACCTTGGGTCTGGATGTTTGTGGTACATTCGTTGTTTCTGATTTCATAAAGTGCTTTAGCTACTTACTTTGGGATCAGAGCAATGTATGTGATGTTGTCCCTATTTATGTATATGTATCTATATATGTATGGATAACGTATATTCAGTAGAAACCAGCACAAAATTGGATTACCTAATCGTCTTGCGAGCTCGAGCCCAATGGACTACCCTTCAATAAATTTTCGATGAAATCATACACTGTGATCTCTCCAATTCCCTGAGTGCTGGCGGAGTAATATTTATTGTGAATATCTATTTATATAAAACTCAGTATTCTTAAGTTTAACTGCAAAACTCGAAAAGTTGTTGATTTATTTCTTTGAAATTTTATTGTAGCATTTTTATCCAAGAGAGAATACTTTGTAACCTGTACAAGTACAGCATGACAGGTCAATAAATTGTTTTATATATTGCCTTTGTAACCGCTGTTTTTTTTTTTAAATAGAAAAAAAATCTTTCAGTCATTTCTAATACTGGAATACACAGATCTAAACAATTAAGTTCTTTCGATCCGACTCTCCCCGAAGGCATTTTTTAAAGCGAGAACGTGATAGGTTGAGTCTGTCGCCGTCTTTATATCCAAGCCATCAAAATGAATCGTATTTAACGTTGGGGGATCTGTGGATCAAACTCGGAAGAGGACGAAATCTCTTCACTTGAATTTCGATCACCGACCCCAAACATTCAGCCATCGTGTAACGAAAAAAAGAAATATTTAACTATCAGAAATATGCAATTATGAGATAGATAATTGCTTATTTCTGATAGTTAAATATTTCTTTAGTTACGTTCATATATAAACGTTTATAACTTTACTGAAAATATTCATATTTATTTTATGAACATATCACCACTAGCGGGATTTGAACAGGCAACCCGTAGTTTTAAGGCATATATTTATGTAAGTAATCAACTCAACAATACAATGGTATTGTTGAGTTGATTACTAACACGGCGACAGACTCGCCACCTGTCACGGGTGAAATGTGAGTAGAAAGGGCTATACTGTCTAGTAATGCGAAATAAAGGATGAAAAATACGAAAGAAAGGACTCAAAGACTTCAAAATCGAGAACCTTTGCGAATAATTAATTTCCACAAACCATCCCGTCTAATTTGGAGGCGTATCCCCCCACCCGCTCAGCCATTTACTCTTTAATTAACGTGAAATAAAATAGATGTTGGGAAAAGGTTTCAAAGAAAACCAACCTATTAATGAAGTCAATTCTTCTATAATTTCAATCTCATTGTTCCAGGAATCGTATAGAAAGGACGGCCTCGAAAAGATGGCGGGGGTCGGTGCGACGGGTCGTCGCGGCTACAGTCTGTGAGTTATTTTACTATAATAATAAAAGAGAGGATGTTTGTTTGTCCCACTTGTTCCTTAGACAATGTCTAAATTTACTTGTTCTTTGGGGAAAGCCCTATGTTCGGCAGTGGGCTCTTGATAGGCTGTAAAGAAGATTCTTATTCCTATATAAATAAATTGGATTAGGATGAATGAATGAATGAATGAATCATATACACATATATATAATAGGGAAGTCATATGTATATATCTTCACGCCATTCCCAATATAGGGTTTCACTGAGGTGTAGACAATTAGTAGTATCCACCGAAGGACATTTTTTGGGATAACGTGAAGAGGTGGTGAGCCCGTCACCGTCTTTATGTCCAAGCCAACGATATAAATAGTACGTAAGTTTTTTAAAAAATCCATTTCATAACTTGAGACTCTTGACTCGAATACCGATCACCCAGCCTGCCCTGTAATTGGCCTGTCGTAACTATTTTAGATTAGTTTTAAAAAGTGATAACTTATGTTATAAGCCTCTTTACTTCCTTACACCATAGTCACGATAAGTCACGAAAGCCGAGTGGTTGTGTTGTCGGAATATCGAATCTAGAGACCCGAGTTCGATCCCCAGGTGGCAGGCTCGTACCAATGGGTTTTTCAAAAACTTATGTACGAATTACATCGTTGGCTTGGACATAAAGACGGCCACGGGCTCACCACCTGTCACTTTGTCCTGAAAATATGTGTGGAAAGTGGGTCGAAGGGACTTATTTGTCTAGACTAGACCACTTTCGACCCCTGTATTGGGAATTGCGTAAAGATATTTTTTATTTACTTACTTCCTTACACAGTATCAATTAAAACTCGATTAATCTTCAACAAACTGACATTCATAAATAATTCAATTCCCGTACCGTTTACTAAATAATTTACCTAAGCTACTTGAATACTAATAGGGTGATTGAAACGGAATCGGAATTCGAAATTGTAACAATAGGGTATCAGTGAATATTAAAGGCGACACATAAATAAATTAAATTTGACATATTTATAGATTTTATCGATTTGATTGTAACATACATTTTTGTATTTTGATTGTATCATTGTAATTTTAATATACAAACTGCTCAATAGATAAAATTAAAGAGAAAAAAATGTAATGATTTCTTGTATTTACGCGAATAAAATAAAACGATTTTCGGATTTTATCGCGATTTTAATTAGTTTATTTCGCGAAGTTTCGAAACGTCGGAAAATAAAAAATAGTTTGTAAAAACTAATTAAAAATGCGATAAAATCCAAAAATCGTTTTATAATATAAGAAAAAAAGGTTTTAAAATTCAACTGCCGCAAAAATAACGGCAAAAGTCGCGGGTTTGTATCCCGCACGGGCATACAGTTCAGTTTAGTTCATGTCAGTTGAAATTTTAAAATATTTTTTCTCTTTAATTTAATAATAAAAGTTCAGCATAACATACTTTAAATTCAATAAAAAAGTTGTGTTGCTCAATGGATATTAAACTCTTTTTTTAATACATTTTATATAAAATGATGTATAACTTATATAATAAAGATTGATAGATTTCATTCTTATCCTAAAAAAAATATTTAGTCCAAGCTAATTTACACAATAAGGTACAGTAAACACATACATACGGCCTGTAAAAGTCCACTGCACAACTTAAGCCTTCTCCGTGTTGTTGTTGGGTTTGGCACAACCGCCACGCTTGGCAAGCGTGTCATAATACCACACACCACGGATCTTAAGCAGAGATGCTTGTTACCAATCTACTGTATATTTGTTGGGCATTGGCGCATTGAGCTCTAATACCTCTCGATATCGTCCCGTGGTCGTAAGAGGCGACAAATATACAGCTTTTTTTAATGCCACTGGCAACCGAATTAATGGCGGATTAACCATCTCGAAAAATACCAGACCAAAATTCAGCAAACCGGTAACAGGCAGTGTCTAAGGTGCAAGGAGTCTTGTACTACCATCGCCAATCAGTTTGCAAAGTGTGTCGATTGTGAAAATCAATCCTTTTTGTTGGGTTGTCACTCCTTGGGGAGGTATATGTTCTGAATTTGATTTAGGACTTGGAATTTTCTGCTGCATATTTTTGGTATTAAATCGCACGACCCGGTTGCGAGACAAAACACGTAACGAGTTTTAATCTGTGGTTTTTATCCGGCATCAAGTAATAAATTATAAATAAATACATTAGTAGACAGGGACAACCTCACTTATAATGTTGTTGGTGCATTGTTTTCAGTAGTTTTACTGTCTCACTGCCGGGACCATTTCAGTCGGCATATCAACCCTCATGTCAATCACGATGTGAGCCAGGTCCAGATATATTCTTACATAGTTGGCTGAGCCCAAATATGTAAGACAATATATCTCTACCTCTTATTGTTAATTTTCGCTCTGTATACTTTCTTCACCATCCGATCTTCACTCCTTCGTTCAACGTGCCCAAACCTTTAAACCCTTATTTATTTCAGTGACAATATCGCCTTTTGAACCTACCATATTGAGAATCACTGGGTTTTTGGTTAGCTAAGGAAACGCTGCACAATTTACGAGGAGATAGCATTTCCACTTCAGTTTGCTTTTATGCTTATTATAACTTGCCCATGTTTACGTATATGGATTGTTAAATGGCTTAGAGGCAAAAGCATGTGCTTAATAAGCTTTACTAAGTATTAGTTTAATTTTAACTTACGTGTGTAATGCGTGCATGCATTATGCGCATTATGGAATGTTGCCCATAAGGCTTAAAAGCTCACCGCCGCCTTCGTTCTACAATAAGCAACTAAGTTTGACGTCTCGATGACCATGGTAAATCTACGCTCGAAGCTGAGGGTAACGGATTTGAATCCCTCTAGTGGCAAATATTTAAGCGATGAATATGAATGATTGTACTTGCGTCATGGTTTGTTTATATAAATATTTATTTATATATTTTATGTATTGGACTATGGGCTTAGACACTAAGTTCTAATCGTCTCAAAAACGCTCAAATAAAATCATTAACTTTTAGTTAATGATTTTATTTGAGCGTTACTTAGCATAACTTACTTAGCATGAGTAGCATAACTTACATCCTTCGATTGTCATGTAGAATCTACAACCGTTTCATAAGTACGACGAAGGAGACGAAACAGATAGGAACTCTGTAAGTATACCTTTTTTGCAAATAAAATAAATAAATATCTTCTCGCAACAGGCGACGGGACTTAATTATCTAGACTAGACCTCTGTCTACCCCTATATTAAGAATTGCGTGAAGATATTTATTTATTATTTATGTTCCCATGTCAAAAATAAAATAAATACATATCTTCAAGCCATTCCCAATACAGGGGTTGTCAAAGGTTTAGAAAATTAAGTCCTTTCTATCTATTCTATCTATCTATGGCTATCGTGACTCTTAAACGAAAACGGTTTAGATTTTTGATTTTCTATTCCATAGCCTCTGCAGCGAAAGAGTTCGATATGGAATAACATGAAAAATGGTGTTATCACATGATCGCAGCCTTCGTTCGTGAATAGAATCCAAATACTGAAATTTACATTTCAAATATTCGTGAGTGCATGGGCTGTATAATATTGAAAACGGCATACCGAAAATTCTATTACTCCGAAACTGAGAAATAGAAAGCTATTTAAGCTTGAAACAGTATATTCATGATCGTATTTCTTCTTTTTTACAGCCTAACAAAAGTCCCCTGCAGAACTTATGCCTCCTCTAATTTTATTAATGAAGAACCGTCCTCAACTATCTGCAACCATCGAATCCCGACAACATTGTGCAAGTTGTCACTTTGTGGCTGTCATTTTGTGGCAGGTCGCGTTACGCTGCGTTTTCTCAACTTGAGGAACTGCCAACCATTAGGGAAAGATCCCCAATGGTTGGCAGTTCCAGCAAGCCACTCAGTGTCACTTTAGCGCGCTTATCTTTATGACTATGACATTTACCATAGTTCTGCTGCGATAATAATTCGTACATAAGTTTTTGAAAAACCCATTGATACGAGCCTGCCACTTGGGGATCGAACTCGGGTCTCTCGACTCGAAATTCCGATCACCCAACCACTCGGCTATCGTGACTTAAAAAATCTAAAGTACGATTTATATTTGTTGGCTTGGGCGTAAAGACGGCGACAGGCTCACCACATTTTATGTTGTCCCAAAAATGTCTTGTGTAAAAGGTTGGTCGAAAGGACGAAACTGGCCTGACCTCTGTCTATACCAGTAATGGCCTTCGCGTGAAGATAATTTTTAAATATACATTTTTTATTTTATTATATCGTACACCGGATTATATCGTATAAAATACACCGGAAGCAGTAGTTTATTGCACGATCGAAGTAATAGACATCGGCATAATCAAAGTTTATTGCACGATCGAAGTAATAGACATCGGCATAATCAAAAACCGGTAATTAGTCTGCAGCAACACTGATTTAGTGTAACTCTTCGACTTATTATACCCGAAAATTTTAGCTCAAGTTACTATCAATAACCAACCGATTTTTTTTTACTTTTTAACTATGCGGTATAGGAACTTTGTTGTAGACTGTAACCCTGGCCAAATCCTCGTTTTCCAATGGTAATTACTTAAAAAAATATAGAGAATTAGTGGTATTATTCTGATGCCAACACCACGTGGCAATATCGTAAGAGGCGTCTGAGGGCAACGCCCTGGAAATACAAATGGCTACTGACCGGAAGAGGGATAATTAAATAACTCTTCACGCGTAGTCCCTGATGGAACAGCCAAAGAGAACAAATCGCCAATTGTCACAATCCTTTCATATCTCTTTCGCTTTTTTTGGCGACCTCCGTGGGCGTGTGGCGTTAACACCGGTTTTCAAGGTGCCGCCATCTTGAGGTCCCGGGGTCCATTCCTGGTCGGGTCAATGTAGAAAAACCACTTTTTCTACATTTTCTCGTTTGATGTTTCTGGTGCCTTCGTTGTTTCCGATTCCTATGCTTAATGTGCTTTTGCATCTTTCATTGGGGTTGGAGTAATGTGGTCTCTATCCTATATATGTACTTATTATTTTTCTAATTCATCATTTTTTCATACAGGCACGTCCTGTGTACTCTTGACTATCCCATTTATAAGCCATCTGTTTACGTGGTCTTTGGAAGTAAGTCTCGGTCTACCGCGACACCCTTCATTGTCCACTTTCGCACAATAATTTTTTTTACTATTCGGTCCTTACTCAATCGCTGCTGCTGCCCAAATCAACGAAGCAAGTCGTTACCTAATAAGATGATCTTTCAATCCTGCTACGTACCGAATATCTTCGTTTCGTTTGCGGTCGACTAAGGTAACGCCGCACATTTTACGACGTGATCGTGTGTCCACTACTTTCAACTTGCTTTATTCTTCTTTTGGCAGACCTAGGTTTCGCTGTCATTCGGTACCAGTTATTTACAGTATGCATATGCAGTTATTTACCACACCATGCCTCTTGATTAACAAAGCCCGGGCACTATTTACTCTGTTCCCGGAGCCATGCACTTGTCCACTCCACATCTAAATCACTTGTTACATCCCAGCTAAAAACGCTCCGGAATTATACAATGTCATTAAAGGTAAATCAGGGGATTAACCTTTATTTCACACTTCTTTTAAATATCAGAACCTTAATTTTAATATAATTTTATTAGCATTCAAACGGAGATTTTTATTTTCACACTCTTCTTTCAAACATGTGACTAATTCTGTTCAGTTCTGCCTCTGATGACACTGCATCATAAGATTATAGAGGCCAATTTACTTTCTCTTCACTAACTTCACACCCAAAGACTTTAAGACACTATATAAATAGCTGTCGATATTCAATATGAAAATGATTCAGGCATGACACAACATTGTACACCCCTATGAACGCTAAACATGGATGACAGGTTATGTCCTGGCCACACACCGACTGCTGCTGCTGTCACAATAAAGACTGCACAGCCCTTAGCAATGAACCATCCACACCATACCTCGTTTGTGTCATCATTTCATCAAATCATTTGTTATACATGTATGTATACATATGTTATATAAACAAACTCTTGCAGAACATTGTCAAAATACAAAGTGTTGTCCAAATACGTATAGTACTTTCCGTGGTACGAATACATGAATATGAAATCTCGTAAAGTAATAAGATATGTGATTTGTAGCGTTGAGACGTGACAATATAAACTTTTTCAATAATATCGTGTTTCACGTGTAAAAGGTTTACTTTCACAATTCAAGCGCTTACTGCGTGTTTGATATTCGAGACACGTTTACCATGTTCTTTGTTATAATGTTGCCCTTTATAGTATTGTCGTTCCTATAGCATGGCGTTGTTGCACAAAATGACATTTAATTTGCAGTGCCTTCATGCATTTTTCGGTAGACAGAGTTCTGAAAGCTGGTGCTTTCCCTATTTTGTGCGGGTAGTAGTGCAATAAATGTAGACATGTTGTTTATTTTCTGTTGTATCAGCATGTGTCAGTCTATATACGCAAATCCTTGATGAATTATACTTTAAAGCCTTCCATATAAACTATTACGCTCATTGAAAACTGTATGAAAAGCTATTCAGCAGGTCTAGAATTAATCTAGTGTTCAGTTTTATAATATGTAGCGATGCTATATTTCTAAAACATGAGTAACTTAACACATAATGTTACATTAACTTAACAACAACTTTGAAACACATATTGCATTCCCAATAGTTAAGTACCTGAGAAGCTATTGGATGAGGATATTGGTAAAGTTTAGAGCATACATCATGGTATTGCTAAAATTAGTAGATAAGTATAATTCATAAATATTTATTTACAGAAAAATTATGTTAATATTTACAATACTTATTAACTAAAAACTATTATAATCGTAGAGCCCTACTCCTCGTGGCATGGTACCAAGAACGCTGGCTGCATTTCCACGTTGAATGGCTAGACTTAACCGTTGAGCGAGAAAAGAACCAGCCCTCTTGTCACCAGCGGCAACGATAAGTCGCGGATACAATTCCTTTAGAAACTGCATCGCGCGGGGACCCCACGGACCGATTGTCTCTACGGCAAATGGAACAAATATATAGTCTCTTTTCAAAGACTCATATTTACGCCATTTAACCGATTCAGCTGCCTTTGATGCCGCCCCGGCCCTTATCGAAGTACCTTGATATGAGAGGCCGCTAATGTATCGGCGCAAGTTGCGTCCCACACAAGAGCTTTGCCTCTCTCCCAAGGGACTAAAGTCAAGCCGTCGGGTCTCTTACCATCCTCCCTAAATATTCCACAAGGCTCTAAAACCGATGGAATATTTATGGAAACAAGAGCCCTTCGGATGACCTCATTCAAGGAACCGTGACGAGACAGTCTGCCGGCACTTTTTTGGCATGAAAGTCCGTGGAGGCCTAACTCGTCGACGTCGCTGCCACAAGGACATCGATGTGGTTGACAAATCGATGCTCCCAATCGTATTCCTACAGCTATACGTAAACTTTCGTTATCTAGTAATGTACCAAGGTTACTTGATGGTAAAGCATGTAGCCAGTAACTTGATTCCTTTGTCGAAACACCTAGAAAGCGGGCGCGGTCTCTGTCACAGTGAAAATTGTTCAGTAAGCATTTCTGCACATTCTGAACCAACGGGATATCCCACCGTTTTTGTGAGTTAGATTCCAGTAGGATATCCTCGCCGGGACAGAGACGTAACCATGCTTCTCTTGCCTCGTTAGCAAAGGTCAAGTCCAAGTCATTCTTAAGAATTTTACGTGACAAATCATGAACACTATGTACGGAGGCAAGGAAAGCCGGCAGCGCAATATTTGAAACCTCTCTTATACCGATACCTCCAAATCTAACAGGTAAAGTAGCTTGAGTCCAGCTAGATGAGACTAAAGATAAATTTAGAATTTTTCCAAAGCTATTTTGAGATTAAGGTCAATTTGTTTTAAAAATCAGAACATTTCCATGCTGGACTCGAGCGGAGTAAATAAGTAAATTTAGGAACAAGAACGCAATATTTTAAAATAGTAAGCGCTATATGAGAATTTAGAATATACAGTTTATTAACATGTTCTAAAAATTGATCAAATTTTACTTTCAAAAGAGGTTTCATACTCTCTATAAATAACGGCGCTCCAAGGAGGTAAAGAGAATCCGCCTCAGTTACTTTAATGCCAGGAGATATATTGTTAAAATTTTGAAACAAACTGTGTCTATGAGAAGACAAACGGTCAGGAATGAAAAGTTCACATTTAGTATTATTTAATTCAAGGCCAATGTTTTAAAATTTTGAATAATTTTTGAAGGTCATTTTGCACGTCATCTGGCTTTCCTCCTAGGGTTCCGTCATCTAGGTACCAAACATTGAGTTTGGATTTCAACTTTGAAATAATCGGTTGAATTCCCAAACTAAACAATGTTGGGCCCAGTGGATCACCCTGCTGAACTCCGACGGCTGAGTCAATTAAATGATTTTCGTAAAATAAATTAGAGTTTTGACTGTAACATTGCCAAACGTAATGGTAAATTTCCGGGGTATGTTTCGCAACCTCCTTCAGCAGGGTTGATCTGTCGAGGGAGTTAAAGGCATTCCTAAGGTCAACTTTCAAGACAACATCTGTTTGACAATTCGTTAAAAAAGTACGCACTGAATGTACAGCTGCCTCACAACCTCCTCTGCTACCGAAGCCTAACTGAATAGGCTGAAATTTTGACTTTAGATCGGAGGTTATGTGCCTACATGCTAATTTAGAAGTTAAACGTCTAAAAGTGGAACCAACAGCTATAGGGCGGATACCATTATCTTTTTTTTAAAGGCACATAACCTTGCTCCATATATGATTTTAACAAAATTTGGATTTACATTGCCAGAAAGGCGGCGAATTCGGCCGGCGTCACCGGCGGACGCGCTTACAAGATCTTTCAGATGTTGAGGCGTAATTCCGTCAATGCCGCCGGCAGAGCCATTTGAGAAAGACATAATTGCCTCTAAAGTATCTTTTTCTGAAACTTGTAATGGCTGATAAGAAGGATCAGGAGGCGACGGTAGAAGCAAGGAGGAATTGGCCTTAGGATGCTTCTGATGTAAGCTTTCAAGGGTGTCCGCATTGTGAGGCGCCAGGATATCGTCTGAAAATAAAATACGCTATGCGTTTTTTTAAATCACCATCCATAACTTTAGACTCGACAACTTTCTTTAAATCAAAATTGTGTGGTCTTGAGCTACGGATGTATCAATCGGTGAATCAAAATTTTGAAAAGATTTGTTTTAAGCTGGGACGTAATTGACTTACGTCCCGTTTTGTCAACATGAAAATGAAAATATGCAAAGTAAAATAATTTTGCCAACTAGTTACAGTGTTAAAAGTAAAACAATTTTGAATGGTATTTGATAAAGCTTTAGCTAGCTGCATCCTCGCACCTCTAGGAATCCTCCTAAGTATTGGTACATTACGGTGGTAATAATGAATTTGGTCCGAAAAATTTTGAAAATTGGTTTGATTAATATCTCTGATTGTGCCATGAGAGGACGGGAGGCTGTGAAACCGAAATTGACTGTGGATGACAACGTCTAATATGTATATTTAAGCCTCTTTTACCTTTAAAAAGCCTACCGTCCGAACAATTTCGACATTGTAGGAATTCCGGTTGAGAGTTGGTAGGAGCGATATTCATAAACTAATTATTATATCTTAAATAAACTTAAAGTTGCTAAGTTCTGCTGCGTCGCTTCCAATCAGTTAGGACGGACCACAGAGTGTAGACCTTTCATCAGATTTAGGCATGCCGTACAGCGCACTAAAAGTAAAAGTAATATTTGAAATACAGACATAATTATTGAATATTACATGAATATTAAAATACTTCCCAGGTTTTTCCAAATATTTAAGAAATATACTTATTCCTTGACAGTTGACAAGCTCCGGAATACAATATTACCACGATTGACAAAAAATGTATCTGAAATCATAAAAACCTTTTAATATCACATTTATTTAAATTTTATCAACATTTTACGATAATTTTAAAACCTAAATATAGTAAAAATTATTAAAATAAATTTATTTAAATATACTTAGCTCTTGACACTTTGACAGACGTCGTTCAACTAGATAAGTTCAACTTATTAATATTCACGTCTACATACATAATGGCCAAGTGGTTGGGTGATCGGAATTGGAGTAAAGAGACCCGAGTTCGATCCCCAGGTGTTAGGCTCATACCAATGGTTTCTTTTACAAAATACTTATGTAAGATTTATGTCGTTGGCTTGGACATAAAGAGGATGATGGTTTAACCACCTGTCACGGAAAAGTCCGGTGATTGGGGCTACCGATGTACCATACCCTTTCTCTCTATTGTTCTCTTTATAGTCATATTTAATCATTCACCAGATATAGAACCTGTGTAATTGCGGGTGTAAATAGACATATGTAATCACTATCATAAGGTGAATCAATCACAGAGATTAGCCGGACCAAACAGACAGACAGACAGAAAAAAATTGTAAAAAAATGTTATTACCATATTTATATATTTATTACATGTAGTAAAAAACGGTTATTTCAGTATTACAAACAGACATTCCAATTTTATTTACATGTGTAGATACGAGTGAAGACACAGGTACTTAATTCCTTCCTGCCCACCATTCACCGAACTTCTTCAACAAGTTTCAAGATATTTATTAAGGAAAAACTTTATTAAAAAGTCAAGATAGCCGATTGGTTAGGTGGTCGGAATTTCGAGTCTAGAGACCCGAGTTCGATCCCCAGGTGGCAGGCTCGTACCAATGGGTTTTTCAAAACTTATGTACGAATTATATCATTGGCTTGGACATAAAGACGGCGTCAGGCTCACCACCTGTAACGTTCTCCCGATTATATCTTTGGTGGAAGGTGAGTCTTAGGGACTTAATTGTCTAGACTAGACCTCTGTCTACCCCTGTATTGGGAATTGCGTGAAGATATTTATTGATTTTATTTATTTTGTAAAATTTTATAAATAGTATCTCCTGGGAATAAGTTGATCGTTCCCAAGCTATTTGTAATTATAATATGTACAACTTTGTATTTATTTAGTGTATAATCACGATAGCCGAGTGGTTGGGTGGTCGGAATTTCGAGTTGAGAAACCCGACTTCGATCCCCAGGTGGCAGCCTCATACCAATGGGTTTTTCAAAAAACTTATGTACGAATTATATCGTTGGCTTGGACATAAAGATCTGCCACCTGCGGATCGAACTCTGCTCTCTTGACCACCAAATACATATTTCATGGAACATAAATATAAAAAAAAATCTTGTGATAAGTGATTTTTTTCCATGTAAGTCGATGGATGCAAGTGGCTGGGTACCGTTCTTTATGGAAAACTTTACAGGAGACCTATGCTCAGCAGTGGACTCTTCATAAGCTGTAAAGAATAAAAAGAATCAATATTTTATTCCCATCGATATGTGGTAGCCTAATAGTGAGTAATAGTAAATTTTTCTCTGTTATTTCTTATGTTAGGTTAATGAAAGTCTGGTCACGATAAGTCCAATCCAAATACGAATTTTATAATAGAAGAAGATAATTTTTATAACTACAATACTATTACACATTATGGAGTTCTTATTCCCACATTTACCTTTGTTCACACCACTTCTCTACGACGAAGTCTGTGGAAGAGTGGCGTACCCACCGGTTTCATGGTGTCGCCAGCTCTGTGGTCCCCGGTGGGATTCCGGGTCAGATCAATATCAACTTTCTACATTTTCTCGGGTCTGGATGTGTAGTACCTTCGTTGTATTCGATTCCATGACACAAGTGTTTAAGCTACTTACTGTAGTATAAGAAATATGTATGTGATGTTTGGGACAACTATACTGATGATTGGGAAGACTAGGGATATCTATATTTTTTTTACATAATAGGGAGGCAAACGAGCATCTGGCTCACGTGGTGGTAAGTGATTACCGCCGCCAATGAACACCTGCAATACCAGAGGAATAGCAGATGCGTTGCCGGCCTTTGAGAAAGGTATAGGCTCTTTTCTTGAAGGTCCTTGTCCCTAAGTCGTATCGGTCCGGAAAAACCGGATATATCTATCTGTATTAAAATAAAAATTTTAAATTTTCATTTATTTTTTCAGATAATCTATCCTGCTTTACCCATGGCTGCAGTACCGGCTGGGTGTCAGGAGTGCTTGGCAACGAGGCTCTGGCAGGTGGAGCGTGGTTGGCAGCACTACCTTGCCTCGTAGCCTTGCCCGCAGCACCCTTCTTCGCCGTTCTAGCTGATACTAGAGGAAGAAAAGCGGGTGCTTTTTGTGTCAGCCTTAGTTTCATTGTAAGTATACATTTATAATTATCAAACTAGACGACTGTTAAAAAGGTTGCGAATTCGAATCCGGCCTGAGAGAAACATTTATATTTAACGGTTTTTTTAGAAAAAAAAAGACATAGCCTCCTTTCGAAAAAAAATTACATGGCTTAGCACACAATGAATTAAATGTAACTTAATTGTAAAAAATTGTTTGTTTTTTTTTTTTAATGAGATTCGAGCCTATGATATCCACCGTCGAAAAAGTCAAAGATAGCCATAGTTTGTGTCATCGGAATTCGACTCAAAAGACCCGAGTTCAGTCCCCTGGTTGATTAAAAACTTATGCATGATTTATATCCTTGGCTTGGACATAAAAACGCCAGACGCCGGCGCACAATCTGTCTCGTTATTCCAAAAAATCTTTGATAAAAGAATGAGAGTACGATAGCGGAGTGGTTGAGTGGTCGGAATTTCGAGTCAAGACACCCGAGTTCGATCCCCAGATGGCAGGCTCGTACCAATGAGGTTTACGTATTCTATCGTTGGCTTGGAGATTAAGACGGCGACGGGCTCACCATCTGTCACGTTGTCCCGAAAATATCTTTGGTGGAAGGTGGGTCTAAGGGACTTAATTGTCTAGACTAGACCTCTGTCTACCCCTGTACTGGGAATTGCGTGAAGATATTCATTTATTTGACCTCTATGCTACTCTATGCTTTATACTACCTGTGTGAAGATACATTTTCTGACTTCTGCTATACCGCATCGATGTTCTTACCTATGAAATACCGTGTCAAGTTATCGACCATATAGTTCTAACGTCATCAGATAAGCTGGTCTTTAGCGGCATGGTGCGGTTCGCGGGGCGTGTGGACGGCGAGGGTGGCAGCGGGAGCTGGTGGGGCTGGTGCTTTAGCTCTGGCGCCACTCTACTGTGCGGAGATAGCACCAAGAACTAGGGGGCTCGCTGCGATGCCCTCGTTGGCTTGCAGGTATATTATGACCTTCGTGGACGAGTGGCGTAAACACCGGTTTTCAAGTTGTCGCCATCTGGAGGTCCAGGGTTCGATTCCCAGTCGGGGCAATGTAGGAAAACCACTTTTTCTACATTTTCTCGGGTCTGGATGTTTGCGGTGGCCTCGTTATTTCCGATTCCCTCACTACAAGTGCTTTAGCATCTTACATTGGGATCGGAGCAATGTGTGTGATGTGTATATATGTATTTATGTATTATTTATTATTATCATATCTAAATCGTGTGGTATTGCGTAAGAATAACCCCGTCTGTTCCCATGTAAGAACCATAGGGACAGAGATAGTGGTATTCTCAGATAGAAAACTAGGGCTTCACATTGTAATTGCTTGCTATTTAGCAAGTCTACATAGTCGAGTGATTGGGTGATCGGAATTCGTGTCAAGAAACCCGCATACGATCCCCAAGGCTCGTACTAAGGAGGTGTTTTAAAAAAAAAAAAACTTGTGTACGATTTATATCGTTGGCTTGGACATGAAGACGGCGACGGGCTCACAACCTGTCACGTCGTCCCGAAAATATCTTCGGTGGGAGGTGAGTCGAATTGACTTTATTTTCTATCCCTGTTGTATTGGGAATGGCATGAAGATTTTTATTTACTTTATTTACGTGTATGAAAGAGGAATGTGAAGATAAATGTCTGTCCTTTTGAATGCCAAAACTATAGTACTCATATTTGGAAAAGAGAAAAAAGTGTGAAACCTGGGTTAATCAGGAATGTCTTGAACAGAGAGTGTTTCAGCTTGTATAGAAGATACGATGTAGATGACAAGGGTAGGGCCAAGTGTACTCAGATACCCACATGCATGTAATGATACTAATGATTTTGAAAGAAAGAGGTATGCAAGTACACTTGGAGATCTGTTTTATCTGGCTATCCCGTCAAGGACTGTCCGTGATGATACTTTAATATTAACTCTGTTGCGCAGTTGCGGAATCCTCTTCGCGTATACAGCAGGTGGTTTATTATCACCCCACGCGTTATCTCTGTCCATGGCGGTTGCGCCGTTGGTACTGCTATTGTCTCTCATCTGGCTCCCGGAGACTCCATCCTATCTTATCAACGTGGGCAGGATACAGGTACGTAATACAAAATTAAATCAAACACATATATAGATAGGGACAACATCACATACATTGCTCCGATCACAATGTAAGATGCTAAAGCACTTGAAGTATGGAAATCGGAAACAACCAAGGCACCGCAAACACCCAGACCCGTGAAAATGTAGAAAAAGTGGTTTTTCAACATTGCCCCGACAGGGAATCGAACCAGGGACCTCGTGATGGCATATATATATATATATATATATATATATATATATATATATATATATATATATATATATATATATATATATATATATATATATATATATATATATATATATATATATATATATATATATATATATATATATATATATATATATATATATATATATATATATATATATATATATATATATATATATATATATATATATATATATATATATATATATATATATATATATATATATATATATATATATATATATATATATATATATATATATATATATATATATATATATATATATATATATATATATATATATATATATATATATATATATATATATATATATATATATATATATATATATATATATATATATATATATATATATATATATATATATATATATATATATATATATATATATATATATATATATATATATATATATATATATATATATATATATATATATATATATATATATATATATATATATATATATATATATATATATATATATATATATATATATATATATATATATATATATATATATATATATATATATATATATATATATATATATATATATATATATATATATATATATATATATATATATATATATATATATATATATATATATATATATATATATATATATATATATATATATATATATATATATATATATATATATATATATATATATATATATATATATATATATATATATATATATATATATATATATATATATATATATATATATATATATATATATATATATATATATATATATATATATATATATATATATATATATATATATATATATATATATATATATATATATATATATATATATATATATATATATATATATATATATATATATATATATATATATATATATATATATATATATATATATATATATATATATATATATATATATATATATATATATATATATATATATATATATATATATATATATATATATATATATATATATATATATATATATATATATATATATATATATATATATATATATATATATATATATATATATATATATATATATATATATATATATATATATATATATATATATATATATATATATATATATATATATATATATATATATATATATATATATATATATATATATATATATATATATATATATATATATATATATATATATATATATATATATATATATATATATATATATATATATATATATATATATATATATATATATATATATATATATATATATATATATATATATATATATATATATATATATGTATTTATGTATTATTTATTATTATCATATCTAAATCGTGTGGTATTGCGTAAGAATAACCCTGTCTGTTCCCATGTAAGAACCATAGGGACCTTGTGATGGCGACACCTTGAAAACCGGTGTTTACGCCACTCATCCACCGAATACTTCATAAAAAGTACTTCATTAAATATGAAAGTATATTGTACTATTGGCTTGGACATGAAGACGGCGACGGGCTCACAACCTGTCACGTCGTCCCGAAAATATCTTCGGTGGAAGGTGGGTCAAAGACACCTACCTCTCTGTCTGTGTATTGGGAATGTGCATGAACATGACAAAAAATTATATTAAATTTGCGTGTAGTAAATAAAATATTTCGTTCTTTCTTTCTGTACAATACAGGGGTAGACAGAGGTCTAGTCAATTAAGTCCCTTTGACCCACGTTCAACCGAAGATATTTCGCCGTCTTTATGTCCAAGCCAACGATATAATTCGTACATAAGTTTTTGAAAAACCCACTGGTGAGATCCCGCCACCTTCCGACCACCCAACCACTCGGCTCTCGTGACTATAATATCTTACATATTATGTTTGTGGATATACAGTTTAAAAAAAAGAAGAACTCATTGTCAACATCTAATACGAATACTGACTGTCACGAAAATAACACGCCTTAGAAAATAAGGTTATTTTAAATCCCCATTTCAAAGGGCCCTTTCAACGTTCGAAAGTGTTCATACAATAATCAACTCATTCATTTTCTTTTGAATATGGCTCAGATTTAAATTTAAATATAAATTGAAAAATAAATTAAAATTTTCTTTTCTTTTACTGAAATATGGTTAAATTTGTTACTTAAGTAATAGAACTAACAAATTGATTTTGATGATAACGTTATGCCTGTTACGTTATCATCAAAACAAGATATCATCAATTTGTCAATTTTAAGTTTTAGATATTTCTAAGATTAATATTATCATTAAGTTGTAAAAGTCAAGATAGCCGAGTGGTTGGGTGATCCGAATTCACGGTGGCTCGGAGGTAAGAGCGTTGCCAAGGTTCGGCAGAGTTCGCGGGTTCGAATCCCGCCAGTGTCAGTTGAAATTTTATAAACATTTTTACTCTTTAATTTAATCACAAAAAAGTTCTGCATAACAAATACGCTTTAAAAACCAATAAAATTGCGTAATAAGTCACGCCTTTCGATCAAACTGTAGTGAAACTATTGTATGAAATTATTGTGTATATGGAGTACATATATGAATTATTGAATACTTGGAGTAATAATTTTAAGCTAAGGTAAGACAGATAATTTATTGATAAATTGATATAAACTTGAATGCACACAACACACAATGACACACAATGATGCCACATTCTCAATCAAATATTAGGTTAAAATGTAGCCGCTCTCTAAATGTATATCTTGTCTAGACTAAAGATACGTATGTACACTTATGAGACGTTGTACCCAAATTCAAAGTGAAAGTGAAAACTGTTTTATTCAATTTAGACTTGTATAAAAACTTTTTAATGCGAATACCGTAACAATTCGCCGAATGGCATCGGCGCCAAACAAAAAAGCTATAATTAGTGTAGTAGTTATAAGAATGTTTTAACACTTAATTTATATAAAATATTACTATTTCATAGTCCCTGACGGGATAGCCATCACAAAGTGGCATGATCATTGCATAACTCTTTCGCTTGTTGCTAATTCAATACTTTCTTCATACACGCATGTCTAGATATTCGAGTACTGTTGAACCTCCTTCTGTGATAGTTAATTGACTCAGGCGTTACTTTGCGGAAATTCATTATAAATTTGTTATTGAATAATTAATTCGCACCATTCCGCATGCAAATATAAAAAGGAATTTTCAAGCGACATGTGCTTGAGAATGCCTTGTTTTGAGGCGAAACACGTGTCGCGTTTTCGTTGGTGGTATATGTTACCTGGTTTAAGTGGTGTGGTGGTGGTGCGTACAATGGAATTAGTGCACGCATCTGTGGGAGGGAGGGTGGTACTCTTCTTTCTTCGGACCAGGTAAAATGGTATGTATTTTTATATTGGCATGTGGAATGGTGCGAAGTAATTTTTCAATAGTAACTTTACTCCTTCTGTGAGCAATTTCCTCATGTAATCTTCGAAACTCAAGTCTTAGCAATCGGTGTAGGTACCAACTACTAAGGAGGGCCCGGCACAGGCTTCTCTCTCCTTACCCACTCAAAAAATAAATGGAAACGCAAAAGCACCAGGTGTCTCTACTTCGTGCCGATATTCCTCAAAGCCGTGGTGCTAAAATAATATTTCTATTCTCAGGAAGCAGCAAAAGTAATGTGCTGGTTCGACGGTTCGGACTTCAGGGAGGATCTGACTGACGTCATCGAACAGCAAGAAGTCAGAATTCGAACTTCGGACTGCGCTGGCGGAAGACGACAGCACATGAGACGCCAGGACTCTGATACCTTCCAACCGATGCTGAAGAGGAGCAGCGGTCTGGATTCGAACTCCGATAAGAAAGAGCAACCGTCGCCGTTCAGAGAATTGTGTACGTATTTCATAATTTATATCCCTTTGAGATTTTTTAATAAATTTTACGAACTTCATAAAAGTTAACACATTACTGCACCTGATAACATCACCTTCATTGCTCTGGTCCCAAAGTTAGCAGCTTAAACACTTGTATTATGGAATTAGAAACAACAAAGATATCACAAACATCCAGAACCGAGAAAATGTAGAAAAAGTGTTTTCATCATTCACCCGACCAGAATTCACTGGTGCCAGCATTTTTGTAATGTTTATAAAATTTCAAGTGCCGAATATATGACATATATATTCAGCGGTTAACAAAGCATCATGTTCGCTCTAAGCACCCTCAACTCATTAAAGAAAGGCCTGCACGCATATGAGCATTGTATATCTACAGGATAACAACCTTTACTTAATATACTTACGACACACGCGGTAAGCAATGAGGTCAGTCAGGAGATCTTTGTTAAGAAACAACCAATGGCGTGAACACCAGGTGACCATAATTCGAATAGATGAGACGTCAATAAAATAATTTAGTATGAATTTTACTAAGAAATAAAGGCGGCCACGAGCTCACCACTTGTCACGTTGTACCAAAAAATGTTTTCGGTTAAAGTTGGGTAGAAAGGACTCAATTGTCTAGACCTCTGTCTACACCTGTATTTATTATGGCCTGAAGATATTTTATTTTATTTTTAAAACGCGAATTAAGAATGAGTTTTGATTATTAATCCGTTCACAAATCTTTAAAAAATCACTTTTTTCTTTTCTTTCTTCTTTTCGTATATATACTTTTGACTGCTGCTATAAGTACCATAAGCTATATGCGTAGATATGTTATTTAAGTTTGATATATGCGGATATCAGTCTGGCGGCGGCGGTCGCGGCGCGCGCTCGTGTCGTGCCTCGCGCTCGTGTGCGCGGCGGCGGGCAGCGGCGCAGGCGCAGTCAACAGTTTTGCGGCGGCCGTGCTGCGTCACTCCGCGCACGCAGTACCGCACCTCAACCTTACCGCTTACAATTACACCATTTACAACGGGTACGACGATTTAAATAATAACAACACTTGTATTGCTTTTATATATCGTACAAAATATTTATAATATTTTTGAAGTGAAACTTCTTCAGAATCGTTGTGATTTCAAACCGGATGCAACGGAAAAAACGACAGGTAAGAGACACAGATATAAGAAAGAATGAGACAGTAATATGCATACTAAAACGACAGGTATGAGACACAAATACAAAAATGTGTACGATAAAGCCGTAAAAGAATGAGACAGAAATATACATACTATTTTATAAATAAACTTAGTAATTATTCTACTCTTGTTATAATTTAAGTTAAATTAAGTTTAAATTATATGTATTCACCTCATTCTCTTGTCAATTTACTGAAGTTTCACTTCTATACATAAATTTTAAATACACATAAATTATAAAAACACATATTTTTTTTATTCTTTGGGTCGCACCTGCCACTTACTTTTCGCCATTACAAGGTTTGACTGGTAGAGAATGCCATCAGGCATTAAGTCCGCCCATTGTAGCCCTTACTTTAAAGTGTCTCAATAAAGAATAAATAACACTTATTTATTGCCAACTGGACTGCTTTCGCTAACTCCATCCTGCCAAGGTTATTACGAGATTACTTTAAACACTCTTTATGAAGGAGAGGTCATAGAGATTATTCGTGGCATGGCGAAAATGTGATAAAACGTTCACAAAGCTCTATTATGAAATGATGATGATATTTGCAAAGGCAACATATTGTTTTTGTTAATAATACAACATGTTGTTTTGTGCGAGGAAACTTATTGTTTAATTTCGATGGACGTAGGCAGCTACGCACTGGGTCTCTTCATTCTCTTTACAGCTTATCTAAAGTTTACTGATAAACACTTGCTGCTCTCAAAATTTGATACAAAGAACGGTCCTGATCCACCAGCATCCATTCACACCGCAATTTTATGGAGGTCCTTACTCTATCTTGAGGCGGATCCTCCTACACTGCGATTGCTTGTTCGAGGTTGACTGGAAAACATTATTTCCCTGAAGATTATCAGTTGTTTGAGCTTTGTAAGAAGCCATTGCCACTTAAGCGCTGATCTCTACAATCATTTCGGCAACCGTCAAAACGCGCTTGTTGGCAATCTAAATATGAACCCAAATTATAATTTGTTGTGTATGTACAATAATATTATTAATAGACAGTTTTTATCAAGCTTCACTGGCATTTCATGGAGAATAAAATTAGTCAACCCGATAGTCGAATTGATAGAATAGATAAAACATTTATTCAGCACAATAAGAGTCACGATAGCCGAGTGGTTGGGAGGTCGGAATTTCGAGTCAAGAGACCCGAGTTCGATCCCCAGGTGGCAGGCTCGTACCAATGAGTTTTTCAAAAACTTATGTACGAATTACATCGATGGCTTGGACATAAAGGCGGCGACGGGCTCACCACCTGTCACGTTGTCCCGAAAATATCTTCGGTGGAAGGTGGGTCGAAGGGACTTTATTGTCTAGACTCGACCTCTGTCTACCACTGTATTGGGAAATGCGTGAAGATATTTATTTATTTTTAAAACGCGAATTAAGAATGAGTTTTGATTATTAATCCGTTCACAAATCTTTAAAAAATCACTTTTTTCTTTTCTTTCTTCTTTTCGTATATAGACTTTGGACTGCTGCTATAAGTACCATAAGCTATATGCGTAGAGATGTTATTTAAGTTTGATATATGCGGATATCAGTCTGGCGGCGGCGGTCGCGGCGCGCGCTCGTGTCGTGCCTCGCGCTCGTGTGCGCGGCGGCGGGCAGCGGCGCAGGCGCAATCAACAGTTTTGCGGCGGCCGTGCTGCGTCACTCCGCGCACGCAGTACCGCACCTCAACCTTACCGCTTACAATTACACCATTTACAACGGGTACGACGATTTAAATAATAACAACACTTGTATTGCTTTTATATATCGTACAAAATATTTATAATATTTTTGAAGTGAAACTTCTTCAGAATCGTTGTGATTTCAAACCGGATGCAACGGAAAAAACGACAGGTAAGAGACACAGATATAAGAAAGAATGAGACAGTAATATGCATACTAAAACGACAGGTAAGAGACACAGATATAAGAAAGAATGAGACAGTAATATGCATACTAAAACGACAGGTAAGAGACACAGATATAAGAAAGAATGAGACAGATATAAATATATAAATATACATACTATTTTATAAATAAACTTAGTAATTATTCTACTCTTGTTATAATTTAAGTTAAATTAAGTTTAAATTATATGTATTCACCTCATTCTCTTGTCAATTTACTGAAGTTTCACTTCTATACATAAATTTTAAATACACATAAATTATAAAAACACATATTTTTTTTATTCATTGGGTCGCATCTGCCATTTACTTTTCACCATTACAAGGTTTGACTGGTAGAGAATGCCATCAGGCATTAAGTCCGCCCATTGTAGCCCTTACTTTAAAGTGTCACAATAAAGAATAAATAACACTTATTTATTGCCAACTGGACTGCTTTCGCTAACTCCATCCTGCCAAGATTATTACGAGATTACTTTAAAAACTCTTTATGAAGGAGAGGTCATAGAGATTATTCGTGGCATGGCGAAAATGTGATAAAACGTTCACAAAGCTCTATTATGAAATGATGATGATATTTGCAAAGGCAACATATTGTTTTTGTTAATAATACAACATGTTGTTTTGTGCGAGGAAACTTATTGTTTAATTTCGATGGACGCAGGCAGCTACGCACTGGGTCTCTTCATTCTCTTTACAGCTTATCTAAAGTTTACTGATAAACACTTGCTGCTCTCAAAATTTGATGCAAAGAACGGTCCTGATCCACCAGCATCCATTCACACCACAATTTTATGGAGGTCCTTACTCTATCTTGAGGCGGATCCTCCTACACTGCGATTGCTTGTTCGAGGTTGACTGGAAAACATTATTTCCCTGAAGATTATCAGTTCTTTGAGCTTTGTAAGAAGCCATTGCCACTTAAGCGCTGATCTCTACAATCATTTCGGCAACCGTCAAAACGCGCTTGTTGGCAATCTAAATATGAACCCAAATTATAATTTGTTGTGTATGTACAATAATATTATTAATAGACAGTTTTTATCAAGCTTCAATGGCATTTCATGGAGAATAAAATTAGTCAACCCGATAGTCGAATTGATAGAATAGATAAAACATTTATTCAGCACAATAAGAGTCACGATAGCCGAGTGGTTGGGAGGTCGGAATTTCGAGTCAAGAGACCCGAGTTCGATCCCCAGGTGGCAGGCTCGTACCAATGGGTTTTTCAAAAACTTATGTACGAATTACATCAATGGCTTGGACATAAAGGCGGCGACGGGCTCACCACCTGTCACATTGTCCCGAAAATATCTTCGGTGGAAGGTGGGTCGAAGGGACTTTATTGTCTAGACTCGACCTCTGTCTACCACTGTATTGGGAAATGCGTGAAGATATTTATTTTATATTTATTCAGCACAAGTAGTTCATACATATGGAAGTATGAGGTAGAATAAGTAATAAGGTAATAACTGAAAGAAAGTAGCAAGTTAGGTTTAAATTACAAAAAGGTCGCATTGTGCCAAGAAAGGGTTGGCTCAGCATGTGCGTTGTGAGAATGGCCTCACTCAGCGCTGCCTATTCATTGGCGTCACGAACGTAGCACAGCTGTTACGTGTAGTCTAATCCTTCAATGAAAAGAAAAAAGAAAGATAGTGACCCGACTTTCAAAGCTAAGGGTTCAAATCCCGCTAGAGGCACTCATTTGTGTAAAAACAAATTAATATACAATTTGACATTGAAAAGGCGATGGCCTACCTGTTCCGTTGTCCCTGGCTTCTGTGAAAAGTAAATTGGAAAGACTTAATGGTCTATACCTACCCTAGTATTAAAATATGCGTGGAGATAAAAACCTATTAATTAAATAATTTTATAGCACCGCACCACGAGCACTCTTCGGAACCTCGGACGCCGGATCCATGCTGTGTGGAACAGCTCTAGTGCTGGGTGCGGCTGTCGCCACAGTCACCGTGGATAAACTTGGGAGAAAGGTAACATTATTAGTATAATGTTTGAAGTTTGCACGTCGACATTCTTTTTATTCTTTCTTTACACCCTATCAACTCCACTGCTGAACCAAAAGATTTACACAAAGAACGCTCTAGAGTCTCCTATATCCATCGACTCTCCGCAATTCTAAATTCTTTGTTCTGTTGAACTGAAAGTTTTTAGTTGAAATTAATGTAACACATTTTTCATAGCAATAATAGAATAATACTGCACGTGGAAGGTTACACCTCATCTCGCCATCCTCCGACACAGCTTGAAATAACACTCCCAAAGCTCTACTTTGTCTCACAAAGTTTGAGTAACATTGTATCGTCGTAGTATTCTAGACCTACTTTGACTAGACTAAGTTGACCTCTGTTGGAAAATTTTATTAATTAAAGCTACCATACAACTGAGTCCATGACCTGCAGAATCAATTTACTATTAAAAGGTGGACTATTCGCTCGAATTTACACTACTTAGTTCTGTACTTATTTAACGGTATCTAAAAGACAACTGCAAGACATACGCATATCCCTTAAAAGTGTCGGAATTTCAATCTTGTCACTCTAGTTCGATTCCTTTTGGCAGATACCAATGAGTTTTTTTGACACTGGACACTTGAAACTTGACTTGGACATTAAGATGGCACACAAGCTCACCATATTCTAAAATATGCTCCTATAAAATGTGTGTCGAAAGAACTTAGTAAATTTAATTAAAATAAAAAATACAGTCAGCCGAGTGGTTGGGTGGTCGGAATTTCGAGTCAAGAGACGCGAGTTCGATCCCCAGGTGGCAGGCTCGTACCAATGAGTTTTTCAAAAACTTATGTACGAATAACATCGTTGGCTTGGACATTGAGACGGCGACAGGCTCACCACCTGTCACGTTGTCCCGAAAATATTTTCGGTGGAAGGTGGGTCGAAGGGTCATAGTTGTCTAGACTAGACCTCTGTCTACTTACCTGGGAATTGCGTGAAGATATTTTTGTATTTAAA
This sequence comes from Sericinus montela, assembly GCA_029286605.1. NCBI lineage: Eukaryota > Metazoa > Arthropoda > Insecta > Lepidoptera > Papilionidae > Sericinus > Sericinus montela. Next base: position 1,605,923 of record JAGSMR010000075.1, on the reverse strand, counting down.
ATTTAAATTGCATTATGTTACATGTGTATGTTGTACTACATATACTGTATATGTTGTTTTCTATTTCAGACCTTACTGCTGTGGTCCTGTTCCGGAATCGCTTGCTGCCTTGCCATCCTAGGCATCTACTGCGACCCTCAAATCCGTATGCAGTCCTGGTACACTCACCGCCCATGGCCTTATAAAAAAATTTACATGAAAGAGAAGAACATAAGAGATGGAATTGAAGAGATACACAAGAGTATAACAAGTGAAAACAACTTTACTCAAGACTATTACAATGAAACTGCACCCAACGGTTCTGACCCTATAGGATCGTTCAGGGTCAGTTTAGAGGAGCATAATGCCACACCAACGAAATGGACGGTGAAATATGAAAGTAGCGAAATGGGTGGTGAAGAAATTTGGGCGCCAGTAGTGTTACTGTCGATGATGTTGTTTTTGTACAATATAGGTCTGGGTTCCGTGCCTTACGTTCTTATTTCGGAGCTGTTTACTATAAACGTGAGTTGACAGTTCCCTGTTTTATTTATACCACTCAACCAGACGGCTTTCGTGACTGAATTTTTATTTTTACGATCGATTTATTTCAAATATCTCTTACTTATCACACTTTTACAAGTGCTGCTTTAAATTTAAATTTAAAGAGTTTATATGGGGGGCTTATAATTTAAATATAGATATAATTAATATAATTACTTATATAGATAGAGACAACATCACATACATTGCTCTAATATCCAAAGTAAGTAGTTAAAGCCGCTAGCTACTGCAAAAACAGAAATTTAATGTAATGTACAGATGTATACAAATTAGATTTTTAATATAGATAGATAAGGACAACTTCACATACATTGCAAGTAAGTAGCTTAAGCACTTGTGTTATGGAATCAATAAAACCGAAAATACTCCAAACATCCCTGTAAAATGAAGAAAAGTGTTATCTACATTTACCCGAACGGGAATCTAACCTCGGACCTCCGATCTGACCACATCAGCAGTGCTTACATACCAGTATGTACGCCAGTCGTCCGCGGAGATTGTCAAACTTAGTACTTGTGCTTTGAGTTTTAAGTCATTAAATATTGTGTCATTAAATATTAAATTAACTAAGATTCGTTTATCTGGAAGAGTCATTGAAGCACCCGTTTTAAAATCAAACCATCAATAGTAAATATACATACTGATACCAGGCTTCGTGGTTGGGCAATCGGAATTCGAGTCAAGAAACCCAAATTCGGTCTCGAAGGCTCGTACCAATGGGCTTTTTCATGCGATTTATTTATTTATTTATTTATTTATTTAAGCTTTATTTGCAAACATAAAAATGTACAAAACGGCGGACTTAATGCCTAAAGGCATTCTCTACCAGTCTACTTTTGGTTTGTGCAGAGAAACTAGTGATGGGTGCAAAACTCATAATTAAAAAAAATTAAAGGTTTAAGGAAAAAAATACAAGTTTATAATATAATGATAATAAATACAAAACACATACATATACATTTACATTACTACTTACATGCATACAATAGAATTTTATACACATACACAAATACCCACAATAAATACATACACAATAAATAAATATGATATTTTTATTTTATACATACTTGAGAATATAACAGTTTCTGAAGTTTTTTATATATCGTTGGTTTGGACATAAAGACGGCGACGGACTCACCACCTGTCACGTTGTCCCAAAAATGTCATCAATGGAAGGTAGGTCGAATGGGATCAATTGTCCTGTCCTATGTCTTCTCCTATATTGATATATTATATTATAGGGCCTATTTACTCTTTTCCTATATAATGTATGCTTCCAATTATTCATTTACCTATTTCTTCAGCAGGTCCGTAGCCTCGCTTCAAGTTTCCTCATCACCTGCACCTGGCTATGCAACTTCTTACTTCTCCGTTACTTCGGCACGATGGCCATCAATCTAGGTCTCCACGCTGTTTATTACATCTGCGCTACCATCACACTTCTAGCGGCTACCTACATCTATTTGGTCATACCAGAAACCAAAGGCAAGTCCCAAGGTCAAATCGACGAGGAGTTAAACGGGCCTTGGCTCCTGCACAGAAGAAAGCGGAAGGAGAGGAACGAGCGATGACAGGTCATTAAAGAGAAGACTGTTTTCTCTGTAACAGATGTTATATTGACCGAATAGGTTCATTTTGTGCAAACATGAACCTTAATAAAATGAAAGTTAATAAGTACTGTGATCAAAACTAAACCATTGAAAGTAAAATTTGCATTTCGGATCGTAAGCAACGTGCCCCAATATAACAAACAAGTTTTGGAATGTTTTGTAATGAGTGTCGAATTATTAAATTTGAATTACTAACAAGTGTGTATCAGTAATTTAAAAATATAGTACGTGAATATGTTTACTACATGAAATGAACTTAAATGATGAACGGGTATTTCCTTTGATACTATATTTGCCTAGACTGTTTAAAGGTGAAATTCCTTTCCCTTCTTAATAGTATTAGACGTCAATAGATGGCGCTATATCGCAAATTATATCAATTGTTGTTCACTTTTTGTTGAAAATCTACATAAACATGGCATAAAACACTGTGTAATAACAAAATAATTTCCAAATGGTTACCGTTACTTCCAAGATATCAATGTATAATAATATCTATATGATATATCTATATTGATATTTAAAAAAAAAATTATTTCTTTTTGTTGTTTTGTGTTAAATTTGTTTCATAAGAATCGATGTTTCTAGTTATTAATGTCTTGACTTTTTTTATTGATATCTCGAACTTTCCATGGAAATTCTTCGTTTACTATAAATATAGCGGCACCGGACACTAATTAAGATTAAAAAGGATGATAGTATTTTTAATTTACTATGCTCATACTACAGAAACAACTGCACAATATTTTTAGATACCCAATTATTGAAGTAGTATTTACAAAATTTTTATAAATTTGTAAGTTTTACATAGAACGGATGTTAAATTATTTTGTGAAGATTGGATATTGTAAACATTAGGAATATTTTGATGTAATTATGATCAATGTTGTTCTTAATATTAAAAAAAGGCGTGTAATATATTGTTGATTAAGGCATCTCGAAAAAAAATATCGTAGAACAAGAAAACATTTCGAAAAAAAAAGAGTAAGTGCTTATGTATATATATAAGTGCTATAAACACATACTTGTAATTAATCTTCTAATTTAAGCGAACATGAGATTATATGATAAATATGATGATACTTGAGTCATATATGTTTATATGCATATATATGAATATGTATCTGTAAATATATGAATGTAATTATATTGTACCGTTAGCTTGACACTGAGACTGCGATAGGCTCACCACTTGTCGCTTTATCCCAAAAATAAGCTTCGGGGAAAAGAGGTTCGAATAGACTTTATTGTCCCGTGCTTAGTCCAGTATGTCAATTTGCGTTTTATCTAAATTTACTTCCCAAAGTGTGGAGTGCTGTATAAAACATTATACAGCACGTGGTCACGAGGTGTACTGAGGCTTTTGATATCCTAAAGTTATAGTTAGAAGAGTACCTACAGATTTTAATAATTCATATTTTCGATTAATATTTATTATTATACCGAATGGATACCGGCAGTAACCCATCAAGTGAGGCCATAGAACAAAATAGAAGAAGAATTATTGCTCTCGCTATTACTCGGACGAAATGTCAGACAGAAAAAAGGTGCTTAAGTAAATAAAATCCGTAAATTTAGTTGCACTGTCTTACTCATTAGGGATAGGTTATCGTCCTAAGAAAATTTTAAAAAAATATTAATATTTTTCCCACATACATTTCTTTTTTTTTTTTGGAGTTTATGGCCTGGTATCCAGACTATTTAGATTTTCTCTCTAGGTTCTTTTAGGCCAAAAGAAACATTTCGTGTGTTAAAGTCAACATTGTAAATTGGTCTACAGAGAAGAAAACATCTCTCCATTATCATGTTGATACATAGTCTATGGCATATCTCTTTAATTAGACTTTAACTCTACCTTTTAGAAGGTTAATTTATTTATTTTTTTATTACTACTAAATAATGCCGTATCTAAATGGTTAATGTATACAAAACTAGACTTCGTTATTGTTTATGTATCTGCTTCTGTATCTAGGTTGTCTGGAAGAAATTGCTTCTTGGTAATAAGACCATCTTTTGTAGTTCCTTGCAATATCTTTATCTTAATCAGTGGTGTACAATAAATAATATATAATTAAATAATAATAGATTTCTCAGCCGTTTGGTTTGTTCTGCTTAATGCAGATGCCGTAGAAGGCAGGAGTCGTGAGATGCGTAAATTCGCTCACATATTTAAATTCTAGAAAAACTCTTAAATAATTTTTCAACCACTACTTTAGAAAAGGCGATAGACTTTACAATTTTGACTGAAGTATAACAGCTATAGGAGTTGTCTGAGTTATTTCTCCCGCCAAATTTCTGTTTCTCCGGAATAGATAGCTGTTTGTTCTACAGTCTATTCCGGTTTGAAAGATCAAGAAAACTAGTGTAACTACGGGCTAATAGTCATTCCATCTTAGTTCAAAGAGGATACGACGCATCTGGAAACTTCATCTTTGTAAGATGTTTGCAGGTGTTAATGGGAAGTAGACACATTACATTAGTAATAATGTTAACTCGCTTTTTATCCCAATCAATACATCTATACGTAATGTATGTAATTTCGAATAAAAAGATTTTTACTAAATGCATTTTATGAAAGTATATGGAGATAAAATATTTTTTTTTAAATTTATCCCCGTCTGTCTGTTGGCCCCGGTTAATCTTTGAAGCGGCTGGACCGATTTTAACGGGATTTTCACTGACAGATAGCCGATTTTATTAGGAGCAAGCTAGGCTACTTTTATTTTAGAAAAATAATTAAAGTTTCACGTTAAGTGTTACTACATAAAAAATCTCCTAACAAACCCATCGTAGTGTAGTTTGACAGATATGAACCTAATTACATCACTTATTTTTGTGTATTTTTTGCGGGTATATATAAGATGCCTGGAGTCCATTAAAAACAGAAATCCGCACAAATAAATAAGGAATTATACAAAATTTAGATTAATATAGTAGAAAAACAATAATAGCAACAGATAAACAGATTTCGTAAAATTATTTCTATACGCATATACAAGTAATTTTAAACCACAATCCTAGATTATAGCAAAGCTGTATGTATTTTTCGTATTTTCTGACATCTTTCTTGTTTATGGTTTACGTTATTTCTGTTATTTCATTTAAGGTTGAGTTTGAATGATATGTAAAAAGTTTATATATTTTAAGCTTAGTAGTAACACGTGACAGAAATATTTTTATGATATTAACCTTAATTTTCAAGTAATATATTATATAAAATAATATTTTAAATCTTTTTTTGATCACTTTCCACTTTTAAAATAGGAACACTAGTCTAAAAATATGCTAGAAAACTAACTTTATGTTCCACGACTCGCTCAAAGTAGTTTACTACAAAAAATCTAAAATTTTTGTTCCGAACGTGAGAACTTTAAATTGTATGAAATTTTTAAGATATCAAAATACCAAATGAAGTAAATGCCAATTATGTATATAATAGTGATTAATCGTATCAATGTTAAATGGATGTGCTTTAATGTATTGGTATATGAAATAGTTGTATGAAAGTAAATGTTTTGGACGAAGAACAATGTAATAAATATGATGTACAATAATATAAGTATGTTGTATTTTCTCAAAGGAGACGGTCAAAATAGTTTTAACAATTAATAATGAATAAGCAGTATTCCCGTTTACCATTCTAACTAAGCAGCAATGCTTGTTGTCTGTAGTGGTTTACTGGTTTAGGCCAATAGTCGAATGGCAGTTAATCTGTACATTAAAACCGTGTGGTAACGGTGTAAGAATATTGCCACTCCCTTTCTTCCCGTGGGTGTCGGAAGAGGCGTCAAAGGGAAGCTCTGAATATTGTAATGGCAACCGATAGATGGCGGGATAACCATCTCTAAAAATATCAGACCAAAATAATCAAATCGAAGATGGTCAGCAGCGTCTGAGGTGCGAGTGGTCTGGCACTGCGATCGAAAATCCGCCTGCCAAGCGTGACGATTATGGCAAATCCTCTCCATGGGAGAGGCCTATGTCCAGTACAGTGGACTTTAACAGGTCGTTATGTATGCATGTATGTATGTATATTAAAACATTCATTTGCAAATAGTAAATCCTTGTTTGAAGGATAGATTAATGTGCTGGTGAGTTTGGCATTTACAGAAGATAGTACTATAGATTTTTTTTCTCAAAATTAAAAAAAAATATATTAAATATAAATAAGAATAAAAAAGTAGTAGTGTTTGGACCACTTTTGACCTCTCCTTTTAGAATAAATTAAAGAAATAAACAATTTTCTATATCATTCGATGTACAATATGATAGTAATTTGTTGTCAATTGTGAATTAAAAATAAGCCAAATTTATAATAAATGTAAATTAAATTTATATCAAACATAGTAGGTACCTAGCGTATTTTGTCAAAATACTCGTAAATTTCATACAAAAATATCCACACTATCAAATAAATGTATAATGTTGGTATTTTATTTATTTAATTTTGACATAATCTCTCAATCACGACGAAAGGAGTTTTAATATATTTAAAATATCTAATTTAAATTTTATAAAAAGCCAGTTTTTTAATTGTAACTTTTTTTAAATTTGTTTTAAAAGCATATATTTAGTATCCCGACCGACATGAGAAATGTCAAAAAGGAAAAGATCAAAATAACTCAGTAATATTAATCGGTGATATTAATTTAAGTCACGATAGCCGAGTGTTTGGGTGGTCGAAACTTCGAGTCAAGAGACCCGAGTTCGATCCCCAGGTGGCAGGCTCATACCAGTGGGTTTCTCAAAAAACTGTACGAATTATATCGTTGGCTTGGACATAAAGACGGCGACGGGCTCACCATTTGTCACGATGTCCCGAAACCATCTTCCGTGGAAGGTGGGTCAAAGGGACTTGAATGTCTGGACCAGACCTCTGTCTACCCCTGTATTGGGAATTGCGTGAAGATATTTTTTTTTATTTTTATATTAATCGGGAATTACGTCCTCTAAATCATAACATATTCCATAAAAATAGTGTGAGTAGGATTTTTGACAAAATCGTGTAGTTTCTTTGATTGTTGGTACAGTTTCCTATTGTGTTATGTTCTGAATAAATATAATGTAACTGTTTACAAAATGTACGATCATACATTTTCTATTTCGTTTCTTACCGATTTTTTGTGATGTTGCACTTCAAGCTCAGAGTAAATGAAATTGTCATATGTTTTATGTTCATGTATTCAAAAAGAGTTTTTGTCTATATCTTAGTGCATTGATGTTAAGTGTTATTGGAGGATTGAAAATAAAAGTAAAGTGGATGGTAACTCTTGGTTTTACTGCATTATACCTTACCGTTCCTAACCTTAAAAAAGTTTGGATTATTTGGCCTGTAAAAAACAAAATATCTTTACGGCATTCCCAATAGTGAGTTAGATAGAGTTCTTCCACCTTCCACCGAAGACATTTTTTGGGACAAACTGACAGGTGGTGAGACCGTCGCCGTCTTTATGTCGAAGCCAACGATATAATTCGTACAAAAGTTTATGAAAATTGGTACAACTTTTGGGGAACGAACTGAGGTCTCTTAGCTTGAATCCCGGTCACCCAATCACTCGGCTATTGTGACAACATGTTAAAGATACACTACACAAAAACCATGAAGGTAAATGTAAATAAAACTCGCACAATTTAACGGACTATTTTAATTTGAGCTAAATTTTCTTACAAAATAATAAACATGTCTTTGTTCAAAATAAATATTACATAAATAAAACAATGATCAGGTGTTTATTCCTGTGTCAGTAAGCAACACGCTTACTGACATAGGAATAAACACACTGGGAGTAACAATCACATGAGGAATTTAAAAATTACTGACAACGACGATTTTGTGAACCCGCGACATCCGCGGTATTATGGAGTCGCTGTTACCTCCTGGCCGCCGTGACTCGCTCGCATTAGTCTTATTTATCTTATTTTTTACGCCTCATAAAATTATTTGTTAATTAATACGCCTATAAAATGAATTAAACGCCTGTTATTTTATAAAATAACAATATGACTTCAGAGCCTAATATTCATATGCTTTCAATCGTATCAGGGTTATATAATATAAAAAATTCACGTGTCAGGATGTTAGTAATTAAACTTCTCCGAAATGGCTCGATCGATTTTCGTTAAATTTTGTGCGCATATCGATTAGATCTGCGAATCGGGCAATATCTATTTTTTAATATCTTATAATATTTTTTTTATTTATTAGAAAAATTTTTTGTTTACATACAGTGTATAAAATACATACAACCCTAAAGTTTTACCCTTCTACGAACAACTCCTATTTTTTTATATGGCAAAACAACGTTTTCGAGGTCAGATGTTATATAAATCCGTAGAGGTCTATTGTCTTTTATATCAAATGACAGTCTATTATCTAATTAACCTATGATCCAATACATTTTAATATAAATAAACCTAAAGTCATTAAAGAAACTTCATCTTAAATAATTCATCATTTAAATTCAGTTTGCAATAGCAGCGTTGCTAATATTGCAGGGGGCACAGCCACTCAAAACTTTTTGGTTTCATAATCACGTTATAATTTGCCTATTTTAATTTACTTCAAAGACCCAAAGTGAGTTTTCAGATCTAATTTCGGTTTTTACCTTAACAATAAATTTCCTTTAGACTATTCACTGTATTAATTAACTAAATTTTACATTTAGAGGAGGGTCAAGAGTACTCGGATACCTAGACGTGCATGTATGAAGAAGATGATGAATCTGAAAGAAGCGAAAGAAGTATGTAGGGATCGTGACACTTGGCGATCTGTTCTCTCTGGCTACCCCGTCAGGGATTGTGCGTGAAGATAAATAAATAAATAAAAATAAATAAATAAATTTTACATTAAGCCATCGCGTAATAAAATTTTGAAATATTCATTATTATATAAACTCTATTGTGTGACTGAAATAACTTATCTCCAATTTGAATCGATGTTTATTTTTAACAAGACACTTGTTTTAAAAGATTAAACATTTTTTTCATTGTCACAAAATATGCTGTAATTTATTTTTAAATTATACTCTGTGGTACTCGTATTTTTTTGTTTTGTATATACATACATTTATATGGCAAAAAACCTATTATGTTAAATTAATGATTGAGATAATATTTTGGACGAGAAATAATAATATTAAAACAAAATGAGTGTGTTTATGGCAGGCTACACGACTGAAGTAAAACTTTTTTAGCTCCATCTATATATATTTAAATAATACATGGATAATTATGATAATAAATTATTTAATTTAATTAATATTTTTTTAAATAAATATATATTAATTTTCTATATGTATGTACATTAATTTTATACAAACATTTAAATTTATTACTGTTTTTCATTGATAAGTTAATGTTTCTGAAAATATTTTTTATTTTTCTTCACTATATTCACTCTAAGATACGTAACTGGAAAATGTGTACTCGTACCTATCTCTCTTGTACCTACAGAATATACGAAACGTAGCTCACTCTTTCTATCTTCACTTATTTATCTCTCTCTCTCTCTCTCTCTCTCTCTCAACTTCCGTTCGCTTCGCCCGATCACACTTTACGTAACACATTGACCAGGTTACTCCCCAAGTCAAGCGCGCTTGAAGAAGTTTCCCTTCAAAAAGTTCTTAATAATATTCTCTTTATAGAATTCTTTTTGAATGCAGGTATAATTTGACATATGGAATATTTGTCACACATTGAAGTAAAATTACTCACCAAAAACGGTTGGGCATTCATTTTTATTTAAAAACATATAACACTACATTAAAAACTAAACGCATGAGCGAAGCGAAAACCAGCTTCGCTATTTACTACTAAATTTTCAATGGCAAGTCAGATCACAGTTTAATAATCCCCTGAATAATATCATCGTAAAGCTTCTCATTAATCGGTAAATAATTACCGGTTTTCAAATCTAGAAAATACATGGGATCGCTATTCAATATAGGGTTGTAGCCCTGTTCTATTAACTCTCTTTTTTTAAGCTTGAACGTGGCTGTTAGAGGCGGTTCTGGAAGTATTCGGAGGAAGAGAGGCCTCGCGTATGCCGGTAATGAAGAAGTTAGCCCTTTGGCCAGTTCTGCGAGATTTAATTTTTTTTCTGGATCAGCGATAGCTGCCATGCCAGCCTTGCCCTCGACGTTTGGGATCTAAAAATAAATGTAATGTCATATTAGTAAAAAATACATTGTTAAAGAAAGGAATTAAAAAAACAAACGCGCAAACATAAATACATTATCGTATTCTTGTTATTTATGACAAAATCTAAACGAAAAATACAAATTTTTTCCTAGTTTCTAACTTTTTCTATAGATTTACCAAATTTTTCTTTCCCGCAAACCCTTTTCTGATAATTATGAATACAGCAGACAAAATAAATACATAAATGGATAGAGACAACATCACATACATTGCCCCGAGTCGAAAACAGCTAAAGCACTTGTGTTATGAAATCGGAAACAACGAAGGCACCACATACGCCCAGACCCGAGACAGCGTAAAAAAGTGTTTTTGTACTTTAAATCGACCGAGAATCGAACCTGTGTCCTCATAGCAGGCGACACCATCAAAATCACTGCATACGCTACTCGACCACTAAGGTCATCATAAAAATATAATGAATTTTACTTACAGTTACTCCGTAAACAACGGTGTCTTTTAAACCCACCAAATTACTGATGACCCCCTCCACTTCAGCCGTGGATACGTTCTCACCGCGCCATCTAAATATTGGGAATTTTTTTTAGAATGTTACATCTGCAAGTATTATGAAAAAAAAATATAAAATATCTTCACGCAATTCCCGATACAGGGGTAGACAGAGGGGGAGACAATTAAGTCCCTTTGACCCGCCTTCCACCGAAGATATTTTCGAGACAACGTGACAGGTGAGCCTGTCGCCGTTTTTATGTCCAAGCCAACGATACCAATTTTAGATAGGTTTTTTGAAATATAACCCATTGGTACGAGCCTAACACCTTGAGATCGAACTCGGGTCCCTTGACTCCGAATTCCGACCACCCAAATATGCTGCTATCGTGACTTACATTAATTTGTGTGGGCAATAAAAAAAATGTGCATTCCACTCTATTCCACATGACTTACCGGAACGTATCACCGGTTCGATCCTTGAAGTAGAAGTATCCGTAGTGGTCCATGACGAGAATGTCGCCGGTGTTGAAGTAGCAGTCATTCTCCACTCGCACATTGCGGACCATCTTCTTTTCCGACGCGGTCTTGTCGGCGTATCCGGAGAATGTCAGTATCGCTTTCTTCGGATCGATTTTACCGAGAAGTAAACCTGCAAAACGAATAAATTTCATTTAGATCTAAATGAATATTTTTTTTTTTTTGATGACCTCCGTGGACGGAGTAGTGAGCTGGTTTTTATGGCATCGCCAGGTCCGAGGCCACGTGTTCGATTCCGAAACGGACAGACGAAAACCAACATTTATATATATTGCCTCGGGTGTTTGTGATACTATCGTTGTTTCAGTTTACATAGCAAAAATGCTTTAGCTATTTACTTTGGGATCAGTGCAACGTATATGATATTGTCCATATCTATCTATGTATTTATTATTTCATTAATTTACATTTGTTGAGGGCTAATTTCCTTTAGTATTTTCATAGGAAAGTAATAGTTTTCGAGCCTTATGGTTACAACATAAGATTATACATTGGTGCTGTGGAAATGATGAAGAAAGGGAGTGCCACATAGCCTTTGCCACATGATTGCCACATAGAACGGAACGGGCGTACAGGATCGTTCTTTGGGGTAACCATTAGGGGAGGCATATATTAGAGGCATATATAGGCAGTGGACTTTAGGTAGACTGTAATGATGATAATGGGTCCCTTTTTTTTTCATGGGTATCGTAAGAGGCGAGTATGGGCCTTGACAATGATATTGGCTATCGATAGTTTATGGGAATAACTATTTATTTATTTATTCTTTATTGAACATTACCATTGTACATGCAATATCAAAAGGCGGACATAATGCTAAGACCATTCTCTACCTGTCTACCTTAGGGAGTGAAAAAACGTTGAAGGCGGTTACGTAGAATAAAAAAATATTGCATAACAGAACGCTACGCAATACCTACATTTACATAAATACATACATACATACGTACACACATACATATACATACTAATCTTAAAAAGTATCAAAAGAAAATTCACCAGACAGGTGACGGACAATAGCATCTAAGGTGCAAGAAGGCTGGTACTGCTGCAAACCGCTTATTAATTGCAGCGATTATAGCAAAGCCTCTGTTATGGTAGAGGTTTTTGTCCTGCAGTCGACTTTTACAGACAGTTGAAGATATAGTTTATATCTACAACTGTCTGTAAAACTTATAGTTAGACGACCTTCATGGACGAGAGGCGTACACACCGGGTTTCAAGGTGTCGCCATCTCGAGGTCCCGGGTTCGATTCCCGGTCGGGTCAATGTAGAAAAACCACTTTTTCTATATTTTTTCCGGTCTGGGTGTTTGTGGTGCCTTCATTGTTTCAGATTCCCATACCTCAAGTGTTTTAGCATCTTACATTGGGATCGGAGTAATGTGTGTGATGTTGTCCCTATCTATATGTATTTATTTATTACTATTATTATTTATAGATTATAGACGTATGTCTGTATGTATCTATCTATCAAAACGCAGAAGAAGAATGGAGAAACTTGATCTCACCTGGTTCATGCGGACCACAAGTAATACACCTCCCGTTCTCATCCCTCAATATCTCGCCAGTGATTTCATCGCATCTGAAAATACATTATCATCTTCATAACCCGATGATACAAAAAAAACTCATAACGATAACGTTATGTAAAATAAATACAAAAAAATGTTGTGAAAATATAACTCCAGGTTATTTTACATAATAACGAGCGATATAGTAATATATTAACTACAGGCTGAATAATGTACACTTTTGGTGGTTTTAATTCATAATAGAAAAGAAAGTAGCATGAATAATCGCTGTTATTGTCTTTTTTTTTTACGTGCGGTCACTTACACATTCGACTTAATATATTGCAATAGCTAATACCGACCTTCTGTTACGCAGTTAAGCGTGTTAAATATATCTACCGCCAGTTGGAATATTGTGTATAATAGTAAACATGGTTAAATGTGGAGCCTGTGGCAATTTCTTTCTGCTGCAGAGGCAGCTAAATGTGGCCAGTGTCCGATATTGTACCATCGAGCCTGTGTAGGAATTTCAGAACGTTCTAAAATACATGAGCGCTGGCAATGTCCTGAGTGTAAAAAAAATATACCTAAAGGCAACAACTCCTCTACTCCTGTTAGAGGAATTATTCCAGAGAACGTAATGTCAAAACCTGCAGTTGCTGGACCAAATAGTGCTTCGGAAGACTTGGCTACCAGCTCACCCGAGTCTTTTAATTCCGAATTGATACCAGAAATGCGGCTCTTCAGAGAGGAACTTAGCAAGGTCAGAGAAGAATTAAGAGATTTTCGGCGAGATATGGCAGAATTACGAAATTCGTTAGTATTGTGCAATAAAAGAATGGATGAAATGGAGGTCAGAATTTGTGCTATTGAAAGTAACACACAGTCAGTTGAAATAAGCGAGCTTGAAAAAACTGTCTCTCGACTCACACTTGAGTTAAATGATAAAGAACAGGAGTTGCTGGCAACTGACCTCGAAATCTCAAACATTCCCGAAGATAAGACTGAAAACGTCACCATACGGTCTTGTTGGTAGCTTCAAAGCTCGGTGTGACAATAGACGAGAGGGATATCGTGTTTGCTGATCGTGTAGGTGCGAAGTACCATATAGACACTTCAGATGCAGCGGTAGGTCGAGGACGGCGCATTGTAGTGCGGCTGGCACGTCGTCAGCTACGTGAGGATATGTTACGAAGTGCACGTGTGCGACGTACTGCCACCACTTCTGACTTAGGGCTCCCAGGACCGCCCTGTCGCTTCTATATTAACGAACGTCTCTCAAAAAGCTAATCGCCAACTATTTTATCAAGTACGAGTTGGCGCGTAAGCGACAATGGAGATATACATGGACTCGACATGGAAGAATTTATGCTCGCTAAGGAGATGGAAAACTGTCTATTATATCCGATCTGAGACAGATATAGCCCGTGTTTTGGTGAAAATGAAGTTAGGCCTAGTTCAAATTAATTTAAAGTTTTTTTAACTATGTATTTTACTTGTAAACTGTTTTTCTTTTTCTTTATTCAATATGTTGGTATATTTGTCAACCAATTCTGTCATGCTTATTATATTCACATAAATATTAAAAGAATAATTTTTCATTGCACCATTGCACCCTTGTCAGTCTATAAAATTAGTTATATAAAATGTATTCGGCGAAAAAACCTTAATCCCAGTAACAAAAATATCATTATATTAAGATACATAACAGAATTATCATTATACCATGTTCTAAGTCTTTTGCTTAATATTATTGTTTTTTTATTTAGTTATAATTATTTTTGTTCATTTTTGTTTATCTTTATGAGTTTCGGCAAACTGTTTAAAGATTTTAATGTTGGTTTATATTTATACTATAGGACTTATTTTGCTTCAAAGCGCAAATAAAAACGTCACGCAACATTGCAATATTGGAGAATTATTTACATAATAAGACTGTACACATATTCTTCTTCCTGCCCTTATCCCATGCTATGTGGGGTCGGCACCTCCTGTTGTACCCATGTTGTAAGACTGTACACATATTGTAATCAAATAAACGTTAATAGAATATTTTTTATAATAACTTTATACCCATGTTATTTTATAAAATAAGTTATACAAGATGTACTCAACGTAGAAACCTTAATCCCAGTAACAAAAATATCATTATATTAAGATACATAACAGAATTATCATTATACCATGTTCTAAGTCTTTTGCTTAATATTATTGTTTTTTATTTAGTTATAATTATTTTTGTTCATTTTTGTTTATCTTTATGAGTTTCGGCAAACTGTTTAAAGATTTTAATGTTGGTTTATATTTATACTATAGGACTTATTTTGCTTCAAAGCGCAAATAAAAAACGTCACGCAACATTGCAATATTGGAGAATTATTTATTATACCATGTTCTAAGTCTTTTGCTTAATATTATTGTTTTTTATTTAGTTATAATTATTTTTGTTCATTTTTGTTTATCTTTATGAGTTTCGGCAAACTGTTTAAAGATTTTAATGTTGGTTTATATTTATACTATAGGACTTATTTTGCTTCAAAGCGCAAATAAAAAACGTCACGCAACATTGCAATATTGGAGAATTATTTACATAATAAGACTGTACACATATTGTAATCAAATAAACGTTAATAGAATATTTTTTACAATAACTTTATACCCATGTTATTTTATAAAATAAGTTATACAAGATGTACTCAACGTAGAAACCTTAATCCTAGTAACAAAATGCTGTTTGATTTATTATTATACAGTGTCATATATTATTTGCTCAATGTAATTGTTTTTTATTTATTTATTATTATACAGTGTCATATATTATTTGCTCAATGTAATTGTTTTTTATTTATTTATTATTATACAGTGTCATATATTATTTGCTCAATGTAATTGTTTTTTATTTAGTTATAATTATTTTTGTTCATTTTTGTTTATCTTTATGAGTTTCGGCAAACTGTTTAAAGATTTTAATGTTGGTTTATATTTATACTATAGGACTTATTTTGCTTCAAAGCGCAAATAAAAACGTCACGCAACATTGCAATATTGGAGAATTATTTACATAATAAGAC